>JAQQAC010020790.1:27946613-28007243 GCA_029783875.1 Phataginus tricuspis | reverse complement strand
GGACCTGATGAAGGGGGTAGTTTAATCATCACAATATTGCTCATGTAATTGTAGGTTAATGATACTAAAATAAAATAAATTGTAAAAAAAAAAAAGAAAACACAATAATCACAAGGAAAAAGGCTCGCGGTGGAACATTACGTGAAAGAGGGCACAAAACTATTTGTGTAGGGTGAATACAGAATGATTTTTTAAAAGTGTTTAAGTGTTAAAATAGATTAGAATAAGATATATTAAAGCAGGATTGGGAAATCAAAAAAAAAGTACTCCAAACATTAATCCAAACAAGTACAGTCAATTAATATTTGATAAAGGAACCTTGGATATACAATGGGGAGATGACAGAGTCTTCAGCAGCTGGTGTTGGAAAAACTGGACAGCTACATGTAAGAGAACTAAACTGCACTACTGTCTAACCCCATACACAAGAGTAAACTCAAAATGGATCAAAGACCTGAATGTAAGTCAGGAAACCATAAAACTCTTAGGAAAAACATAGGCAAAAATCTCTTGGACATAAACATTAGCGACGTGTTCATGAACATATCTCCCTGGGCAAGGGAAACAAAAGCAAAAATGAACAAGCGGGACTATATCAAGCTGAAAAGCTTATGGACAGCAAAGGACACCATCAATAAAACAAAAGGACATCCTACAGTATGGGCGAATATATTCATAAATGACGTATTCGATAAGGGGTTGACATCCAAAATATATAAAGAGCTCACGCACCCTAAAAAACAAAAATCAAATAATCCAATTAAGAAATGGGCAGAGGACATGAATAGACACTTCTCCAAAGAAGAAATTCAGATGGCCAACAGGCACATGAAAAGATGCTCCACATCGCTAATTATCAGAGAAATGCAGATTAAAACCACAATGAGATATCACCTCACACCAATAAGGATGGCCAACGTCCAAAACAGAAACAACAAATGTTGGCAAGGTTGTTGAGAAAGGGGAATCCTCCTATACTGCTGGTGGGAATGCAAATTAGTTCAACCATTGTGGAAAGCAGTATGGAGGTTCCTCAAAAAACTCAAAATAGAAATATCATTTGACCCAGGAATCCCACTCCTAGGAATTTACCCTAAGAATGCAGCAGCCCAATTTGAAAAAGACAGATGCACCCCTATATTTATCGCAGCACTATTTACAATAGCCAAGAAATGGAAGCAACCTAAGTGTCCATCAGTAGATGAATGGATTAAGAAGATGTGGTACATATACACAATGGAATATTATTCAGCCATAAGAAGAAAGCAAATCCTACCATTTGCAACAACATGGATTGAACTAGAGGGTATTATGCTCAGTGAAATAAGCCAAGCGGAAAAAGACAAATATCAAATTATTTCACTCATATGTAGAGCATAACAGCAAAGAAAAAAACTGAAAGAACAAAACAGCAGCAGACTCAAAGAACCCAAGAACGGAAAAATAGTTACCAAAGGGAAAGGGACTGGGGAAGATGGGTGTTAAGGGAAGGATAAGAGGGAAAAAGGGGCATTACGATTAGCAGATGTGATGTTGGGGGGGGCACGGAGAGGGCTGTACAACTCAGAGAAGACAAGTAGTGATTCTATAACATCTCACTATGCTGAGACAGTGACTGTAATGGGGTTGGTGGGGGGGACCTGATGAAGGGGGTAGTTTAATCACTATAATATTGCACATGTAACTGTAGGTAAATGATACCAAAATAATAAATAAATAAATAAATAAAAATTTTAAAATTAAAAAAAGAGTGTATATTAATGATACCTTAATAGAAAATGTGCTTTGAGTTCCATTAAAATAAACTCTTTAAGACATCCTTACAAGCCCTGAACATATTGTTTTTGTGTTATGTTTTGAGGTGAATTTGCATTTTGTGGCTTTCTACAAATGATTATTTTCTTCTACTGGATATTTTAGAGTCCTCTTATTTTAATATCAGTTTTAACTCACAGTGACCTTGATAAAGATAAGTTCTTGGAGAAATTTGGCACTGGTCACTGATCTAAATAGATCCCTGTAGGTCTGGGGAAAGGAAATCCTGGGGCAAAATACCTCTAAATACTGGAATCAGTCAAAGGGAGAAATAAAGTTTAAAATCCATTTACTGCTTACAAACTGCAGTGGGGGAGGTTTCTCTCTCCTGCTCCAGCAAAAGCAAAATCGGCCCTCCCGCTCACCTCTCAGGTACCAATAAGCCCTCTGTTGCCCAGGTAATTACCCATTGATATGAAAAGGAAATTCTCTCCACCCCTGAGGAATGATGCAAATGTACTAAAGGGATACTTCTTTCCATCTCTAAATGCCTATTAATATACAGATATACTAAAGCCAGTTATATTACAATTTTACGCACAATCACCTTTTTTTTTGGTGGTGGAGGAAGCGTGGTTGTGTGGATGACTCACAGCTCTTCAATTTGGGTTTTCTTCTTTTTTTAGTATTATTATTTTATTTATTTTATTTTGATATTATTAATAAAGAATTACATGAGCAACATTATGGTTACTAGACTCCCCCTATTATCAAGTCCCCACCACATACCCCATTACAGTCACTGTCCATCAGCGTAGTGAGATGCTATAGAATCACTACTTGTCCTCTCAGTGTTATACTGCCTTCCCTGTATCCCCCACCCCTGCCACATTATGTGTGCTAATTGTAATACCCCTTTTTCGCTATTCCTCTCTCCCACCCATCTTTCCCAGTCCCTTTCCCTTTGGTAACTGTTAGTCCATTCTTGGGTTCTGTGAGTCTGCTGCTGTTTTGTTCCTTGAGTTTTTTATTTGTTCTTATATTCCACAGATGAGTGAAATAATTTGATACTTGTCTTTCTCTGCCTGGCTTATTTCACTGAGCATAATACCCTCTAGCTCCGTCCATGTTGTTGCAAATGGTAAAATTTTTTTTCTTCTTATGGCTGAATAATATTCCATTGTGTATATGTACCACATCTTTTTTATCCATTCATCTACTGATGGAAACTTAGGTTGCTTCCATTTCTTGGCTATTGTAAATAGTGCTGCGATAAACATAGGGGTGCATATGTCTTTTTCAAACCAGCAGTGTAGGAGGGTTCCCCTTTCTCCACATCCTCGCCAACATTTGTTGCTGTTTGTCTTTTGGATGGTGGCCATCCTATCTGCTGTGAGGTGATATCTCACTATGGTTTTAATTTGCATTTCTCTGATGATTAGTGATGTGGAGCATCTTTGCATGTGCCTGTAGGCCATCTGAATTTCTTCCTTGGAGAAGGGTCTGTTCAGCTCCTCTGTCCATTTGTTAATTGGCTTATTTCCTTTTTTTTGTGGGGGTGCATGAGCTCTTTATATAATTTGGAGGTCAACCCCTTATCGGATATGTCATTTATGAACATATTCTCCCATACTGTAGGATGTCTTCTTATTCTACTGATGGTGTCCTTTGCTGTACAGAAGCTTTTTAGTTTGATATAGTCCCACCTGTTCATTTTTGCTTTTGTTTCCCTTGCCTGGGAGGTATGTTCATGAAGAAGTTGCTCATGTTTGTATCCAAGAGATTTTTACCTATGTTTTTTCTAAGAGTTTTATGGTTTCATGACTTACATTCAGGTCTTTGATCCATTTTGAGTTTACTTTTGTGTATGGGGTTAAACAGTAATCCAGTTTCATTCTCTTACAAGTAGCTGTCCAGTTTTGCCAACACCAGTTGTTGAAGAGGCTGTCATTTCTCCATTGTATATCCATGGCTCCTTTATCATATATTAATTGACCATATATGCTTGGGTTTATATCTGGGATCTCTAGTCTGTTCCATTGGTCTATAGGTCTGTTCTTGTGCCACTACCAAATTGTCTTGATTACTGTGGCTTTGTAGTAGAGCTTGAAGTCGGGGAGCATAATTTCCACTACTTTATTCTCCCTTCTCAGGATTGCTTTGGCTATCCGAGGACTTGGTGGTTCCATATGAATTTTAGAATGATTTTCTCTAGTTCATTGAAGAATGCTGTTGGTATTTTGATAGGATTTGCATTGAATCTGTAGATTGCTTTAGGGAGGATGGCCATTTTGACAATATTAATTCTTCCTATCCATGAACATGGAATTTGTTTCCATTTATTGGTATCTTCTTTAATTTCTCCCATGAGTGTCTTGAGGTTTTCAGAGTATAGGTCTTTCACTTCCTTGGTTAGGTTTATTCCTATTTATTCTTTTGGATGCAATTGTGAATGGAATTGTTTTCCTGATTTCTCTTTCTGCTAGTTCATCATTAGCATATAGAAATGCAACAAATTTCTGTGTATTAATTTTGTATCCCTCAACTTTGCTGAATTCTGATATTTGATCAAGTAGTTTTGGAATGGATTCTTTAGGGTTTTTTATGTACAATAGCATGTCATCTGCAAACAGGGACAGTTGGACTTCTTCCTTACCAATCTGGATGCCTTTTATTTCCTTGTGTTATCTGATTGCCATGGCTAGGACCTCTAGAACTATGTTGAATAAAAATGCAGAGAGTGGGCACCCTTGTCTTGTTCCTGAACTTAAAGAAAAAGCTTTCAGTTTCTCACTGTTAAGTATAATGTTGGCTGTGGGTTTGTCATATATGGCCTTTATTATGTTGAGTTACTTGCCCTCTATACCCATTTTGTTAAGAGTTTTTATCATGAGCGGATGTTGAATTTTGTTGAATGCTTTTTCATCATCTATGGAGACGATCATGTGGGTTTTGTCCTTCTTTTTGTTGATGTGATGGATGATGTTCATGGATCTTCAAATGATTTACCATCCTTGCATCCCTGTGATGAATCCCACTTGATCATGATGGATGATCTTTTTTATGTATTTTTAAATTTGGCTTGCTAATATTTTATTGAGTATTTTACATCTATGTTCATCAGGGATATTGGTCTGTAATTATCCTTTTTGTAGTGTCTTTGCCTGGTTTTGGTATTAGAGTGATGTTGGCCTCGTACAGAGAGTTTGGGAGTATTCCCTCCTCTTCTACTTTTTGGAAAACTTTAGGGAGGATGGGTATTACATCTTCACTAAATGTTTGATAAAATTCAGCAGTGAAACCATCTGGAACAGGGTTTTGTTCTTAGGTAGTTTTTTTATTACCAACTCAATTTCTTTGCTGGCAATTGGTCTATTCAGATTTTCTGTTTCTTCCTGGGTCAGCCTTGAAAGGTTGTATTTTTCTAGAAAGTTGTCCATTTCTTCTAGGTTATCCAGTTTGTTAGCATATAATTTTTCATAGTATTCTCTCATAATTCTTTATATTTCTGTGGTGGCTGTAGTGATTTTTCCTTTCTCATTTCTGATTCTGTTTATGTGTGTAGACTTTCTTCTTGATAAGTCTGGCTAGGGGTTTATCTATTTTGTTTATTTTATCAAAGAACCAGCTCCTGCTTTCATTGATTCTATTGTTTTATTCTTCTCAATTTTATTTATTTCTGCTTTAATCTTCACTATGTTCCCCCTTCTACTGACTTTGGGCCTCATTTGTTCTTCCTTTTCTAGTTCATTAATTCTGAGTTTAGACTCTTCATTTTGGATTGTTCTTCTTTCCTGAGGTAGGCCTGTATTGCTATATATTTCCCTGTTAGCACAGCCTTTGCTGCATCCCACAGATTTTGCAGTGTTGAATTATTGTTGTCATTTGTCTCCATATATTGCTTGATCTCTGTTTTTATTTGGTCACTGATCCACTAGTTATTTAGGAGCATGTTTTAAAGCCTCCATGTGTTTATGGGATTTTTCATTTTCTTTGCGTAATTTATTTCTAGTTTTATACCTTTGTGATCTGAGAAGCTGGTTGGTACAATTCCTTTGTTGTTGTTGCTTCACAGCTTTATTTTTGAAATCACAATTCAAAGTGACCATTGTGACAATGACTGCAATGGGGTTGGTGGGGGGGACCTGATGAAGGGAGTAGTTTAATCACCATAATATTGCACATGTAATTGTAGGTTAATGATACCAAAATAAATTGTAAAAATAAAAAAAATAAAGTGACCATTGTTGAGGCCTCCACTAAAAGCTTTTCCAGTAGAGCAGCTCCAGCTTTGATATTAAACAATATTGCACTTTAAGATGAACTACCTTTCAGGATTCTCTTCAAAGAAAAGTATTGCTTCCATTGGTGCTTTTCTTAAACTAAAGCTTACTGTACAAAACTACTTTAAAAATTAACACGGCAGGGTACAGTAAAATAATAAAGTACCTGCCTATTTTAGAATCCTAAAAAACATTTCAGTGTAATAAACTGTTTAGCCCATAATTATTATAAAGTGTACACAGTATTTTTCATTTCAGTGGTCCAAGATACAAAGGTTCCCAGATACAATCTTGTTCTCTAATACTGCTCCAGGTGGGATGTCAACCCGGTCACCATGATTTGCAATGATGGTAACTGTTCCCTTTAATGAAACATTCTTGCCAAATGTCACATCTCCTGAAACTGTGAGGTGATCCAATTCAAGCATATGTGGTATACTTCCAAATCTCCTTAGATAATCCTGAACCTTTGTAAAAGAACTGCTTAATTTAACCAAGGGCACAGTAGGAAATTCCCACTTCTCACTCATTGTCAAAGATCCTGCATTAAGGCTATAGGGGCCTCACATCACAAGCAGAAGATCTGATGTGGACTTGACAGGCCGAAAATGGCTCCTAGGAACATTAATACATAGAGAGTTCTCAAAACTTTTAATGGCAGCCCCTACTGCAGTTTCTAACTGAATGACATTCAGGCCTCCATCCAAAGTCTTTGGATTCACAACGATTTCAATAGCATTCCGCTCTTGCAGTCTTTTAACTGCTGCAAGAGAGATCCACAAGTTGTTTGTGTTAAATATTTTGAATTTTCATACAGACTTGAGCTCATCAACATGTGCTTTTGGCACTTGAGCAATTCCCACCAGTCTCAGTTTGCCTTCCTACTGAGTGAGTGTCCCACCCTCTACATCTGCACCTGCTTTGTTTGTGACTTCCATGACAAATTCACAGGGTTTCCCATTGGGGGGGTTCATTGGATGATTAGGAACATAAAGATCACTGTAGCACCCAGATTATCTATGTTAGACAAAAAAATATAATCTTTGCCTTCTCCTATGAAAGTATCAAGCAAACCAGAGTTGTAGAAATTGGCACGAATATCATCGTGACCTGGAGGGTACCAGGCTTCTGTGTTTTCCCCTGAGTATGATACATCCTACTGCTAAAAGATTATTTATTAATCCTTGGGTAACTGCTTTGATTAAAAGTGTAGATTTTCACACGACAATGACTGTACTTCTATAGTATTTTTTTTGTATCCTCATCCGTGTTAAAAGAGTTCATTAGAACAAGGGGAACATCTGTATTGTAGGTTTCGTTCAAATGTTCAATTTGCTGAATGGTCAAATCCAAAAAGGTATTCTCATTCCTCACACCGATCAGACTTTTGGAGACTTTGCAGCCCATGCTGGTACCCAGACTGCCATTGAGTTTCACTACCACCAGCTTGCTCACCACAGAAGATATATTATCAGGTAAGCCCATGGCCTTTATTTTTTCATAGCGTTGATATTGAATTGACTCTTCTGGAGGTCTCTGGATTTTTCCCCAATCCACAGAAGGTCCCTTTTCTTGCATAAATCTATGAAATAGCTTCCAAAATCCATCAAGGTCTTTTTTGTTGTGCTCAAACTCATGGGATGGTGCTGTGGTGAGTATTTTTTCTAGTTCCTTCTTCACAGATAGTTCTAGCTCTTGTCGGATGACTTCTTGGAATTGAGAAGCACGATCTTGAGACATGGCTTTGCTAAGATCTTCCTCTTCTTGTCGGAACTGGGAAATTGGGGGCGTTTATAGTGCCCTGGGAAAGGTCTCCCAGGCTGAATGTCACCTCTGAGACCCCCTTCTCGCTCCCCTTCTCCCCTCACATATGCACACCTTGAACCCTTTGCCAGCAGTCGCAGGCCAGGTGCTGGCTGTGCTGCCGGTTCCTGACATCCGAAGTTCCACTTTCCGCTATACAATTCCCCTCCCCCTCCATTTGGAGCAGCCCCCTCTGGTTAGTACAATTTCAATCTTTTTGAATTTACTGAGGCTCTTTCTGTGGCCTAGTATATGATCTATTCGTGAAAATGTTCCAGGTGCACTTGAGAAGAATGTGTATCCTGTTGCCTTTGGATGAAGTGTTCTGTAGACTGTCCATTAGGTCCATCTATTCTAATATGTTGTTCAGTGCCTCTGTCTCTTTATTTATTTTCTGTCTGGTTGATCTGTCCTTTGGAGTGAGTGGTGTACATAAGTCTCCCAAAATGAATGCATTGCATTCTATTTCCCCCTTTAATTCTGTTACTATTTGTATGTATGTCGGTGATCCTGTGTTGTGTGCATACATATTGATAATAGTTATATCCTCTTGTTGGACTAACCCCTTTTCATTATGTAATGTCCTTCTTTGTCTCTTGTGACTTTCTTTGTTTTGAAGTCCATTTGTCTGATACAAGTACTGCAACTGCTGGTATTTCTCCCCATTAGTTGCATGAAGTATCTTTTTCCATCCCTTTACTTTAAGTCTGTGAATGTCTTTGGGTTTGAAGTGAGTCTCTTGTAGGCAGCATATAGATGGGTCTTGTTTTTTTATCCTTTCAGTAACTCTACATCTTTTGATTGGTGCATTCAGACCGTTTACATTAAGGGTGGTTATCAATAGGTATGTACTTATTGCCACTGCAGGCTTTAGATTTGCAGCTATCAAAGGTTCAAGGGTAATTCCCTTACTATGTAACAGTCTAATTTAACTCACTTCATATGCTATTGCAAATACAACCTAAAGATTCTTTTTTTCCCCTTCTTTTTCTTTCTCCTCCATTCTTTGTATGTTATGAATCATAGTCTGTACTCTTTGTCTATCCCTTGGGTGACAGCTATTTAGTCTTAGGAATACTTCCATCTATAGGAGTCCCTCCAAAATGCACTGTAGAGGTGGTTTGTGGGAGGTAAATTCTCTCAGCTTTTGCTTATCTGGAAATTGTTTAATCCCTCCTTCAAATTTAAATGATAACCTTGCCAGGTAGAGGCCCTTCTGCTTCATTGCATTAAATATATTATTCCCCTCCCTTCTGGCCTGTAAGGTTTCTGTTTAGAAATCTGATGATAGCCTCATGGGTTTTCCTTTGTATGTGATCTTTTTTCTCTCTCTATCTGTTTTTAAAAGTCTGACTTTATCCTTGATCTTTGCTATTTTCATTAATATATGTCTTGATGTTGTCTTCCTTGGGTCTCTTGTGTTGGGAGATCTGTGCATCTCCATGGCTTAAGAGACTGTCTCCTTCCCCAGATTGGGGAAGTTTTCAGCAATTACCTCCTCAATGACACTTTCTATCCCTTTTTCTCTCTTCTAATTCTTCTGGTACACCTATTATGCAAATATTGTTCCATTTGGATTGGTCACACAGTCCTCTCAATATTCTTTCATTCTTAGAGATTCTTTTTTTCTCTGTGCCTCTGCTTCTTTGTATTCCTCGTCTCTAATTTCTATTCCATTTACCATCTCTTCCACTACATCTAATCTGCTTTTAAATCCCTCCATTGTATGTTTCACTTCAGATATGGACTTTCCTAATGATTGAATCTCCATCGTAAATTC
Source organism: Phataginus tricuspis (assembly GCA_029783875.1). Taxonomy (NCBI): domain Eukaryota; kingdom Metazoa; phylum Chordata; class Mammalia; order Pholidota; family Manidae; genus Phataginus; species Phataginus tricuspis. The sequence continues at coordinate 27,997,622 of JAQQAC010020790.1, read as the reverse complement.
ATTTCTGAGTTCTTGAATATTTTCTGTACCTCTGTAAGCATGTTTATGATTTTTATTTTGAACTCTCTTTCAGGAAGATTGGTGAGTTCAGTTTCATTTGGCCCTTTTTCTGGGGTTTGTGAGATTTTGGTCTGAACTATGTTCTTTTGATGCTTCATATTTCTGTGTGGTGCCCTCTATTGTCCAGAAGCTCCAGTGTCTGGAGCTGCTCAGCCCCTAGAGTGAGGTTGGGCTTCGTAGGGGAGTGGAGCTGGTGCCTGGGGGGAAGAAAGATCTGTTTCCTGACTCCCGTCTGCCCTGCTGTCTGCAGTGTCAGAGCCAGTGGGCTGAGCACACGGGTGTAAGCCTCTATGCTTGGCGTCTCTAGCTGTTGTCAGTGAGGCCTCCCTCTGGCTGGCCTGACGCCAGAGCAGTGACTGCAGGTTTGCGAGCCTGTGCTGTCAGGCCACGAGGAAGGCTCAGTAGGCTGCGTATCACAGTGGAGGGCCTCAGAGCTGAGTAGGTATCCAGGGGGATGAAATGCCTAAAGCTCCCCAAAGTTCTCAATATGCTGGGCAGAGTGCACCCAGACAACCTTGTCCCCCTATCCCTTCTCCCGCACAGCAAGCTCCATGCAAACCCCACCCCTTCAGCAGCCATCTAACTGCTAGGAAGCCTGTCAGATCACCTGCCTTTCCCTTGTCCCAGAGCGTCTGTGTGTGGATCCTGTCCTCCAAAAATGGCCAGACTCTGCACTCTGCCTTTCCCAGCTCCCCATCCTCCAGAGCACCACACAATGTAGGTTTCTGCTCACAAAGCAGACCTCCAGAGCTTGGTGTTCATCTGTCCCAGGCTTCCACCCCCTCCCCACTCTGTTTCTCTTCCTCCCGCCAGTGAGCTTGTGGGGGGGGAAGTGCTCGGGTCCCACTGGACCAAGGTTTTGGTACGTTACCCTTTTTCATGAGGTCTCTATCCAGTCTGGTGTAGCCTTCTTTCCTGTTGCTGTTTTATGGTTAGTCGTATTAACTATATTTTTGCACTATCTGTGGTTTTGGGAGGAGTTCTCTGTCACACCGCTAATGCCGCCATCTTGAATCAGTTTGGATTTTCTTTTCGCATGTGCTGGGGCTTGATGTCATTGAGCACAGAACTTCCAGTGCAGGGGATGGACATGGGCCGGGGGGAAGCCCACCCTCTGCCATCCATGCTGGTCTGTAAATGCCACTGGCTTGATAAAGTGGCCCAACAGAACAAGTCCCCAAATCCAGGCTCCAAGAAATCTAATCCAAGTTCAGCCAGGCTTTTGTTAAATGGCTGCACAATCCCCTTCTTAGATGATATTCCATTTCATTTAACAGTTATGAAATACAGATAATTCAGAAATAACATTTAATTTGGATTAGATTGATGCCTTTGAGTATGAATTATAATATCTTATTGCTAGTTCCCAGATTAGCCATTTCATTCATTCTTCTTTTCTTAACCTGAGTTTTTCTTTATTCATTTTTTCTTGCTTTGTTGTAACACAGAGCTGTTTGTTTTTACTCAAATAGTTGGTTAAAAATATTTGAATGGGGCTGATTATTTGAAATAACTAGAATTTTGAAACATCTTATTTAAAGTGAATTGTGTGTTTTTACAATAGTGACTTCTGTCTGTTTTGACACATGCATGCAAACTAATTTTCCATAGAAAATGCTAGTAAAGATGTTTAAGTATTATCAGTTACTCTATAAAAGTGCCAACTGGAAGTGCAATACACATGCTTTTATGGGGGGGGAGGAAGAGAACAGATTAATTGATTTTACCCTAAAATCCATTTCCTTTGTCTTTAGGGGTGGCATTCTTTATTATATATTTCCTTAAAAGCTAAAAAATAATAATTTAGCAGGAAGTACAAATGTATTTTATCATGATTTATCTTTAACTGGTACATTTTAAGCACTCCTTTTGGGGTATTAACGTGAACTGGAAGTACAGGCCCTTGGATGTAGTCTGGCTTTGCTGTGTGACCCATACACAGGTGACCCGTATGCTGGTAACCAGCCATTTGCTTGGTTTCTTTGCCTTGGTTTCTTCTTACTCATTGTATTAAGTGACTGGGGTTGTATTGGGTGATTAAGGTGCCTCTTACATTTTAATCTTTAGAAGGTAGTTCTAGTGTGAATTTGTCAGGAAAGTTTGCCTAGTGCCTCTCATGAAGCAATTTTGAAATCATTTTTGAATGAAGGTAGAAAAAGTTTCAGGCGACTCAGAAGTCTCAATATTAGATCCCAAACAGAAGTGTTTCATTCCAGTGTTTCTATCAAGGTTTTCCCATTTTCTTGATATTCAGGTCATTGATTTTTTTCCCCACTCTATTACTTGTCCATTTTTATTTTTCAATAATTTCTTATTTTTCCTTTATGGTTTCCTTCCTTCCACTTTGGATTAATTTTCCTTTTCTGGCTTCTTAAGGTAGAAACATAGGTCTTTATTTTAAATCTTCCTTTGCAATATAAGCATTTAAAGGTACGCATTTCTCTCTGGTCAGTGTTTCAGCTGCTTCCCACAGGTTTTGTTTGTTTCACTATCATTCAGACCAAAATGATCTAATTTGTAGATGTCTTCTTTGACCTATGGGTGACTTTGAAGTGTATTGTTTACAAATATATTTGCAAATATTTGGGAATTTCCCAGATATCTTTTTGTTACTAATTTCTAATTCTGTTGTAGTCAGAGAGTACTTTGTATAATTTTATCCTTTTAAAGTTTTTGACTTATACTGTGGTCTAACATATGAGCTACCTTGGTATGTGTTCTGTGTATGTTGGAGAAGAATGTACCATCTCTGGGTGTTGGCTGGTGTCCTCACAAGGTCAGGTGGGTTGGCAGTGTTCACGTCTCCATAGCCTCACTGACTTCCCCTTGATTATTTTCTGAAGTTCACTTTGTTACCAGCACAGCCACCGATTTCTTAGGATTTTTGTTTATGTGGTGTATCTTTTTCCATCCTTTTACTCTTTTTTTTTAGAGTAAATGATTTATTTATTCTTTTTTACAATTTATTTTATTTTAGTATCATTAACCTATAATTACATGAGCAATATTGCGATGATTAAACTACCCCCTTCATCAAGTCCCCCCCACCAACCCTATTACAGTCACTGTCCATCAGTGTAGTGAGATGAGAATCACTACTTGTCTTCTCTGAGCTGTACAGTCCTCCCCGTGCCCCCCCACCCTATGTCTGCTAATCATAATGCCCCTTTTACCCTCTTATCCCTCCCTTCCCGCCCTTCTTCCCCAGTCCCTTTCCCTTTGGTAACTATTAGTCCGTTCTTGGGTTCTGTGAGTCTGCTGCTGTTTTGTTCCCTCTGTTTTTTTTCTTTGTTCTTATACTCCACATATGAGTGAGATCATTTGATACTTGTGTTTTTCGGCCTGGCTTATTTCACTGAGCATAATACCCTCCAGCTCCACCCATGTTGTTGCAAATGGTAGGATTTGTTTTCTTCTTATAGCTGAGTAATATTCCATTGTGTATATGTACCACACCCTCTTGAACCATTCATCTACTGATGGACACTTAGGTTGCTTCCATTTCTTGGCTATTATAAATAGTGCTGCAATAAACATAGGGGTGCATCTGTCTTTTTGAAACTGGGCTGCTGCATTCTTGGGGTAAATTCCTAGGAGTGGGATTCCTGGGTCAAATGGCATTTCTATTTTGAGTTTTTTGAGGAACCTCCATACTGCTTTCCACAATGGTTGAACTAATTTGCATTCCCACCAGCAGTGTAGGAGGGTTCCCCTCTCTCCACATCCTCACCAACATTTGTTGTTGTTTGTGTTTTGGATGTTGGCCATCCTCACTGGTGTGAGGTGATATCTCATTGTGGTTTTAATCTGCATTTCTCTGATGATTAGCGATGTGGAGCATTTTTTCATGTGCCTGTTGGCCATTTGAATTTCTTCTTTAGAGAAGTGTCTATGGGCATAGGACATCCTTCTACTCTTAAACCACTTGTGTCTTTACATTTAAAACATATTTCTTGTAAAGAGGGTCTTGTTTCTTTATCCATGCTGACAGTCTGCTTTTTAATTGGTGCATTTAATTGGTTACATTTAATGTGATTATTGATATGACTGTCAATTTCTTTGATTTTTCTACTTGTCCCAGTTCTGCATTCCTTTTTCTATTTTGCTCTTCACTTTTTTGGGTTGATTGTATTTAATATCCCCTTTTTATCTTCTCTGTTGGTTTATTGGCAATCCATCACTTTTTTTGTTGTTGTTTTGGGGGTCTCTCTCAGGTCTTCAGTATGCACCACCAGCTCGCTGCAGTCTGTGTTCAGAGATGTTCCACCACTTCTCACAGACTACAAGAACCTTACAGTGGAATGCTCACATTTTCTCCAATCCTTCATGCTGCTGCTGTCATGAAGGTTATTTCCATATGTATTAGAGGTCCCACAATACAGTGTTGCTGTTTTTACTTTAGATGACTTAAATAAATTTTAAAATGAGAAAGGAAAAACCTCACATTGATTTCTAAATTTACCTGTCCTAGCACACTTTGTTACTTTGTGTAGATCTGTGTTTTCCTTCAGCCTATTCATTTACTATTTCTTGAAGTGCAGATCTCTGCTGGCAACACATTTTTTTCAGCTTTTTTCCTAAGTGAAAATGTCTTCATTTTACAGGGTATTTTTGTTAAATATAGAATTCTAGGTTAACAACTGTTTTAGTACTTGAAAGATGTTCTAATGGAAAGAATTCTCCTGCATTTAGTGGGTATATTTCACTCCATCTAAGACTGCTTAAAAGATTTATCTTTGTTTTCTTAGCAATTTGAATTTTTTGTACTTCTGTGATTTTATGGAAGTCCAATTACATGTATGTTACACTATTTAATAGTATCCAACAGGACAGTGAACCTTTTCTCCCCAATCTATTTTCTCTCTTAGCTTGATTTTGGAGAGTTTTTATTGCTCTTCAGAGTCAATATAGATGTGCTGTGAACTTGAAATTTTTTCATTTACATGTGGTATTTTTCAGCTCTAGAAGTAATTTGCTTCCTGATTATTGTTTCCATATTTGTTATGTTCATGTTTTCCTTTAAATTTTTGGACATTTATTGCTGTTTTCAAGTCCTTGTCTGCTCTTTCTCTCATGTTGTCATTCCTGGATCTCTGTTGCCTGACCTTTATCCTTATTATGGGTCACATTCCTTGTAGAACTGTGTGCTTAGATGCTGCACTTGGTGAACTCTGCCTGGTGACTAGATTTCAGTCTCACCTACCAGTGAATGCTGAGCTCTGTCCTGGGCAGTGGTTTTGTCACTTGCAGGTCATTTCAGTCCTTTTGAGGCTTTCTTTAGGGATGGCTTGGCCCTAGGGTATGGCTTTTCTGGGGTCTCTACTGAATGCTCTGTGTGTTCAGTGACACTTTTCACTCTGTCTGCTTGGAACTTGCCTGACTCTCAGCCTGTGTAGGTTCAAGTCATTTTCAAGCCTTCAGCCCCACAGTGCAGGCTCTTTGCCCAGCTTCCTGTGGGCTCACCCTACAGATGTGCAGCTTAGTGTGCAAAGGCTGCAGGGGACCCCTCTGTGCTGTACCCACTACTCTGCTCTGCTCTGCGGATTCCAGCTTCCTCAGCATCCCTGAGCTCGCACCTTTGTCTCCTGTGCATCAAGTCTCCCTGCTGTGCTGGGCTCTGTTCCCTGCCCCAGGGTGCAGAGACTGCCTCTGGAGTCAGAGTTCACCTCAGTCTGCCACTGCTGCGCAAGTCACAGTTGCACTTCCTGCTGTCTGATCACAGTTGCATCATGGGTTTTGTCCCATTTTCTCCCTGTTCACAGTAAGAGGGCTAGTGTGAGACAGTTGCTCCATCTGGAAGCCTTCCTCTTCTCCCAAATGGTACATTAACCCTTTCCTTGGTGTTTGCTGCCTCTGAGTAGGCTGATACGAAGCCCTCAGATCCTGGCTATTGGCACACATTTCTGGGTCTCTTGAGGCCTTAGCAGGGTGGGTCTGGTCCTTGATTGAGTGGAGTGGGATGTGGAGATGGCTCTGCCACAGTCTCCTTTTTTCTGGCCTGGAGTTTGACTTCATTTTTAAATGACGGTTTTAAAAACTGATCTTGTAAGTAACAAATATTCATTGTAATAAAACAAACAAAAGGAAGGTAATCCCACTGTCCAATCTTCACAACTGCTGATTTGTATTTGCATTTTTTCTCATCCCATGTAATTCCCATTTCTGTGCATGTCTATTTCATATTAGTTATGTACATATGTGCATTGTATGTTCCTCTCTGTAGTGTTCCTTATTGTAGTGGTATCCTCTGGCATTAATCAGCCTATGATGTGACGTCTCAAAATGCCATCATACTGTGTAGCACATGTGGATGACCTAACACCATGAAGCTCAGAAAATGTGTTAGGTTTGGGCCTGAGCTACTCACATCTCTTCTGAAGATTTGAAGTGATTGGTAGACCCCTGGAGTTTGAGAGTGATAGGAAACTGGCCTGTGCCTTCAGGTCAGTTATCTCTGCTGAGAACTGCCTGAAATTGGGAGTGGAGAGGCCATGTCCCACTTAGGTGTGTTCCCAGGATCTCCAATTAGTCCAAGGCAGGAGCACCATATGAGTCAGGCATGGCTCTGCAGCATCCCTAATTGCCAACAGGGCAGAGGGTCCCCACCACAGTGGAAGACATCGGGTGCCCGGGATGCAGCCTCCTGAGAACCACCATCTGACCCCCCCAGTGTGTGCCTTCTTGGGGAGGTAGGCATACATGCAGAGTGCTCAGGGGCGTCCTGATGCCCAGCTGCACCTGACCCAGTTGTCCCCTGGCCTCACTGCCCCTGCTGCTGGGTAAGCTTTCACTTACCCAGAAAGAAGGTCCTCTAGCTGTTTCCTGCACCCATGTGTTGAGAAGCACTGACCTGTTATAAGCTTTGCTGTCTGGCCCCATGACTGGTGACTCCCCCAGCAGGCCAGCCTGCTGCCTACCCTCTGCCAGGTGCTGACTGAGTGAACGTCATGACCCAGGTTTGTGGGCTGCTGGCATAAACTGTTGCTGTGAATCCTGCCCCTTAGATACAGTACAGGTCAGCTGACAGTAAAACCAGCCAGATGAAGACTGTCTTTGAAACAGTGTCATCCACAGATGCCACATTACTGAGCGAGTTCTTGAGGAAAAGGGCCGTGTCAGTCCCTGGCTGGCCAGTGGTCCTGTGTCTGTGGCGGGTCCAGGTGGGTGTGGGTGGTTCCAGTGTGGCCTCTGAGTCCCAGCAATTCAGAACGAGAGAGGAGACAGGCACTGAGAAGGAGAGTGGATAGGGCACACCTTCCAGAGCTGAGTGTGCTTGAGGTGAGCAGGAGGCCAGGCATCTAGAGTTTTGGGCCTGAGGTTGGAGTGGGTGGTATTATACCCAGTTTTGTTACCTTTCAGGCTTCACTTAAGCTTTTGTTTGAAGAAATTGTTCCATGGCTTTGACAAACAGCCCTAGACCAGATAGTCTGTAAATTGCCTTTAAAATTCTCCAAATCTCTGTTTCTTGCATTTGCATATGTAGAGGTTATTTATGTGAAATAAGCACTCACTTGATAGGAGATTAAATATGGCAGCATGAGAGGTGAGACAGGTTTCCTCCTAAAACTGCATATAATATGAAAATATAAATAATGCAACTACTCCTGAAAGAGCAACAGGAAAGAGGACTGCGCCAAACTGCATACACCTGGAGACAAGAACAGATCTCACAGAACAGGGTAACATACTAACACTGTGGCCCGGCGGGACCCAAACCCTTCCCCCACCCCAGCTCACTGGCGAGGGAAGAGAAATAGAGAAGGGAGGGAGTGGAGGCCTGGGACTGCTGAATACCTAACTCCAGAGATCTGCTCTGGGAGCACAAACCTACATTTCATGGTGCTTGTATAATACTCTCATAACTAGGGGGTTGGAAAGCTAAGACAGGCAGAATTCCTGGAGAGACTGAGATTCCAGCCTCTTGTGTAAAGCAGGGATCCATATCAAGCTGCTCTTGGACAAAAGAAAGGTGGGCAGTCTGAGAGACTTCCTAACAAGGAAGCCCTTAGCAAGAGGGCTGCTAAAGGGGCAAGGATTGCACAGAGCTTACTGCTCAGGAGAAAGGACAGGTAGACAAAATTGTCCAGGTGCACTCTACCCAGCAGGTTGGGAGCTTTCACGATCTTCAGGTGCTCCAGCTCCCTGACTGCCTACACAGCTTGAAGAACCCCCTCCGTGACAGGCAGCCTACTGCGCCTTTCTCCAGGCCAGCCCCACCTGGTTCACACACCAGCAAACCCTACCCTGGCATTAGACCAGCCAGAGGGAAAATCTGTTTACAGCAACTACAAACACAAACCGTAGAGGCTTATACCTGTGTGTTTGGCCCACTGGTTCATGCAGTGCAGACAGGCATAGCAGCTGGAAAGCAGGAAACAGCTCATTCCTCCCCCAAGGCACCGATACCACTCCCCTGCAACCCACAACAGTGCTTCAGGGGCTAAGCAGCTCCAGGGAGTAGAGCTTCTGGGCACTAGAGGGCTCCATACACAAATATGAAATGCCAAACAAACCTGGTTCAGAGTAAAATTATTAATACAACACCTGAGAAAGATTTAAATGATATCAACCTCATGACTCTCCCTGAAAGATAGTTCAAAATAAAAATCATTAACATGCTCATGGAGGTATGGAAAGATATTCAAGGGCTCAGGAATAAACTCGGGTCAGAGATCCAATCGTTGAAGAACACAATGGACGGTATTAAAAGCAGATTGGAAATCATGGAGGAGACGATAAATGAAATAGAAACTAGAGAAGAGGAATACAAAGAAGCTGAGGCACAGAGAGAAAAAACGATCTCTAAGAATGAAAGGATATTGAGAGAACTGTGTGACCAATCCAAATGGAACAATATTCGCAGTATAGGGGTACCAGAAGAAGAAGAGAGATAAAAGGGGAAAGAAAGTGTCTTTGAGGAGGTAATTGCTGAAAAATTCCCCAATCTGGGGAAGGAGATAGTCTCCCAGGCCATGGAGGTGCACAGATCTCCCAACACAAGGGACCCAAGGAAGACAACACCAAGACATATAGTAATTAAAATAGCAATGATCGAGGATAAGGATAGACTATTAAAAGCAGCCAGAGAGAGAAATAAGATCACATACATAGGAAAGCCCATCAGCCTATCATCAGACTTCTCAACAGAAACCTTACAGGCCAGGAGGGAGTGGCATGATATATTTAATGCAATGAAGCAAAGGGCCTTGAACCAAGATTACTTTATCTGGCAAGATTATCATTTAAATTTGAAGGAGGGATTAAACAATTTCCAGATAAGCAAAAACTGAGAGAATTTACCTCCCACAAACCATCTCTACAGTGTATTTTGGAGGGACTGCTATAGATGGAAGTGTTCCTACGGTTTAATAGCTGTCACCAGAGGTAATAAAACCACAGTAAAGAACGCAGAACAGCTAATTACTAAGCAAATGCAAAATTAAATTAACTATACCCAAAGTCTATCAAGGGATAGACAAAGAGTACAGAACATGATACCTAATATATAAAGAATGGAGGAGGGAGAAAGAGGAGGAGAAAAAAACCTTTAGATTGTGTTTGTAATAGCATATTAGGTGAGTAAAGTTAGACTCTTAGATAGTAAGGAAGTTAATCTTGAACCTTTGGTAACCACGAATCTAAAGCCTGCAATGGCAATAAGTACATACCTATCCATAATCACCCTAAATGTAAATGGACTGAATGCACCAAAGACATAGAGCCACTGAATGGATAAAAAAAACAAGACCCATTTATATGCTGCCTACAAGAGACTCACTTAAACCCAAAGACATACACACACTAAAAGTGAAGGGATGGGAAAAGATATTTCATGCAACTAATGGAGAGAAAAAAGCAGGAGTGGCAGTACTTGTATCAGACAAAATAGCCTTCAAAACAAAGAAAGTCACAAGACACAAAGAAGGACATTACATAATGATAAAAGGGTCAATCCAACAAGAGGATATAACCATGATAAATATCTATGCGCCCAACATAGGAGCACCTACATATGTGAAACAAATACTAACAGAATTAAAAGGAGAAATAGAATGCAGTGCATAAATTCTAGGAGACTTCAACACACCACTCACTTTGAAAGATAGATCAACCAGACAGAAAATAAGTAAGGAGACAGAGGCACTGAACAACACATTAGAAAAGATGGATCTAACAGACATCTACAGAACTCTACACCCAAAAGCAGCAGGATACACATTCTTCTCAAGTGCACCTAGAACATTTTCAAGAATAGATCATATACTAGGCCACAAAAAGAGCCTCGGTAAATTCAAAAAGATTGAAATTGTACCAACCAGTTTCTCAGACCACAAAGGTATGAAACTACAAATAAATTATGCAAAGGAAATGAAAAATCACACAAACACATGAAGGCTTCACAACATGCTCCTAAATAACCAATGTATCAATGACCAAATAAAAACAGAGATCAAGCAATATATGGAGACAAATGACAACAATAATTCAACACCGCAAAACCTGTGGGATGCAGTGAAGGCTGTGCTAAGAGGAAAATATATTGCAATACAGGCCTGCCTCAGGAAAGAAGAACAATCCCATATGAGCAGTCTAAACTCAAAATTAACGAAACTAGAAAAAGAAGAACAAATGAGACCCAAAGTCAGTAGAAGGAGGGACATAATAAAGATTAGAGCAGAAATAAATAAAATCGATATGGATAAAACAATAGAAAGGATCAATGAAAGTATGAACTGGTTCTTTGAGAAAATAAACAATATAGATAAACCCCTAGCCAGACTTATCAAGAAAAAAAAAGAGAGTCTACTCACATAAACAGAATCAGAAATGAGAAAGGAAAAATCAATATGGACACCACAGAAATACTAAGAACTATTAGAGAATACTATGAAAAATTATATGCTAACAAACTGGATAACCTAGAAGAAATGGACAACTTTCTAGAAAAATACAACCTTCCAAGGCTGACCCAGAAAGAAACAGAAAATCTGAACAGACCAATTACCAGCAACGAAATTGAACTGGTAATCAAAAACCTGTGTAAGAACAAAACTCCTGCACTGGAGGTTTCACTGCTGAATTTTATCAAACATTTAGTGGAGACCTAATACTCATCCTCCTTAAAGTTTTCCAAGGAGTAGAAGAAGAGGGAATACTTCCAAACTCATTCTATGAGGCCAGCATCACTTAAATACAAAAACAGGGCAAAGACACCACAAAAAAAGAAAATTACAGACCTGTATCCCTGATGAACATAGATGCAAAAATACTCAACAAAATATTAGCAAACCAAATTCAAAAATACATCAAAAGGATTATCCATCATGATCAAGTAGCATTTATGCCAGGGATGCAAGGATGGTTCAACATTCGAAAATCCATCAACATCATCCACCACATCAACAAAAAGGACAAAAACCACATGATCATCTCCACAGATGCTGAAAAAGCATTTGACAAAATTCAACATCCATTCAGGATAAAAACTTTCAACAAAATGGGTATAGAGGGCAAGTACTTCAACATAATAAAGGCCATATATGACAAACGCACAGCAACATTATTCTTAACAACGAGAAGCTGAAAGCTTTGCTTTTAATATTGGGAACAAGACAAGGATTTCCACTCTCCCCACTTTTATCCAACATAGTTCTGGAGGTCCCATCCATGGCAATCAGACAACACAAAGAAATAAAAGGCATCCAGACTGGCAAGGAAGAAGTTAAACTGTCCCTGTTTGCAGATGACATGATATTGTACATAAAAAAAACCTAAAGAATCCACTCCGAAACGACTAGATCTAATATCAGAATTCAGCAAAGTTGAGGGATACAAAATTAATATGCATAAATCTGTGGCATTCCTATACACTAACAATGAACTAGCAGACAGAGAAATAGGGAAAATAATTCCATTCACAGTTGCATCAAAAAGAATAAAATACTTAGGAATAAACCTAACCAAGGAAGTGAAAGACATATACTCTGAAAACCTCAAGACACTCATGAGAGAAATTAAAGGAGATATCAATAAATGGAAACATTATGGATAGGAAGAATTAATATTGTCGAAATGGCCATCCTGCCTAAAGTAATCTACAGATTCAATGCAATTCCTATCAAATTACCAACAGCATTCTTCAATGAACTGGAGAAAGTCATTCTAAAATTCATATGGAACCACAAAAGACCCCGAATAGCCAAAGCAATCCTTAGAAGGAAGAATAAAGCTGGGGAGATTTGCTCCCCAACTTCAAGCTCTACTACAAAGCCACAGTAATCAAACAATTTGGTACTGGCACAAGAACAGACCCGTAGACCAATGGAACAGACTAGAGAGCCCTGATATAAACCCAACTACATATGGTCAATTAATATATGATAAAGGAGCCATGGATATACAATGGGGAAATGACAGCCTCTTCAATATCTGTTGTTGGCAAAACTGGAGAGCTACATGCAAGAGAATGAAACTGGATTATTGTTTAACCCCATACACAAAAGTAAACTTGAAATGGATTAAAGACCTGAATGTAAGTCATGAAACCATAAAACTCTTACAAGACAACATAAGCAAAAATCTCCTGAATATAAGCATGAGCAACTTCTTCCTGAACGCATCTCTTCGAGCAAGGGAAACAAGAGCAAAAATGAACTCATGGGACTACATCAAACTAAAAAGTTTCTGTACAGCAAAGGACACCATCAACAGAACAAAAAGGTATCCTACAGTATGGGAGAATATGTTTGTAAATGACATATCTGACAAGGGGTTAACATCCAAAACATATAAAGAACTCATATGCCTCAACACCCAAAAAGCAAATAACCTGATGAAAAAATGGGTGGAGGATATGAAGAGACAGTCCTCCAAAGAAGAAATCCAGATGGCCAACAGACACATGAAAAGATGCTCCACATCACTAATCATCAGGGAAATGCAAATTAAAACCACAATGAGATATCACCTCACACCAGTAAGGATGGCCAGCATCCAAAAGCCTAAGAACAACAAATGCTGGTGAGGATGTGGAGAAAGGGGAACCCTCCTACACTGCTGGTGGGAATGTAAGCTAGTTCAACCATTGTGGAAAGCAATATGGAGGTTCCTCAAAAAACTAAAAATAGAAATACCATTTGCCCCTGGAATCCCACTCCTTGAAATTTACCCAAAGAATACAACTTCTCAGATTCAAAAAGACATATGCACCCCTATGTTTATCGCAGCACTTTTCACAATAGCCAAGGTATGGAAGCAACCTAAGTGTCCATCAGTAGATGAATGGATAAAAAGAAGTGGTACATATACACAATGGAATACTATTCAGCCATAAGAAATAAATAAATCCTACCATTTGCAACAACATGGATGGAGCTGGAGGATATTATGCTCAGTGAAACAAGCCAGGTGGAGAAAGACAAGTGACAAGTGATTTCCCTCATTTGTGGAGTATAACAACGAAGGAAAACTGAAGGAACAAAATAGCAGCAGACTCGGAGACTCCAAGAAGGAACTAGTGGTTACCAAAGGGGAGGGGTGTGGGAGGGCGGGTGGTGATGGAGGGAAAAGGGGATTGAGGGGTATTATGTTTAGTACACATGGTGTGGGGGTCACGGGGAAAACAGTGTAGCACAGAGAAGGCAAATAGTGAATCTGTGGCATCTTACTACACTGATGGACAGTGACTGCATTAGGGTATGGGTGGGGACTTGATAATATGCATTAATGTAGTAACCACATTGTTTTTTCATGTGAAACCTTCATAAGAGTGTATATCAATAATACCTTAATAAAAAAGTGAATAAAAATAAGCACTCACTCTAATTTTGGTTGAAATACATTCCCTTACAGGGACAGTATTTTTCCTTTTCTGGAAATGCCTTTTTATCTACATGCTTTGACTTGCCTTCTTCCCTCTCATGGAGTCTCTGGCATGGTGACCCCCAGTCGTGATCCTGGAGCATTTCCTTCACTGCATGGAGATGGGGCTCTCAGGGAGATGGGCACTCTGTTGTGTGGTCGCTGCTGCAGCACCAGTACGACTTGGACAAAGTCGTGTAGTTTCATCTTTGCACTTCTGCTAATGCAGGGTCTGGGGTGCTGGGTGCTCTTACTCAGTGTTTGTTGACATCATGAGTAACTGTGGGAGTGTGAGGTGGAAGTCTGCTCCCGGACGTGAGCCCTGACGTTCCTGTCCTCAGCCACCTCCCCCGTCAGATCAGCACATTGATTTGTGAGCTGTGCTCATGGACCATTGTTCTACCTGATATTTTTCTTGAAACTGTAATGCTTTGAAATGCACCCGTAAGTCTTGAGAGACCTGCATTGCCCAGAGCCTGGCTGGTGTGGCCCATGTGGCTGCCTCCTCTCTGGTGTGGTGGGATTAGGATAGTGAGAGCTTCCTTTGGGGCGCGGCCCCACAGCATCATGGTCACTGCTCCATCTGCCTTTCTGTTCAGCTTAAACATTTTAAAATGAAGAACTAATAATGTTGCATAGATGCGACCTGTTGCAGTCAGTTTTATCTGTTAGGGTAGCTGTAGGTGTCCTATGCTGAATAGCTGGGAAAGGGATCAGTGAGGGCAGGCAAACAGCTTTATTATAGATGTTTAATAAAAAGAAAATATCCTCAGTTTGTGTTGTAACTAATGTTAACTTTTGACATAATTGTGCCCATTTAATAGGATGTGGGGTTTTGTAAATACAACTGGATGTTTATTTTGCACTTCAGGAATGCATGCAAGTTCATTAGATTTTTGACTTAGGAGAACTTAACCTTTGGAGGGATTTTTCAGGAATTTTCCCATCAAAAGCAGGAGAAGAGATTGCCGGGTGTGCACGCTGGCTGAGCCTATGTGCAGTGGTCTGACACCTGATGCAGTTGCTGGTTCCTGCCACCGAGGTCCCGCACCCATACAGCTGGCCAAGAGCTGTGTGGCTGCATCCTCATGTCACCTTCCTATTAACAGGTGGTCATGGTGCCTCAGGGCAGTGGACAGCTGTGGGTCTTTCGAGGAGAGTTTTCCTCTCCTGATGGGGAGCAGTTCTACCACTACAGAGATCTCTGGATCCTGCACTTGGCCCTAAGACCTGGGAGCAGATCAGGTAAGATGCCTGATGGCAAGTCTGCCCTCTGGGCCCTGCTCCTGTGCCCCACCAGCATTCTGAGTTCACAGGGAGAGGGTCAGATACCAAAGAATTCCAGGGCCCTGAGAACATGGGCTGGAGAGCCCTGAGAGACCAGCCTTGCTGACCTGGAATAAGGGCTCATGTTTTCTTGGGACCCCTCAAAGGGAAGCCAGCCTGGATTCATGCTTTGTTGAAAGTGTTGCCAGGATAGCTGGGAGCAGTGCTACCTCTGGGATTATTTCCCCCTCCTCCCCTCATCAGCACAGTCACTCATCACATTGTGACTCTGCTGTCCTCCATGGCTGCCCATTTACCCTGAGAGGCAGCCCTGGGTTTCAGCCTGTGGTGACAGAGCTGAAATGGCTCCTGGCCAGGCACACCCTCCTGCCGTCCACCAATGGGGACACAGTGGAGCAAGGATGGGGAAGCACAAGGAAGCCGTACTTGACTCTTCAGTGAACAGGCTCAGCTATGTCAGTGCTTGATTTTTGCAATGAGAGGTGACAATGGTGCTGTGGCATTCCCCACAGAACATCCACCACTGGTGTCACAGCAATTGGAACTGTGCCCCTGACTGCGGACAGACGCATGTCTGCACAGGTCATTTGTGGGAAGAAACCTAATGGAGCACAGAGTGGAAGCAGAGCTGGCTGGCTTTATTCTCCTGGGGTGCATGTGACCTATGGCCAGGGCTGTGCCTGCCACCATCACAGGGCCACCTCTGCCATTAAAGCAGCCAAAGTTTCTTCACTGTGGGGGTTCAGTAGTGGGGCAGGTGGCTCTCAGCCTTAGGACTGTTGTGGGCAGGAAGCAGTGCTCCTTGCAGGATGTGCTCCATGGATGAATGGTGAGTCTTTTAGGCTAAGCGGGGCTGTCCAGGCCTGCTCTGTGGGCTCAGGCCCAGAGTATTAAATTAACAAAACAGAGTCCATTGTGCAAGTGGAAAGTGTAAATAGACTCCCCAGGCTCAGCCAACCTGCTGGAGGACTCGATTGCTGTCTTAGTAAAATCAGGACAGGGAAATCTTTCTGTGTGTTGCCAATTACTGACTCATTTCCTCTGCTTGCTTTGGGGAAGGTTCATTCTTAGGTAGACACAGCAGTGAAGAAACTCTTTTTATTAAAAGTTGGTTTTGTTAAGCATCTGTTGAAACACCATCAGTTCCCCCTCGACTTAGAACCTTTGGGCCCCGAGCACATGATCTCTGTTCTCCTTCTTGGTGTGCTTCAGTTCTTCTTTTCAGAACCCAACTGCGATTTGTTTACTTGTTCGGTTTTGGCAGATTTATTCCTGGTATTTTCATAGCATTCCTATCAGTTTCCATGATGTTGTGTCTGTAATGTGTGGGCTCTGTGAATGAATACTGCTGCAGTCTCTTAGCTGCTGCGAGGGGCCCGGCACGGACAGTCACGCTTCTGAGGCATCTTCCTACAGTGATGTTCAAGCTATTTTGTGACCTGTAATGCTTTCTTGGGGCCTCCCGATTTTTCTGGTTCGGTAATGTGGGTGTTTGTGCCAAGGAGCCAGGGTGGCTCCCTTAGTGCTCAGTCACTTGGGGATGTGCCCTTTGAGAGGCTTGCTGGGGCCGCTGTCTCCTGGCCCGCCAGAGACTGCCATGCTCGCGGTGTCCTGGCCCCGTCAGTCCCCTACTGACCCAGTCCTCCCAGCATGTGGCCCGGCCCAGCAGCTTCTCCATAGGCAGGGCTCCTTGTGGGGCTTCCATACTGTGATCACTCGCTGAGAGTTCTGCCCATGGAAACTAATGTGAAGCTGCAGAGTGGAAATGCAGTTGGCACTCTTAACCCTCTACTTCAGTCTAGATGGAGTGGTGAGGCAGGAGGAGGCTTATGTGCTTCGTTCTTTGTCTTTGTGTCTAAATTGCCGTTTTTCGTGCCTTCCTTGTGGGTGATGACCCCTGGTTCTTCACTGAGCAGAAACTGACAAGAGTGTTGCCGTCAGTGTACTTTTGGCGGCTGGGACAGTGGGTGTGTTTCAGCAGAGCACGTGAGGGGCATGTGGGGGTGTTCGTCTGAGGGGACCGGGGCAGACCTTTGCATTCAAGTCTGAAGTCAGGAGGTGGAGCACCTGTCCCCAGCCCTGCCTCTCACTGCCCAGCCCGATGTTTGTGTCTCTCCTGCTCAGCAGAGCCCAGGGGCTGCTGCACAGTTCATGGTTATAAGGTGCCTTATGTTTGAGGCTTGCTCCATTTTTAACCCTTGATGCCAAATGTCATCAATGATATACACAAACTCCTATGCGATGATAGACGTCCACTTCCGGCTCTGCCGCCTCACGCCCTTCTTCCTCCAAGGGCTGGGCTCCAGCCTTCCGCAAACGCTCCGCATCTCTTCCCAGGTCACAGCCCTTCCCCCACCCTGCCCTGGCGGTTGTCTTCGGGACTGGAGAGGAAAGTCAACCGTGCCTTCTCCGGCTCTTAGAGTTGTCTGTGACCCACCATGTTCAAAAAACAAGGACAACCAAGGAAACGTTTCCTAAGTGAGTCCTGCACTAGGAACCAGAGATGGACAGATCTGACCATATGAAATGTTAAGTTTTTGTGTGGGAAATGGTGCCAAAAGCAAGGCTGAGAATAGTGGCAGGTGAGGAGAAAACGCCTATGGCATAAAGTGAGCTCACAGTCAAAATACAGGTTTTCTGTGAAGTTGTAAGCAGCGATCCCCACAGAAAGCTGAGCAAAGGCCATAAAGAAACCACAGTGGCAGACACCAAAGGTAGAGCGGGCGTGGGCTGGAGTCAGGGACTCCCACCGATCAGCATGTCATTGGCCGCCATCATTCCATTGCAGCTCTACACGTGCACACCTTGATCCCAGATTCTCTTCTAGGAATGTATGCTAAAGAAATACTCCTCCTCACTTAATATAAAAATATGTATTTAAAAAAACAAAATGCAAAAAGACAAGTATAAAATGATTTCACTCATCTGTGAAGCATAAGAACAAAGAAAAAAACTGAAGGAACAAAACAGCAGCAGACTCACAGAACCCAAGAACGGACTAATAGTTACCAAAGGGAAAGGGACTAGAGAAGATGGGTGGGAAGGGAGGGATCAGGGGGGAAAAGGGGCGTTATGATTAGCATATGTAAAGTTGGGGGGCCACAGGGAGGGCTGTACAACTCAGAGAAGACAAGTAGTGACTCTATAGCATCTCACTACGCTAATGGACAGTGACTGTAATGGGGTTGGTGGGGGGGACCTGATGAAGGGGGTAGTTTAATCATCATAATATTACATATGTAATTGTAGATTAATGATACCAAAATAAATTATTTAAAAAAAAACAAAAAGCGAAATGCAGAGCAACTCATGCTGAGAAAAGCCAAGTACATGTGCACAACGTGTGCTCGCAGAGTGGGTCAGAGGGCCTGGTGCACATGTGTTCCCTGCTTGCACACATGGAGAAGGGTCTGCCTTATGCCAGTTCTTCTGCCTTATTTTGTTCTTGCGGGCCCTGGCACCCAGCCCTTCGGCCCCTGCAGCGCAGGCTTGACTCTGCATTCACTTATGACATTGCTTGCCTGTGCACTCTGTTTTTCATGTGAGCTTTAAACCCAGGTTTTCAAGTTCTGTTTTTAAACATGCCAGTGGGATTTTGATTGGACTGCTTGCATCTACAGATTAACTTGGGAGAATTAACATCTTCCTAATTGTGTCTTCCAGTCAGGAGCAGTGTATTGAGCTCCATTTAGGTAGGTTTACTTTTTCCTTCAGTGAAATTTAAAGTGGCCTAGGGGTGGGACTCACTTGCTGCAGGGGTCTGGCACCATGCCTGGGCCTTTGCGGCTTTGTCCTCTGGGGGTGCTTCTTACACCTTCTGTGTCTTCTCAGGTAGTGGATGCTAGAGGCAGGGCAGCTGCCTGCAGAATGAGCAGTTTGTCTGCCTTCCCTGCACTTTGGGAGGGTCGTGGCTTCCAGCAAGGGCTGGTGGGGTAGTGGACAGGAGACCTGTCAGCTGGGGCAGTGGCTCAGAGCTGAGAGGTGCCAGCTAGTAGGTCTCAGATGTGGGTGCCCCAGGGAGCACTGAGAGAGCTTTTAAAATACACATTCCTGCCCTCCTCACCCAAGGCAAACTTCAGGTCTGATTCAGGGAAGGTTTGACGTGAGGCTCAGGAATCTGCTTGTTAGAGCAGCCCCTCTCCACCCTGGCAGTGGCCCCCAGCTGGGGGCCTCGATTACTTGGGGCCTCAGGCTCACTCTGAGTGTTCATCACTGATGTGGAAATGTCTGCTGCCCTTTAGGAAGAAGGAAAACGCATCTCAGATGCCTTTTAGTTCCTTAACAATTAAAATGGTGTAGGTACTGCTTTTGTAATGGGCTGTGTGTCCCAGAATGAAAGCATTCACCCGTGGCCCAGTGTAGCAGTGGGAAGGTGCAGCCACACTGATTGTGAGAGGCTGTCTGTTGAGTCCTTGGGTGAGGCTACAGCAGGGGGTCGGGGGCTTGACTTAGAGCGGCTGCTGCAGAACTGGACGTGCTCATGACTGCGCTGACACGTGGCACCGTCAGAGGACTGCTGCGGGCGGTTTATCCCCTGCGAGTCTTTCTTATTGTCCTGCTCTAACAGGAAAGTGAAGAGAGGCAGCCATTTTACCATTGCTGGGGGAGAGTCCCTGTGCTGGGTGCTCGTGTCACTTGAAAAGTACAAGCAAGGCCACTATGAGCGATGTCACCTCTTACAGGAATTTGGCCCAGCACTCTGCATTCTGTTTTTAGTACATGTTTGTCATCCTGAGGGTTAGTTTCCCAGTGGGGAGACCTAGTGGTAAGGTTACACAGGGAGGCCACCACTGGGCAGGCTAACTTAGGATAGACTCTCTCTCACTAGCTGGACGCTTCTGATTTATATGATAGTGTTTTTGATGCCAACGTTCTGAATCAGGTTAGGTTTCTGATACAGCAGTTGTTTCCTGCCCATTTGTGCACAGGCTGGTGTGAGATCTGAAGTCATCAGCCACAGGCTGGCCTGCCCAGAGTGCTTGGGTGAGAAGTGCTGTGCTGAGGTCAGGTTGCTCAAGACGGGCATCCAGTGTCCCTGCAGGAGCCAGTGCTGTGCCCAGGAGCTTAGTGTGGACAAAGGGCGCAGGCTCGGAGTCACGTCGGCCACACACCTTGTCCTGCCACTGGAAGCCAGGCGACCTGAGTAGTCCTCCAACGCCCCAGTGTGTGGGCATGACAGGGACCTAGTGCAGCCATCAGCCAATGCCCAGTCCTCTCCAGGGGCTGCTGATGGCCCAAAGGGATCAGATGCTGGTTTGGTTTTTGTAGAAGTGCTCTTTTAAAAAGCAAACTTTAATAAAAAAAATTTTTAAAGTTTAATAGTCATATGCAGCTTCATGAACTTGACAGAGTAAACATCTGTGCTAAGGTCCAGAAAAGATGTTCTCATCCCCCAGGAGCCCCGGTGTCACTCTGCAGTGCCCACCCCCAAGCACAGAGTATGTTGGCTTGGCTGGAGCATCACTTGGATGGACTTGCATGGCTTTGTTCACTGAGCATCGCCGTTGTGTGCGTCTCCTGAGCTGCGTGTGATCAGTGCCATTCAGTGCTGCGTGACACTCCATTGCAGCAGCATGCTGCGGTACTGGGATACCAGCGGGCATGGGAAGGTTACTGCTGCCAGGCAGCGGCATGCACAGCACCTCAGTTCTTGTCTTCTCAAAGGAAAGAATTCAGACACGAGACCTGATAGAGAGCTAAAGCCACAAAGGGTTTATTATTTAGCAAAGTGAAAGGTAAGTATGCTTCAAATACAGAACAGCAGGCTGACCCCAGGGGTCTTTTTATGGAGGCTTATTTGGTTTCCTCCCTTCATTTTGTCATTCTTGCATCATCCTTTGGATCTACCTTGGTTCCTCCCCTTCAGCCTCTCTGTGCAAGTTTGTGTTCCTAGTTTTTCCCCTGAGTGCCAAGGCTAAATTGAGGGTGGAGCCAAAACTGCAATGTACATGATACTATAAAGACATTATAATGGCCTCAGGGTTATTAGTAGACAAGGTCTTCCTTAGCTGCCCATATTCCAAATTCGGGGAGGTCCCAGTGACCATGTCTTTCACTTACCAGTTCATGCTGAACCACAAAAGGGGCTGGTCTAAGGGAGACAGGGTGATCTCTGGGTGGAGACTGGGTGGTCCACCTCTAACTGCTGCTCTAACCAGTTCCAGGGGCCTCCATCCACCTTGGACACACCTTACAGTACACATACACGTGCATTTCCATTAAGTGGAGTCTGAGAGTAGAATAAGGTGATGGGGTCATCAGTGCTGCACTCAGCTGCGCAGACACTGGCGGGCTGTTTCCCACATGCCCTGGGAGAATCCTGCTGCGCCCCCCAGAGGAGCGTGTGCTCTCACCTCCTTCACACTGGCCACTCTGGTGGTGTTTCGGTAGCAGTCAACAAGTGGACCCTGCATAGTCTGTTACTATCGTCACATAGGCACATGCTCCATTCTAGCGACAGACATTGTAGCAGTGGGAGAACGGGGAAGATCATAGGTCCTGATGCTAAGGCCAAAGCTGAAGCGAAATGTAGGCATTGGCCCCCTCATCCCACGCTGGATGTGTACAAGTGGCTTTCACTCAAGTACATTTATTTGTGAAATGTGATCATTGTGAATTCTCATGAAGGAAAAACCAGTATATGATCAACTTTATGACTGAAATGAGAAGCCTTCCTTTCTCACCATCAGTCTCAGACTTACTTCCCTGACCAACTGTGCTTGCAATAAATGCATTGTGTCTCCAAGGAGACTTGGAGGATACATATAAATTCAGCACGAATGCACCTCTATAGGGAAAATCACATTTCAGGCATCCTGGCTGTGCAGTAGAGGGACTGTCTTTTCACACAGGAGCAGCAGAAAAGCTTCAGTGGCAAGGAGGGTCCTGGCCCAGGGACAGGGGAATTGGGGCTGGCTGTGGAGGGCAAATCCTGCTGGCAGGGAGGCTGCGAGAGGAAAGAGGCCAGACCCCAAGGTTTTGCATGCATGTCATGGAGGTGGCCATCTATCCTGTGGGCAAGAGGGAGGCTCCAAGGTGCCTCAGGCAAACAGCTCTGGTCTTCAATTTAGGAGAAGTGTGGATGGAAGGAAAGGGGCTGTGACAGTTCTGTGGGAGTTGCAGCCATGTTGGAGGGAGGGAGAAGCACTGTGCCCAACTCAGGGGACAGTAATGAGGTAGGAAAGGGAGCCGGTGCTGGTCATGAATGCCATCCTGTCACCAGCTTGGCAGCAGGCCTGGTGATCCCATTCAAGGATGAACACAGGAAGAGGGTATGTGACACAACTTGGCCACAGTGAGGGAGGGGACATCAGGTGTCTCTCCCCATTTGAACTTTAAGCAAATTTCCTTTTTCTGCTTTTACATATAGCTGCTTAAGGATGTGATGCCTGGAGCTGTCACAGCCATTCTGTGACTTGAAGTCCAAATGCTGAGATAGGTTGAGGGAAAGGAGCTGGGTGACTCCTTGCTGAACCAACTCCACAACTTCCTTCCTGTGGACTCATTAACTGAGATTGAATATGTCTGTCCATTACAGCTATTTCTGTTGCACATTCTGTTACATTCAGCCCAAAATTCACAAGTACTTTTAGAATGTTCTTAAAACTTCATACTTCTATCTGACATAGTTAGAATGTGAATTTAAACATCAATTTTCCTGGAGTTACTGTGATTACAGTTATCTGACACACTGTTTAACCATTTTTCATAACCTCTTTATTTTTAGTCTTAAAATTCAGATTACAATGGAAATAAGAGTATCTTTACCTACTACATAGGGATGATATGCTACCTGATTAAATTTCTGTATTTGATGTACAGTTACTGTTTTCCTATTTTATATTTTGTACAGTCAACAAGCATGACTTCACACAAAAATGCTGCACCCAGTATTATACCTGTGCAGGGTCAGGAGACTCGGTTCCCACATCTCCTAATTAAAATGACCCGTGCCAGGCAGGCTGGGATGCCCTGCAAAAGGGTGAATTCCAAGATCCCCTAGCCAAACCCCCTGGAGTCATTCAAAATCTCTCTTACTGAAGAGAATCACTTTTTCCCCTATGAATCCTTCACACAGAACAGGAAGATAATTCTAAATTCCCTTCTAACGGGCAGGGAATTCACTTATTTTTTAGTGAGCACTTTCTCTGTGCCCAGAAGTGTCAGAGACCAATAGCAGCTTGCGCACTCACACACAGGTGCTCACAGGGCTCTGGGGCCTGTGATCTGTAATGACAGTCACAGACCGTATCACACATAATCCCGGCACACCGGTTCTGGCCTCCACGGGAGCCACTGCAAGACCCAACACAGTCGTCTACAAAGTGCGGCTATTTTGTAGACCAGTTTCCTAGCCCCTTAATTCCACTATGTCTTTAGGAACCTGTCATCTTTTCCTGATACCTGGCAAAGAACTCACTTCCTTCCTAGAGTGAAAAGCAGGGCTGCCATGGGAATGTACCGAGCCCAGGCTTCAGGTCCACACGGAAGGAGGGGGAGGTAGTGACAGCTCTGTGCTGTCATTCAGCACATCACTGAGCACCTAGTTATGGGTCCAACACAGGAGCCAGAAAAAAAAGTTCACGATTAGACCAGGAGTTGTTTGCAGGAGGGAGTGGGAGGAAGGACTCAGAGTGTGGTCTCTACTGTTTACCATGTGAGTAAACAGGCCAGGATGATAAGTTAGGGCTCAGGGCCCCTGCCTCCCAGCTTCAAGCTTATGTCACTAGGCCAACAGGTCCAGCCATCTCCAGAACTGGTGTCCCCACATACCCATACCAAAAACAGATGGGAACTTGTCTCTTCCTGAGAGGAGGCACACAGCTCCCCACTCACACCCCAATTCCTTTTCTAGTCATGGCATTAACCTGAGTCGAAGAGGATGTGCTTCAAGAGGATGGAAGTCAAGACCTCCAGCATATGCCAAGGCAGAGGTGGCCCTCCTCCCTAGGGATATGTGGCAGGGGTGGAAGACAGCTGTTGTAGGGTCTGTTTTAGATCAGCCCCTCTCCAATCCCCTGGCTTGCAAAGGGAAAAGCAGCCACCACTCGCACCCAGCCCGCCACACAGAGGCTGGTGGAGAACACAATTCCTGGAGTCAGCACAGCTGAACAGAGGCGGTGTGCTCCACGGCCTCAGCTCCACAAGGGGCTCAGCTCCTTCCAAGGGTCAGTCTGGGAAAAACCCTGCCAGGGAGGAGGGGGCTCCCTACCAGTGTCCCCAGCAGCAATGGGAGCCCCACTTCCACTGGAGTAACTTCATCTCTGAGTGTTCAGAGTGAGGGATGATCATGCTGTAGTTAAGGGAGAAAATTTCCGACCTAGAATTTAAATTTAATAGGGAGACTGTCTGTTTCTCTAACATTGACGAGCACAGAGAATGTCTAAGCAGCAGGTCCCACTCTCTGAGTAACGGAACCCACATTACCCGTGGCTGCGGCCTCTGGTGACCAAGAGGAGAACTTGGTGATGTGACGAGCAAGTTTGGACTTTTAAATGCCAGTGCTGGAGTTTGGGGGACACCTTCTCCATCCAATTGCTGCATTTGCAGCTCTTCATCTGCTTCTGCACAGGAGCTGGACCCACATGGGCTGAGCCCACACCCTTGCCATGTTCCTGGAAAGGCAGGAGAGGCCAGGCTTCCCTTCCTAACCCAGAGCCTTGGGCTCCCAAATTCTATCCACTCCCCTATTCCCTCCCCGGGCAGTGCCTGCCGCTGTCTTGGCCTCCTGAAGCACCCGTCTGCTGGCTCTCTCCAGAAGCCCTTTCACAGCCTCCCTTCTCTCCAGGTCTGTGCCAGGCAACACCCAGATGAGTGATCACGGGGCCCTCCCTCCTGATGACCCAGTAGTGCCTCCCCTCCAGTCTTTCTGGCCCAAGAGATAAAGGAAAAGAGCCCTCCCCCAAGAAAGGGCTGGGCAGGGAAACCCCTCTGGAGAGAGCAGGAACAGAATAAATTCGCTAAAGCTCAGTTACACAGCACTTTTAAAATGTGGCAGATCTGCCAAGGGAACACACAACCGCACACACACAAAACAAAACACACACAACAAACAACATACAACCACAGGCACAACGCACAACATAACACAACACACACACAGGACACATAACACATCAAAACACACAACCACACAAACACACACAACCACAAAACACACACCACACATAAAACCCACTACACACAACACGCGACACAGAGACAACCACACAGACACAACACACACACACAACACAACACACAAAACATAACGCTACACACAGCCAACTCACACATGACACACAACACACAACCACACTCACAACACATACCACGCACATCATGCACAACCACACAACACTCACACAACATGCATTTTACACCACACACAACATACAACACACAAAAAACAATACCCAACACACAATACACACATACAACACAACACACACAAAATATCCACACATAAAACGCACAACACATGGCACACAAGCAACACAGCAAAAATCACACACAACACACTGAAAACACACACAATGCACACAGTAGACACCAAACACAAACAAAAAAACACAACACAACACAACATGACACACAACACAATGCAACACTCACACAACACAACCACACAACACTCACAGAAAGTACAACAAACAAAACCAGACAGAACACACACAACACAACACACAAAAACACACAACTCACACAACACACACCAGAAACACACACAAAACACACAAAAACAACACATAACACACACAACACAATGCACAACACACACAGCCACACACACATGACACTCATAACACATAAACAACACAATACAAAACACACAACACACAACCAAAAACACAAAACACACGCAACAGCACACACACAACACACATCACACACACAACACAATGCACAACACACACAACCACACAACACTCACACAACATGCAAAACAACACACACTACACACAACACACAACCACAAAGACACAACACATAAAACACTAAATACAAAAACGCACATTCACACACAAACACAACACATATCACACACAACACCCACTACACACAACACACCCTTCACACCCTACACAAACACAACCACACACCAACTACACACATCAAACAGAAACACACACAACAAACACAACACACACCATGCACAACACACACAACCACACACAACACACAACACAAAAACACAACTCACAAACAACATACAACACACAAAACACAACCACACACACACCATGCAAACACAAAGCAACAAAAGAACACAACAATCACAACACATAACACACAAGGCACCACAAAATGCACACAACCCACACACAACACTACACAACACAATCACAAGCATAACACAACATGCACAACACTCACACAAATGCACTATACAGCACCACACAAACACAAAACACACAACCACACACAACACAACACACATACACAACCACACATACAGAAAAAACACAACCACCAAACACAACACACACAACCACAAATACACACACAGCAGACACAAATATACAACACAAGACACAACGTAACACACATTCAACCCACACAACACATACAACACATAACAATACAGAACACACACAGCACACTTCACACACTACACACAACCACACACCCAGAAAACAACACACAAAACACAAACACAATACACACATCATGCACAACACAAATACAACACACAACACATACACTACCACACGAACACAACACACACAAAACACACACCACAAACAACACATTCACAACACATGCAACATCACATGCACCTCACACAACACAATCAGAAAAACTACACCACTCGCACCCCAACATGACACACACATGACACTCCGCACATACAATACAACCCACATTGACATAGGCACAACACGCAACACACATGCCACACAACACATGAAATGCCACTCGTGTGTCATGTGTGTGTTGTTTTGAGGTACATATGTGGTGTGGGTTTTGTGTGTTGTGGAAGTGTATGTGATGTGTGTGACACTGTGTGTGCTCTGTGGTGTCTATTGTGCATTGTGTCTGTGGCGATGTCGGTGGTGTGTTGTATGTGTGGCATGTCATGTGTATGCTGTGTTGTGGAGTGTGTGGTGTGGTTTCTATGTGTGGTTGTGTGGTGGGCTGTGTGTGTGCTGTGTGGTGTTGTGTGGAATATGTGCTGTGTTTTGTGGGGGTATGGTGTGTGATTTGTGTTGTATGGCCATGGTGTCATGTGAGTGGTGTGTTGTGGCACATATGGTTGTTTTCTGTGTGTGGTGGTATGTTGTGCCTTGTGTGTGCCATATGGAGTTGTGTGGCATTTGGTATGTTGTGTTGTGGTGTGTGGTGTGATGTTGTGTGTGTTGTGTGGCGCATGTGTTGGGTGTTGTGCCTGTGGCGATGTGGGTGGTGTGTTGTATGTGCAGAATGTCATGAGTGTGTTGTGTTGTGTTGGGCGTGGTGTGGTATTTTTGTCTTGTGTTTTTGTGTGTGGTGTGTGTGACATGTTCTGTGGCGCATGTGTTGGGTGTTGTGCCTGTGGCGATGTGGGTGGTGTGTTGTATGTGCAGTGTCGTGTGTGTTGTGTTGGGGTGCATGTAGTGTGGTTTTTGTGTGTTGTGGTGTGTGATTTGTGTTGTGTTGGTGATGTGTAGTGTGTGATATTGTGTGTGTCTTGTGTAGTGTGTGGCATGTGTGTTGGGTGTTGTGTTGGTGGCGATGTGTGCAGTGTGTTGTGGGGTGTGTTTTGTGTTGTCTGTGTGGTGTGTCGTGTGTGGGGTTTGGGGGTATGTGTGCTGCAGTGTGTCGTGTGTGTGACTGTGTGTGTGTGGCATGTGTGTTGGCTGTTGTGTTTGTGGTGATGCATGTGTTGTGTTTTGGTGTGTGTTTTGTATTTGCAGTGTGTTGTGTGATGTGTGTGTTGTGTGATGTGTGGCATGTGTGTTGGGTGTTGTGTCTGTGGTGATCTGTGGGGTGTGTTTTGTGTTACATGTGCAGTGTGTGATGTGTGTGGAGTTTTGAGGTGTGTGTGGTACAGTGTGTTGTGTGCACACACTCACCCTAAATATCACCCTTCACCCATCACCCTAAGCCTCACCCACACCTCACTGACAACATGGAGCTAAACTGAACCCTGACACTAACCCTAACCCCTTAAGCTAACTCTAAGCAAAGCCATAATTTCATGCTACAACTAACCTAACCTGACCCAAAAGCCTTACCCTGAACCCTAAACTCATCCTCATTTGATCTTCACTTTTAACTGACAGAAAGACTTAAACCTTCCTTAACCTAAACTACTACCTTAACTCTAACCAAGGCATAACTCCACATTAAATCTAACCCTTATCAAACACTAATTCAAGATGCAGCCATAACCCACCACACAAGATCATCCTTACCATGACCCACAACTGACTCATTTAGTTTCCTATGGTTAAGGGAACTCCACGTTGTAATTTCATCTCACTGACAATATCATGCATAAGTTACCTGGAAGGGAGTCTTCCCCATTAACTTATTCCCCTCATTCTTAAACTGCCTAACTCTATCCCTAACCCTAACTCTTGCCCTAACCCATACACCAACCCTCACCCACACACCACTTTAACTCTCACCCTAAACCTAACCCTGACCCTAACCTTTAGCCCTAACCCTAACAATCAAAACTACCGTGAATATTAACTTCAACCCTTGCCTGCACCCTGTCACTGAGAGCCTAACCCAGAAACCCTGAACCCACAAGGCTGAACCCTATGCCCTGAGCCTGAAACCTGATTCTGCACCATGAAGCCCTGAAGAGAAACCCAACACCTAACCACTGCAACCAAACCCCACCCCCAGGTCTGACCCCTGGGCGTGAATCCGACACATGAACCCCAACATACATCCCTGAGAAAATCCAAAAACTAAGCCAGCACCCATCAGAACCCTGAGAACTCACCCTTGAATTTCATCCTGACCCCTGACCAGGACCCAGGGGAGCAGAGGACTATGAGGCTGGATGGATGCAGGGGGTGTGAAACTTGTGCTGGGGTGTCACACCTTTGGATGTGCCATGGCAGAGCTCTCCGTATGTGGGAGTGAACTCCTGATGTTTGCCATCTGGGAAAATTCAACTTCCAGGGCTCTGCAGGGGATGCTTCAAGTGGGAAGCACTTCTGCTCCAGATGACCTGTGTGAACACCATCCATGATGTCACACAGGTGACTGTGACAACTGTTTCCTGGGAACACCTGCATGGCTAGGAGAGCACTTTCACTGATTAGGGCCTGGCGCCTCAGTTGTGCACGTGCACCTTTGAGCGCTGGGTAGTAATGGACCTGACAGCATTAGAGAAAGTGGGACACAGATCAAAGTCCCCTATTTGTGCTTTAGGTCACCATGACTTATAGGGCTCACAGAGCTTTATAGCCATTTGTTTCCTGCCCGACCCTAGAGAGTGAGTTTCCTGCCTGGGACCTGCTCATAGGCTGTCTTCTAATCACTCTCCTACAAAAGGCAAGGGGTATGGGTGGTATGCCAGGTGTCCCGTGTTAGAGGCAAGCACTCTGCTCATCATCCTGGAATCAGAATGCTCACCCTCACCCTCATACTCACTCTACCCGTCAGTCCTCACTCACCCTCAGCCTCACCCACGCCTCACTGTAAGCCTGAAAGTAAACTGAAAACTGAAATACATACATAGAGAGTTAGTCCTTGTCTAAAACCCACAGCGGCTTCACTCATCTCAATTCAATTGCTGACAGCAACCAAGCTGCGGTCAATTTAGTCAACAGTGCCACCTAGTGGACATTATGGGTAATTATCTGAACCAGAACAGCTAAGTCGTTCTTTTTGTTAATTCTTAGTAGTACTGTGCACAGACAATGTTCTCACATCTTTACGTCTTTCCAAGACCACAGTTTAGTAGATTCCACTCCATAAATTATTCCACAGATATGTGTAAATTCTCCTTATCCCCTCTAACATTTCTGTTCCAATTCTTTTATAAACCTCCAAAGCACTTGAAAGTTTGGGAAGTTCTTTTAAAAATCTACCAAAGTCTCCATCTGTTTTTGTTAAAATTATTTTAAGTGAAATATTATGTTTTTAAAAGTATTAATGGGCTAACCTGGGAACTTAACTACAACTTATAGCTTTGAATCCAAGGGTTTCTGAGTTCAAACAGTGAGCTTTCAGAACTTAATCCACTTGTAAATTGTTGGTTGTCTGCTTTAGAATTTAAACTTACCTTTTCAAATTGCAAAAGGGGGCAGGAAAAAAGAGGAACTTGGAAAATAATAATGGCTCACATTTTATAGCTATTTATGGTTTATAAAGTGGGTCTCTATCATCATTTCGTTTGCCCTTCCAATAGCCTTGTGAGGTTAGTATGAGGTTTCCCACAACAGATGAGCAAGCAGGCTTCATAGACTGAAAGTTATGCACTTAGTAAATAGAGCAAGAGCTCACACGTTTTCAGATCCAAGTCCCATTTTTTTCACTACACATTTCTTCTGCATGCTCACACACATACACACTAAACAAACTACCCCATGCAATTTTGCAAAGAGCATTCATTTCAGCTTGCCCATAAAAGCAATGGAGAAAATATTCCCAGTCTGGGAAAGTGCAGGATGCTGTTCCCAGGACCTTTCTTGTCTCTCTGCCTTTACACAAGGTAGGTGTTCCCAATGCCAGAATGTTCTGAGTTAAAGGAGTGGCCTAGTCAAAAAGGAAAACCATGACCCGGCCCATCTTGGGGAAGAGGGTGTCTAGGAGGACAGCTGGGCTTGGACTTCACTTTGTGGAGGGCCTTAAATGTAGGCATCCCATATTGTCTCTGAAGGAGTTTTCACAGAGAGATACTAATAGCATGAAAGAAATTGACATTCTTCATGCAACTTGAAACTTAAATCCCATTTCTGGACCGCACTGGCCATAGGAATATTTTGTTTCTACGTTCTGTAATTATCTGAAGAGTGCACTTATATTGCATTGTATTTTACATGCTAAAGTATTCATTTCCACAATTTTTATTACTCCTTTTGGCGTTTCTTCACGTTTTAATACACAGTGTGGGAACATCAAACGTTGGAAGTGTCCCCAGCCATCGCCCACCTTTTAGGAATCCTGTTTTCCCTTTTCCTAGATGGTTTTCTTTTTGAAGATCTTTATTATTATTTAACTCCTCTTTCATACCATCACTGACATTGCAACAGCATAGTGCCTGGTCCACTATCTGGCACTAGAAGGTACTCAGGAGAGACCTGTTGAAGATAAGCCCAAAGCCAGGAAATGAGTGGCAACTGCAGGGAGAGAGGGTCTGATTCCATCGGAGAAAAGCAAAAACACGTTGTAACAGTCTCGGCTATCTGAAGATGAAATAGGCTGGGAGGCGACAGTAAGCTCCCCCCCTTCACTAGCTGAGTGCAAATACAGCTGAACACCACCTTGGTCCGGGTTGGGGTGGCAGGCGCGGGGAACAAAAGCTTGTGAACCGAGGAGTTGGTCGTCCGGCCCCCAGCAGGAGGAGCGCGGAGGGTATGCAGAAGACAGGGCGTGGCGCGGGCGTGTGCGGGGCAGGGGACACCAAACGGCCGCGCAAGGAGAGAGGCGTGCTCCGCTTCTATTCCGGGAGCGGTGTGGAGGGGCGGGGGCGCCAGGCGAGCATCCTGTCTGGGGGAGGGGACGCGAGGAGTGCGCTCCCGCGGCCCGGGCTGGGGACCGCAGCGCGCCACCCGCCGCCAGCCCCGCTGGAGCCATTGCGCCCTGCTCGGCACGCCGCGGGAATCGGACGGGGCCATGGACCAAAGCCGGGGTAAGAGGAGCCGCGGCGCCTGCACTTGTTGCTGCGGGGCGCGAGAGTCCCGAGAGGTGGAGGAGGAGGGGAAGAGGTGGCGGTGGGGAGGGGGCTGAGCAGCGGTCGGAGGGGACTCGTGATCGGGTTGTGGAAAGGCCGGGTGCTATGTGTACAGGTGCCTCCTGCTGCCAGGGCAGCCAGTCCCGGGGCTGTGTCGTCTCCAGTGTGCAAAACCAGTTTTCATACTAGAGTCTTAACTTTGTAAAAGAATCCCCTACAGAGTTCCTGAGAATGGCGAGCTCCTTCCACCCCATTCCCCCCAGGAAGGGTAAAATAAGGTTGACAGGTTACACTACCAAACACCCCGACTTAGGAAGCACCCACTGTGTGCCCGTGAAAAGCCCCATGACCTGACCCTTCTTGGGGAAGGAGGGCGAAGTTTGCAGCTACGTAAGGCATTGGGAGAATGGGGGCAGTGTACGTGTGCGTGTCTGCCCTCTGGTGTCTGAGCCCTGCTGGATTCCTGGCAGGCTGTGTGGCCTTAGCTCAGTCACTTCTCTTCTCTGGGCTAGTGACTAAGTTGGACTAGTTGGTCTCCACTGTCCCTTCCTGCCCCGACTCTTTCAGAAGTGTGATTGATAGAAGTTTCACAGAAGTGGTGAGGGCTTGCAGAAATTGGAATTGACATGAGAAAAGAGTTCAGCCTTCCTCGGGACCGTGCTCAAGAAAAGGCCTAGACATCTCAAAGGGCATGTGTCTGTAAAGAAATGGGGGGCAGAGTGTAAGGCTGGGGGTCAGCGCCCACCTCTGAGAGCAGGTGTGAGTGTACTTGTGAGTCGTTGAGTGCTGGGCCAACATTACTGAAGCCTTGTTGCTGTTGTGAAAGTCCCTCCCCCTCCCTACAATAATTCTACACTTTTCCTCCATCTGCCTCTGCTGTGCTGAGGCCCCCAAGGAGGAAACAAGCACTGACCAGGGATGTGGAAGCCACAGGAGGGCTGGTGGCAGGGATGAGCACATGAGCAGGTTTTGGCATAAGCTCCCCTGCACTCCTAGTACAGGCAAAGCCAGGCAGAAGGAGTTCAGTAGGGAAGCCCTGGCTTCCAGTCCAACATGATGCAGACAATGTCCCCACCCACCCCATCCCAACAAAATACTGCAGACCCCTCCTCCTTTCAGGGCCTGGAAGGGCAGGCAGGAAGTGGACGGGCCTTCTGTTTGGCTGTTCGGGTACTAAGACTGGGATCTGTAAAACAGTTCTCACCTGTTAACTGACTCCTGGACAAGTTTGCAAAGCGCATACATGCTCCCTAGGGAAGAAAAACAGGAAGGGAAAGGAGGCATCTCTAATGCCCCTCAGGCCTACGTTCCCACCTCCCACATCATACATCTAAGGCAAAGAGCAGTTCCCCCAAGTCCATCACCTCCCCGAAAGTTGTCAAATAACATCCTGTCTGGTCCCCAGTATAAAAATCCGTACCTAGCCTTCCCAGACTTGTGGAAACAATATCCTCCTTAGACAAACCAAGGGTGACAATAATTGACTGAGCTTTAAAAGAGTAATAACTGACGCCTCACTTCAGGAGGCTGCCTCCAGAGCATTCTTCTTAGGAATCTGAGCTCCCCAGGAATCTGTTGCTACTCAGAATGTTCTAGGGCTCTTACCATCTCCCCTGCTGCAGGCTTTCCTAGCATACTTCCTTCACAGCTCTTGTCACGATGTGCCATAACTCTAAGAGTTAGTCATTGGACTGTGTTTGGTGTCCACCTGCCTGCCTGGCTGGAAGCTTCTGGAAGGCTGGGGATGGATCTGTGCGGTCGCTCCGCTGGCACACAGTAGAAGCTCGCTAACAGCTGTTGGTTCAATTAGTTAATTAGTAATATGAAACACACTTTATGGTGCACCCCAAATTGATTAATTGCGATGTTGATTTTTAAAAAAGAATCTACTAAATCCTCACATCAGGAAAGTTCTGTGTGACTTGCAAAGGCCTTCTCAAAATTCACGTAAAGTGGTCACATGGCTGAGGCACATAAGACCAAGTTATCTGTCTAGATCTTAAGTTGTCTACCCGATAAATTATGGCCAACATCTTATGAATTAAAGCAAACATGACTATATACGAATTAGAGTGCAAGATGCGTATGTGTTTTTAAGATAAAACATGAGACTTTAAAAATCATTCCAGCAGACCTTTCCTGTCACACCCCTGTCCCAAGGGGGGTGTGTGCACTCTCTCCTGTTGGGCTGTTGTCAGGGAAGACTTAAGAAACACAGGTCTCATTGCATCCCCATAACTACTGTGTGGGAAATAGGATTGTCATATCCAGGATACTAGGGAAGAAACTACATTTCAGTATTAATAACATAACTGAAAATCATCAAGCTTTTACTGGGCACCACGCACTACCCTCAGCTTTTTATATGGCCTTTCTTAGAACACACAAGCAGACAGGGGCTATGAGAATATATTATCGTTAATCCCCTACTGGTAGGAAAGCAGACTTGGCAGGTTTATTAATCAGCTAGAGCTGCCATAACAGAATACCAGAGACTGGGTGATTCAAACAACAGATTTATCTTCTCACTGTTCAGGAGGCTAGAAGTCCAAGACCAAGGTGCCATTCAAGTTGATTATCAGCGATGCCCGCCTCTCTTCTGGGCTTGCAAGTGGCTGCCTTCTCGCTGTGTCTTCACATGGCCTCTTCTCTGCGCATGTATGGAGAGGGAGAGATCTCTGATATATCTTCCTCTTCTTAGAAAGACATCAGTCCTATTGGATGAGGCTCCATGCTTAGTACCTCATTTAACCTTAAGGACCTCCCTCTAGGCCCAAATTCCAATTACAGTCACACTGGAGGTTAAGGCTTCAACATATGAATTGGAGGGATACAGTCCAGTCCATAACAGTGGGGTTGGGTTCCTGACATTAACTTGCACAGTCACTCACCATCTGTGAGACAGAACTGAGTATGAACCAAAGTCCTGATCTAAGCTTGCTGCTGACTGCCTCCATGGTGGCAGGTGACCTGTCCAAGCCCTAGGGCAGGCCCTGTATGCCAAGTATTCCTGCTCCGGGTCCACTGTGCCTCGTCTGCACTGTTCAGATCCCCAGGAAAAATTACAGCATAAAAGCTCAGCATCAAAGTCAATTGACTCGAGAATGAGAACAAACCTGGGAAGCAGGATTTCTCTTCTAACAGAATATGTGTCTCCCCATGAGTACAGGAGGATCTATATGATGCAGTAGAAGACACAGAAACCACTATAATGAAATTCTTTCCAGTAGGATTCCTGAATATCATACAAAGAGAATCAGCCATTCGTGAAGATAACACCTCCACTTACAGTAATGACTATAGACACCACCTTCTATAGGACAAGTTAATCAACTCTCTGTCCTCATATGAGGATAAAATATGGATATTAATAATACCTAGTTCTTGGGATTGGAAATATTAAATGCATGGAAAATACTTCAAACAATGCCTAGCATGTGGGACCCACTCGATAAATGATGGCTATTGTAATAATGACAATATATTTTCATCAGACACAACATAATAAAATCGATTTATAGAATTTCTCTAGGTTCTTCCACAAGCTGATCCGAACACTTTTTGAGTCTTTATTCTGTTTTAAGTACTGAGAGAGACAATTTTGTGTGCAATGCAGACCTAGGAATCATGTCACAATCTTCTCTGTGTTCCAGAGCTCCCTCATGGTGCCTGTCCCTTGGAAATCCATCTCTGATCTTCAATAACGGGACCACTATACAACTGCCATTTCTGAGTGACTGATAAAATACTAATACATATCCCAACATGTCCATTTTCTCATATTTATTCTATTTATTTGTGCCTATTGATTGTGGTTGTGTCTTCACAATTTTGCTATTGTGAACTTTTTGGTCTACTCAAGCCATCCTCTCTTTACAGTCTTTGGTCTAACTCTTCTCTGCTTTTTTTTTTCTCTTATTTTGCTATTATTAATGTAAAATTCTGTGAGCAATATTATGCTTACTAGACTCCCCCAATTATCAGGTCCCCCCCACCTACCCCATTACAGTCCATCAGTGTAGTAAGATGCTACAGAATCACTACTTGTCTTCTCTGTATTTTACTGCCTTCCCCATATCCTCCACCCCTGCTACATTATGTATGCGAATCGTAATACCCCTTATCCCCCTTATCCCTCCCTTCCCACACATCTTCCCCAGTTCCTTTCCCTTTGGTAACTGTTAGTCCATTCCTGGATTCTGTGAGTCTGCTGCTGTTTTGTTCCTTCAATTTTTCCTTTGTTCTTATACTCCACAGATGAGTGAAATCATTTAATAATTGTCTTTCTCCGCCTGGCTTATTTCACTGAGCATAATACCCTCTAGCTCCATCCATGTTGTTGCAAATGGTAGGATTTGTTTTCTTCTTATGGCTGAATAATACTCCATTGTGTATATGTACCACATCTTCTATATCCATTCATCTACTGATGGACACTTAGGTTGCTTCCATTTCTTCGCTATTGTAATAGTGCTGCAATAAACAAAGGGGTGCATATGTCTTTTTCAAACTGGGCAGCTGCATTCTTAGGGTAAATTCCTAGGAGTGAAATTCCTGGGTCAAATGGTATTTCTATTTTGAGTTTTTTGAGGAACCTCCATACATGGTTGAACTAATTTACATTCCCACCAGCAGTGTAGGAGGGATCCCATTTCTCTACATCCTCGCCAACATTTGTTGTTGTTTGTCTTTTGGATGGTGCCCATCCTAACTGCTGTGAGGTGATATCTTATTGTGCTTTTAATTTGCATTTCTCTGATGATTAGCAATGTGGAGCATCTTTTCATGTGCCTGTTGGCCACCTGAATTTCTTCTTTGGAGAAGTGTCTGTTCAGATCCTCTGCCCATTTTTTAATTGGCCTATTTGCTTTTTGTTTGTTGAGGTGTGTGAGCTCTTTATATAATTTGAATGTCAACCCCTTATTGGATATGTCATTTATTAATATATTCTCCCATACTGTAGGACATATTTTTCTTCTACTGATGGTGTCCTTTGCAGTACAGAAGCTTTTTAGTTTGATATAGTCCCACTTGTTCATTTTTGCTTTTGTTTCTCTTGCCTGGGGAGATATATTCATGAAGAACTTGCTCATCTTTATGTCCAAGGGATTTTTGCCTATGTTTTTTTCTAAGAGTTTTGTGGTTTCATGACTTACATTCAGGTCTTTGATCCATTTTGAGTTTACTTTTGTGTATGGGGTTAGACAATAATACAGTTTCATTCTCTTATATGTAGCTGTCCAGTTTTGCCAACATCAGCTATTGAAGAGGCTGTCATTTCCCCACTGTATATCCATGGCTCCTTTATCATATATTAATTGACCATATATGTTTGTGTTTCTATCTGGGCTCTCTAGTCTGTTCCACTGGTCTGTGGGTCTGTTCTTGTGCCACTACCAAATTGTCTTGATTACTGTGGCTTTGTAGTAGAGCTTGAAGTCAGGGAGCGTAATTCCCCCCACTTTATTCTTCCTTTTCAGGATTGCTTTGACTATTTGGGGTCTTTTGTGGTTCCATATGAATTTTAGAATGATTTTCTCTAGTTCATTGAAGAATGCTGTTGGTATTTTGATAGGGATTGCATTGAATCTGTAGATTGCTTTAGGCAGGATGGCCATTTTGACAATATTAATTTTTCCTATCCATGAGCATGGGATGTGTTTCCATTTACTAGTATCTTCTTTAATTTCTCTCCTGAGTGTCTTGTAGTCTTCAGAATACAGGTCTTTCACTTCCTTGGTTAGGTTTATTGCTAGGTATTTTATTCTTTTGGATGCAATTGAGAATGGAATTGTTTTCTTGATTTCTCTTTCTGCAAGTTCACCATTAGTGTATAGGAATGCAACAGATTTCTGTGTATTAATTTTGTACCCTGCAACTTTGCTGAATTCAATATTAGATCTAGTAGTTTTGGAGTAGATTCTTTACGGTTTTTTATGCACAATATCATGTTATCTGCAAACAGGGATAGTTTGACTTCTTCCTTACCAATCTGGATGCCTTTTATTTCTTTGTGTTTTCTGAATGCCATGGCTAGGACCTCTAAAACTATGTTGAATAAAAGTGGGGAGAGTGGGCATCCTTGTCTTGTTCCCAATATTAAAGGAAAAGCTTTCAGCTTCTCCTGTTAAGTATAATGTTGGCTGTGGGTTTATCATATATGGCCTTTATTATGTTGAAGTACTTGCCCTCTATACCCATTTTGTTGAGAGTTTTTATCATGAATGGATGTTGAATTTCCCGCATCTATGGAGAAGATCATGTGGTTTTTGTCCTTCTTTTTGTTGATGTGATGGATGATGTTGATGGATTTTCGAATGTTGTACCATCCTTGTATCCCTGGGATGAATCCCACTTGATCATGATGGATGATCTTTTTGATGTATTTTTGAATTCAGTTTGCTAATATTTTGTTGAGTATTTTTGCATCTATGTTCATCAGGGATATTGGTCTGTAATTTTCTTTTTTGTCATCTCTTTCCCTGCTTTTGGTATTAGAGTGATGTTGGTCTTGTTGAATGAGTCTGGGAGTATTCCCTCCTCTTCTACTTTTTGGAAAACTTTGAGAATGGGTATTAGGTCTTCAGTAAATGTTTGATAAAATTCAGCAGTCAAACCATCTGTTCCAGTAGTTTTGTTCTTAGGTAGTTTTTTATTACCAATTCAATTTCTTTGCTGGTAATTGGTCTATTCAGATTTTCTGTTCCATCCTGGGTCAGCCTTGGTAGCTTGTATTTTTCTAGAAAATTGTCCATTTCTTCTAGGTTATCCAGTTTGTTAGCATATAATTTTTATAGTATTCTCTCATAATTCTTTGTATTTCTGTGGTGTCTGTAGTGATTTTTCCTTTCTCATTTCTGATTCTGTTCATGTGTATAGACTCTCTTTTTCTTGATAAGTCTGGCTAGTTTATCTATTTTGTTTATTTCCTTGAAGAACCAGCTCCAGCTTTCACTGATTCCTTCTATTGTTTTATTCTTCTCAATTTTATTTATTTATGCTTTTCATCTTTATTATGTCCCCCCTTCTACTGACTTTGGGCCTCACTCGTTCTTCCTTTTCAAGTTTCATTAATTGTGAGTTTAGACTGTTCATTTGGGATTGTTCATCTTTCCTGAGGTAGGCCTGTATTGCAATATATTTCTCTTTTAGCACAGCCGTTGCTGCGTCCCACAGATTTTGTGGTGTTGAATTATTGTTGTCACTTGTCTCCATATATTGCTTGATCTCGGTTTTTATTTCTTATTGTTCCATTGATTATTTAGGAGCATGTTATTAAGCCTCCATTTGTGGGCGTTTACATTTTCTTTGAGTAATTTATTTCTAGTTTCATACCTTTGTGATCTGAGAAGCTGGTTGGTACAATTTCAGTCTTTTTTAATTTACTGAGGCTCTTTTTGTGGCCTAGTATATGATCTATTCATGAAAATGTTCCATGTGCACTTCAGAAGAATGCGTATCCTGTTGCTCTTGGATAGAGTGTTCTGTAGATGTCTGTTAGGTCCATCTGTTCTAATATGTTGTTCAGTGCCTCTGTCTCTTTATTTATTTTCTGTCTGGTTGATCTGTCCTTTGGAGTGAGTGGTGTGCATAAGTCTCCCAAAATGAATGCATTGCATTCTATTTCCCCCTTTAATTCTGTTACTATTTGTATGTATGTCGGTGATCCTGTGTTGTGTGCATACATATTTATAATAGTTATATCCTTTTGTTGGACTAACCCCTTTTCATTATGTAATGTCCTTCTTTGTCTCTTGTGACTTTCTTTGTTTTGAAGTCCATTTGTCTGATACAAGTACTGCAACTGCTGGTATTTCTCCCCATTAGTTGCATGAAGTATCTTTTTCCATCCCTTTACTTTCAGTCTGTGAATGTCTTTGGGTTTGAAGTAAGTCTCTTGTAGGCAGCATATAGATGGGTCTTGTTTTTTTATCCTTTCAGTAACTCTACATCTTTTGATTGGTGCATTCAGACCATTTACATTAAGGGTGGTTATCAGTAGGTATGTACTTATTGATTTTGCAGGCTTTAGATTTGTGGCTATCAAAGGTTCAAGGGTAATTTCCTTACTATGTGACAGTCTAATTTAACTCACTTCATATGCTATTGCAAACACAACCTAAAGATTCTTTTTTTTCCCTTCCTTTTTCTTCCTCCTCCATTCTTGGTATGTTATGAATCATATTCTGTACTCTTTGTCTATCCCTTGGGTGACATCTGTTTAGTCTTAGGAATACTTCCATCTATAGGAGTCCCTCCAAAATGCACTGTAGAGGTGGTTTGTGGGAGGTAAATTCTCTCAGCTTTTGCTTATCTGAAAATTGTTTAATCCCTCCTTCAAATTTAAATGATAACCTTGCCAGGTAGAGGCCCTTCTGCTTCATTGCATTAAATATATTATTCCCCTCCCTTCTGGCCTGTAAGGTTTCTGTTTAGAAATCTGATGATAGCCTCATGGGTTTTCCTTTGTATGTGATCTTTTTTCTCTCTCTATCTGTTTTTAAAAGTCTGTCTTTATCCTTGATCTTTGCTATTTTCATTATTATATGTCTTGATGTTGTCTTCCTTGGGTCTCTTGTTTTGGGAGATCTGTGCATCTCCATGGCTTAAAAGACTGTCTCCTTCCCCAGATTGGGGAAGTTTTCAGCAATTACCTCCTCAATGACACTTTCTATCCCTTTTTCTCTCTTCTAATTCTTCTGGTAACCCTATTATGCAAATATTGTTCCATTTGGATTGGTCACACAGTTCTCTCAATATTCTTTCATTCTTAGAGATTCTTTTTTCTCTCTGTGTCTCTGCTTCTTTGTATTCCTCTTCTCTAATTTCTATTCCATTTACCATCTCTTCCACTACATCTAATCTGCTTTTAAATCCCTCCATTGTATGTTTCACTTCAGATATGGAATTTCTTAATGATTGAATCTCCATCTTAAATTTGTTCCTGAGTTCTTGAACATTTTCTGTACCTCTGTAAGCATGTTTATGAT
This sequence comes from Phataginus tricuspis, assembly GCA_029783875.1. Lineage (NCBI taxonomy): Eukaryota > Metazoa > Chordata > Mammalia > Pholidota > Manidae > Phataginus > Phataginus tricuspis. The sequence goes on along the minus strand of JAQQAC010020790.1, from coordinate 27,956,606 downwards.
TATTTTGAACTCTCTTTCAGGAAGATTGGTGAGTTCAGTTTCATTTGGCCCTTTTCCTGAGGTTTCTGAGATTTTGATCTGAACCATGTTCTTTTGATGTTTCATATTTCTGTGTGGTGCCCTCTATTGCCCAGAAACTCGTGTCTGGAGCTGCTCAGCCCCTAGAGTGAGGTTGGGGGTCATAGGGGAGTGGAGCTGGTGCCTGGGGGGAAGAAAGATCTGTTTCCTGATTCCCATCTGCCCTGCCTGTCTCCCATAACAGAGCCAGTGGGCTGAGCACACAGGTGTAAGCCTCTGTTTGGCATCTCTAGCTGTTTTAGGTGAGGCCTCCCTCTGGCTGGTCTGATGCCAGCGCGGTGACTGCAGGTTTGCGAGCCTGTGCTGTCAGGCCAGGAGGAAGGCTCAGCAGGCTGCGTATCACTGTCAGGGGCCTCAGAGCTGAGTAGCCAGCCAGGGGGATGGAGTGCCTGAAGCTCCCCAAAGTTCCAATCTGCTGGGCAGAGTGCACCCAGACAACCTTGTCCCCCATCCCTTCTCCCGTGCAGCAAGCTCCATGCAAACCCCACCCCTTCAGCAGCCTACTCACTGCTAGGAAACCTGTCAGACCGCCTGCCTTTCCCTTGTCCCAGAGCAGCTGGGTGTGGATCCTGTCCTCCACAAATGGCCAGAATCTGTCTTTCAAGCACTCCACCTGTCCCAGCTCCCCATCCTTCAGAGCACCACACAATGTAGGTTTCTGCTCACAAAGCAGATCTCCAGGGCTGGGTGTTCACCAGTCCCAGGCTTCCACCCCCTCCCCTGCTCCGTTTCTCTTCCTCCTGCTGGTGAGCTGGGGTGGGGGAAGGGCTCTGGTCCCACCGGATCAAGGCTTTCATACATTACCATTTTGTGAGGTCTGCTCTGTTCATGAGGTCTGCATGCAGTCTGGTGCGGCCTTCTTTCCTGTTGCTGTTTTAGGGTTAGTTGTATTAACTATATTTTCACACTACCTGTGGTTTTGGGAGGAGTTCTCTGTCTCACCTCTCATGCTGCCATCTTGAATCTCCTTTTCTGCTTTTTAATATGCCTTCTTAATATCCAGGTTTATGTCTGATCTGCCTGGCTTATATGAAGTAACTCATTTCCCCAAAGTTCCTTTCCTTCCAATTCGCAACTAGTCCTTTTTTAAGTAGCTGAATTCAACCCAAGATGGGATTATCTGTTGCTGCAGTCTGCATCCTTCGGGAGATTGTATTGTCTACCAGGAAACTCAAGAAATAATCTGAAGCTCTGCTTTTTAGTAAATGAGATTTTTACTGCTCAGGAGATGATAGAAGAAACCATTCTGTCTTGCCTCTATTAGACCAGCTTTGAGATCCATGTTAGGAAAGCCACATCTTCCCTATCCATAGTGTCCAAGGGCCAAGAGCCTATAACCTGTAGCTTCTCCTGTGATGAGCTCCTGTCCAGTGACTCACCACCCAACCTCTGTCCCCAAGGCTATGAGTTCCCACACAGATATACCTCTTCCCAGACACCCCAAGCTCATTCTCTACTGCTTCTTTCGGTTACTCTCTTTCAGAAAGGAATTCTCATTGATATTCATCTTTTCCATCCAAATACGTCCCCTGAGGTCATCTTGGCCAGCCTGAAGACTCAGTAGGGCTGATGGTTCAGGAAATGGACAAACTTGGGTTAGAGTTTTGACTGAAACTTTCTGGTTGTATGAATCTGTATGAATTGAGTAAATTAACTTAATTTCTCTGAACTTCAGTTTCATTTCATTTGAATGCCATGCATAAAGGTATTATATGTAGGTTTGCACTTAGGAAACATTCGGTAGTAATAGATGTTGTATTTATCAAATACAATTATTTGAATGTTGGCCATTCTCTGTAATAGCCATATTACAGAGTCATGTGGGGCTGTGAGATTCCACCCTCCTCTTCCCCATGGAGGCTCCCAGGCCGCCGCACTGGCAGGGCCTCCACTGCCTTATCTGCTCAGGCTCCACGGCGTTTGGCTCCTCTCGTTCAGTCAAGGGTTTTCCTGCCTCTCCCTCAAATATCAGTTTCAAACCCACCTTCTCCCATGGGTGAGCACCCTGCCAAATAAGTTCCTCCCTCCCCACCCTCTGCCAGGAGCCTGTCATTATTCCATCCTGATCTTTGGTCAGGAAAACAATCCTGTTTTTGGATACTACCAATTTCTCATACCCTTCTTACTCTTCCGAAAAAAACTTACAACTGAACAAAAAAGTAAAGCCCCCCACACACACCCTCTACCCCTAAGCATTTTCCTCCTTCCTTTCCTGGCCACGCTTCTCAAACACATGGCCGGTGCTCACAGGATCTTGTTCCTTCCCACATATCCCCCTGCTCGGTCTCATTCCCAATCGCACGGTCTGCAGAAAGCCCATCTTCAGGGTCACAGAGGCTCCATTTTGTCTGATTTTTTTGCCTCTTCCAGGTCCCATCTCTTGGATTTCTCTCTAGTTCTGCTGACCTTCTACTCCTTTCTAAATGTATTCTAATTTTCGGGGCTAGAGAAAGCATGGATTTGGGAATCAAGTAAATCTAGGGTAAATAACCTCTGCTCCATCCCTCCAGGAAGCCTTTCCGCCTCTCCTCAGGCTCCCCGGCCCCACTGTTAAGGATGTTCATAGCCTCTGGGCTTTTCTTGCCCTAAGACAAGTTACCCAACTGAGTCTTGTTCCCTCTGTCTGTAAATCAGGAAGAATGACACCCAGAAATGGGAGACAGAAATTGGGTAGTATTTGCCCAGCGCCCAGTGCCTGGCCCCTGGTAGGTGCTTACACATTATTCCTCATCTTCCCCCTGGCTCCCTTGCTTTTTCTTCTTTGATGGCTCTTGCCCCTCTCCTCACCACCACAGCCCTCTCTCTACACTCACACCGATAGTAACTCAAGCCCCTCTGTACAGGCTATTATTGATGTCCATCTTCAGAATGAGTCGGGTTCCACCCCTGCATTACCTCCTGCTGTGGTACATTTCCATTCTGAGGGCAACTCAACCTCTGAGTCATCCAATTTTGAACTCATCTTATTCACCACCAAATCATATCACCCTTCCTGTTTCTCTTTTTCTGCTAACAACACAACCACGTGAGGAGCTATTGAAGGAAATGGGGTTGTTTGTGAACAAGACTAAATTTGAAGGGGGGACATGGGATCAGTCCTGTAGAAGAGATAATAGAAAAACTCTCCAGAAGGCTGCACAAAAGGTTAAACAGAGGCCAATTTGGGCTGGATCTAGGCAAAGCATACAAATGAAAAGGGCTATTCAATAATAGAATTGGAGTTCCCAAGGATGTAATGAAGCAGAGGTTGAATGGCCACAGATAGGGAAGCCAAATAATTGCTCCTATGGGGACCACAGTAATATAAACCCTAAGAACAACTGTCACTTAATATTCAACAGGTTTCCATAGGCATGGCTTTTGCAAACTATAGAAACCAGGACTTCTAGGAGTGTGTACTTTAACCAAAAGCATTCATCTTTTATTTAAACGTACACTCTATCATAACTTTTAATGGGTCTTAGGAATTATCTGTGCTTAAGGAAGAAGAGGTCCTGATGCAATTAAAGCTAGTGATTTAAAAGTATAGATCTGATCATGCTTAAACCCTTCAGTGGTTTCTCACTGTTCTTAATACGTAAACTACAATCCCTGTGATGGCCCTCAAGACACGTCCCTATCTGTCGCCAACTTACTTTGGGCCCCAGTCCATCTCTTGCTGTGGGGTCTCCTCACACTGGCCTTTGTACCTTCACCTGGTTAACTCCTGCTCACCCTTAGCAATCTGCTCAAACACTACTTCATCAAGGCAATCTTTCCAAATTTCCCAAGCTGCATCTCCCTTTTACAGGTGCCCCTATTTCTTTCTCTTTGGTTGTGCCTTTCACATTATAATGAAACCGTGGGGTTGAATCAGCTGCTAATGAGCTCTGTGAGGGCAGGGCCTCCTCGCCTTTGTTCATGGCTCTTTCCACAGACCCTAGGATAATGCTTGGCACACAGGAGATGCTCAAAAAATGTCTGTTGAGATCATGGATAATGAATAAATGAAAGAAAAAAATACAGAATTCACAGAGTAGAAGTTGGATGTGGCCACTTTCAGCTCCAGAATTCTCCATTTCAATAATTCTCATCTTAGGGACAGAAACATAGACTTCCTCATATTCATCTTCTCCTTGGCCTTCATGCTTTCACAATAAACCCAAAATTGATGTTAGTGAAAAATTAGCCTTATTTCTTCTCCTCTATCCTGTCACCATCTTCCTGTTTCCACTCTCTCTTTCTCCAGCCTGCCTTAGGGATCCCTCTCTGTTTACCTATAGCAGCGCTTCTCAGAATCATCTCCTATGAAGTTTACTGAAAATATATCCCCAGAGATCTGATCAATGGGTCTGAAGTTTGGGAATGTGTACTTTCTGCAAAGCTGCCAGGTGGGTCTGATAGGCTCACTGCTCTAACATACCGCCTTCATCATGACCCCTGACCTTGTTCAGACACCTTCTGGGATTCCTAGTTGCTAACTCTAGCACTGCCTTTCAGACTTTTCAACCAAGCAGGACTCTAGGGTCTGATACCCAAAGTAGCCTTCTGAAATGTCTCATTTTACCTTTAAAAAGCCAAGCAAATTTTCTATGATAGTCCCTAATATGTTTTTGTAACGCTTATGTATTATTCAAGCTTTCAGAATTAAAATACACAGTGAGAAAAAATGAAAAATTAAAACAAAATAATTATCTCAAGCTGGGCTACAGAAAGTCAAGTTGTCTTTGGCTATTCAGAGAATCATCTCTACTATGATTTTTAATAGTTTTTTTTACAAAAGTTTGAAATATACAATAAAAGTTAAAGAATATTACAGCGAATATCCATATACCTACCTCCTAGAATTTACTACTAATATTTTAATATTTGTTTTAACCCATCTCTACTTTACCTTGTCTCTATGCATCCATCTTATCATTTTTTATGAATTTCAAGTAATTTATAGGCATATTTCTCATAAATACTTTAGCATGCATATACTTAACCATCAATATTTATTTACATATTGGTTTTTTCATACTTGTTCATGTCTCAGCTTTGTGTGTCCTTGATTATATGGCAGAGCTCTTGTCAGCTTGCTGACTGCTCCCTCATTTACTAAGACCTGCTCTGTATTTTTAATTTAATTAATTAATTGATTTTTTATTAAGGTATCATTGATATGCAATCTTATGAAGGTTTCACATGAGCAACATTGTGGTTACAACATTCACCCATATTATCAAGTCCCCACCACATACCCCATTGCAGTCACTGTCCATCAGCGTAGTAAGATGCTGTGGAGTCACTACTTGTCTTCTCTGTGCTACACTGCCTTCCCCATAAGCCCCCTACATTATGTGTGCTAATCATAATGTATCTTAATCCCCTTACCCCACCTCCCTCCCCACCCACTCTCCCCAACTCCTTCCCTTCTGTAACCACTAGTCCCTTCTTGGGTTCTGTGAGTCTGCTGCTGTTTTGTTCCTTCAGTTTTTGCTTTGTTGTTATACTCCACAAATGGGTGAAATCATTTGATACTTGTCTTTCTCTGCCTGGCTTATTTCACTGAGCATAATACCCTCTACCTCCATCCATGTTGTTGCAAATGGTAGGATTTGTTTTCTTCTCATGGCTGAATAATATTCCATTATGTATATGTACCACCTCTTCTTTATCCATTCATCTATTCATGGACACCTAGGTTGCTTCCATATCTTGGCTATTGTAAATAGTGCTGCGATAAACACAGGGGTGCATGTGTGTTTTTTGAATCTGGGATCTTGTTTTCTTTGGGTAAATTCCTAGGAGTGGAATTCCTGGGTCAAATGGTATTTATATTTTTAGGTTTTTGAGGAACCTCCATATTGCTTTCCACAATGGTTGAACTAGTTTACATTCCCACCAGCAGTGTAGGAGGGTTCCCCTTTCTCTGTATCCTTGCCAGCATTTGTTGTTCCCAGTCCTTTGGATGCTGGCCATCCTTACTGGTGTGAGGTGATATCTCATTGTGGTTTTAATTTGCATTTCCCTGATGATTAGTGATGTGGAGCATCTTTTTTTTATGTGGCTGTTGGCCATCTGAATTTCTTTTTTGCAGAAGTGTCTGTTCAGATCCTCCACCCACTTTTTTTTTTTGATATCATTAATGTACAGTTACATGAACAACATTATGGTTACTACACTCCCCCTATTATCAAGTCCCCACCACATACCCCATTACAGTCATTGTGCATCAGCGTAGTGGTGAGATGCTATAGTCCCTAATATGTTTTAACACACTCCCCCCTGCCGCAAAAATCTTTGCACAGTGAACTTCTAAAGATGCACTGCGTTTATCTCAGGGCTTCTCTTTCCCCACCCCACCTGGCCCTTCACCATGGTCTCCCCCAGGGTACGTGAACTCACACCTGAAAAGACAAAACTCCAGTAAATGTCTTAATGCTCCGCACCAGAATGGAAATGGATCTAGACATGGAGGCAGAATCCCATATTCCTAGCCCTGGCTCAGCCACTTGCTTCTATAATATGAGAACATACATTTTCATAAATCTTTTAACTTTTAGAACATTTTCACATTTACCAGCTGTGTCCATTTTAGCTTAGTGTCAGAGATGTCGAGCACCAGGAAGTGCTTCATTCAGAGCCTGGGGAGCCCCTGGGAATCACACGCACTCTTCCTCAGCAGTCGTGCACTGCGGGGCTCACCGGGGGCAAGAAGGAACCTGTGTAATAAGAGGGATATTCAGAGAATTTACCACTAAAATCCTTTTTCTGGGGACCGTTCCAGCCCTGAGCCTCTCTTCTGTGGCTTCCCTCAACTCTGGCAAAAGCCCTACAAAGTAGACAGCTGAGACATCTCCCCACTGGACTGAAACAAAAACTGAGGCTTCAGAAACTGAGTCTGCTATTCCCCTCCCTGACAGAGACCAGCTCAACACCACCTCCCTGTGAAAACTTCCTTGTCACATCCCCCCTTCTACCTCCTCTCTGACGTTGGGTGGCCACCACCCTCCTTGGTCTTGGATTTTAGGTTTTATTGCACAAACTTAAATGCATATATATGAGTCCTGTGGTTTGAGATTGCCTTTTCATCTCATTTCCAGTGTCTAACACATAGCAGATGTTTAATAATAATAGCCAACTAACGCTTACCATGAGTCAGGCAGTTTACATACATGCACTGAGTCATTTAACAACCATTAATTTGATGAAGTTTAGCCTTCATGTACATAGAATATGCCATTAATTTCAGTAGGGAAGAAATTCCACCCAAAAATGTTGCCTATGGCTGTGAGTTAAGAGTGTCTCTACAGTGAGTAGCTTGTATTTTCTAAAATCACAGATAGGGCATGTATATAAATTATAAATATATAATTTTGTATTTAAAGTTGCATTTTAAAGTTATTGCCGGTAATTTATTTTCAGTACATAATTAAAAATTTGTTGTATATATATATATATATATTTATAAAATTATCCCCATTTTAAAGATGAAGAAACTGAAGCTTAGAAAGGTTGATTTATTTACCCAGCCCTTCCCACCTCCAAATCTAAGTTCTTTACTAAATGCTGGAGGATCGTCCCCAGGTCAGTTATATGCAAGACTTGCTCGATAAGCCGCCAGGACTTAGAAGGTGAAGATATCAAGGTGGTGGGCAGAGAGGGTGCTGAGAAGCAAAGGAGGGAAAGGGGATCTGAACAACCAAGGGTCACCCCCTGTCAGTGAGTGGTGTGGCCAGGCAGCTGGCATGAGATTTTATTTCTTACCATTCACACTGCCTTCACTCTGGCCCTCATAATTCTGGTATTTAGAGTTCAAGAAGCCCTCATTCTCCTGAAATCAACAAAGAGGCTGCCCCAGGAGGGCACAGGCAGGGTTTGTCCTCCATCTAAAATTCCATTCCGGGAATCTCAGCCATGCCCAGAGTGGGGGTGGAGGTGCAGGGCCGACGGGTGTGAACCTTCTCCCTGGCACAGCTGTCAGGCTGCAGCAGGGGCACAATGTGGCGCCACATTGCAGTCATTCCAGCTCTGGGGAATTTACCAACAGCATGTCCTGCAGGAGGCAAGCTCAGGGGCTTTTTATAGCCCTCTAAGAACCTTCGGGAAAACTGATCCCCTGAGAGAAGTGGGGCACGTGTCTTTTCTAGGCACCATTCCCTCAACTGTGTGGTCCTAGATACCCACAATTCAAAGTAGGCTAAGAGTCAATGGCTAAGTGAGCAATGTGGGGTGACAGAAGCATGCTCACTCTCTGGGAAACAGGTATCTCAACCAAACCCAACTCCTTGAAGTCTCATCGTGGGCTTCGGTTTTTTCAATGGTCAGGTCCAAGTATTATATGCAGGGATCTGCACACCTCAGCCCATGGACCAAATCCAGCCTGCCATCTCTTTTGGTAAAGTTTTATTGGAACACAGTCATATTTACTGGAATACAGACACATGTATGGCTGTTTTCTCACTAGAAGGGCAGAGTTGAGTCATTGCAATAGAGGCCATCTGTGGCCTGCAAAACCTAAAATATGTACTATCTGGTCCTCTACAGAAAAAATTTGCCCACCCGTGGACTGGACTGCAGAGTTTGGGACTGTCTGCCTGGGGCACTGAGGTGAGAATAACTCTGAGGGGGCATCCAGACTGAGGAACAAAGCTCCGGCTTTTAGACCATACAAGACTATGTACTCAAAAGTAGTGATGAAAGGACCCCAGAATGCCATTTACCCGTTTTTTTTTTTTTTTTAGCTACTTTTAGCCCCAGAATCCTTCTGCAAACAAAATCTTAAGCAATAAAGCTGCTCTGGATGAAGTGGGAATGGGAACACAGTACAGTCCACTCCATCCCCTCTACTACCAAAACAGCCCGAAGGAAGCTCCACAGACCCCACAGCTGCATCCGAAGAGTACTTGAAAACCACCTATCTACTCCTATGTCCCTCATTTAAGAACCAGAGAAACTCAAGCTCAAGGGGCAATGTCTTCCCTTGGTTATTCCCTTGCTCACAGGACGGAATCCCAGCTAGCTTTCCATAGGACCACTGACATGGTCATGAGGTATCAGTGGAGCACAGACAGCTCTCTGCTGGGGAGAAAACATGTCCATTTCCTTTGGGGGCCTCAGTGGCCAGGACATGCCTCACTGACCTAGCAGCCCACAGGGTTCAAGGCTGCAACTTGGCTGGAACACATTGCTGATACCTGCCTCTGCTTCACAGTAGATTAGTCAAGGTTTATTTCTGAGAGCACTGGAGCCAAAGAAAGAAAAAAAATTGAATTGGATCTTTTTTTTAATTTATTTACACTAAGATATGTTTTTATAAAAATCAGAAAATCTCTTATAACTAAGATATTAACTTGTTTATTTGTCTGGTTTTTTTGTTTTCTTTTTTTGAGGCAGAATTTTTGGGGGGTATTATTAATGTACAATTACATGAGCAACATTATGGTTACTAAACTCCCCCTATTATTAAGTCCCCACCACATACCCCATTGTAGTCACTGTCTGTCTATCAGCAGAGTAAGATGCTATAGAATCACTACTTGTCTTCTCTGTTGTACTGCCCTCCCCGTATCCCCCACCGCCACATATGTGTGCTAATTGTAATACCCCTTTTTCCCCCTTATCCCTCTCTCCCACCCATCTTCCTCTGTCCCTTTGCCTTTGGTAACTGTTAGTCCATTCTTGGGTTCTGTGAGTCTGCTGCTGTTTTGTTCCTTCAGTTTTTTCTTTGTTCTTATACTCCACGGATGAGTGAAATCATTTCATACTTTCTTTCTCTGCCTGGCTTAATTCACTGAGCATAATACCCTCTAGCTCCATCCATGCTGATGCAAATGGTAGGATTTGTTTTCTTCTTATGGCTGAATAATATTCCATTGTGTATATGTACCACATCTTCTTTATCCATCCATCAGTAGATGAATGGATAAAGAAGATGTGGTACATATACAC
>JAQQAC010020790.1:27916508-27946513 GCA_029783875.1 Phataginus tricuspis | reverse complement strand
GTGTATATGTACCACATCTTCTTTATCCATTCATCTACTGATGGACACTTAGGTTGCTTCCCTTTCTTGGCTATTGTAAATAGTGTTGCAATAAACATAGGGGTGCATATGTATTTTTCAAACTGGGCTACTGCATTCTTAGGGTAAATTCCTAGGAGTGGAATTCCTGGGTCAAATGGTATTTCTATTTTGAGATTTTTGAGGAACCTCCATACTGCTTTCCACAATGGTTGAACTAATTTGCATTCCCACCAGCAGTGTATGAGGGTTCCCCTTTCTCCACATCCTTGCCAACCATTTGTTGTTTGTCTTTTGGATGTTGGCCATCTTAACTGGTGTGATGTGACATCTCATGGTGGTTTTAATTTGCATTTCTCTGATGATTAGGGATGTGGAGCATCTTTTCATGTGCCTGTTGGCCATCTGAATTTCTTCTTTGGAGAAGTATCTGTTCAGATCCTCTGCCCATTTTTTAATTGGCCTATTTGCTTTTTGTTTGTTGAGGTGCGTGAGCTCTTTATGTAATTTGGATGTCAACCCCTTATCAGATGCATCATTTATGAATATATTCTCCCATACTGTAGGATGTCTTTTTGTTCTCCTGATGGTGTCCTTTGCTGTACAGAAGCTTTTTAGTTTGATATAGTCCCACTTGTTCATTTTTGCTTTTGTTTCTTTTGCCTGGGGAGATATGTTCATGAAGAAGTTGCTCATGTTTATGTCCAAAACATTTTTGCCCATGTTTTTTTCTAAGAGTTTTATGGTTTCATGACTTACATTCAGGTCTTTGATCCGTTTCGAGTTCACTTTTTGTATTGGACAACAATCCAGTTTCATTCTCTTACATGTAGCTGTCCAGTTTTGCAAATACCAGCTGTTGAAGAGGCTGTCATTTCCCCATTGTATGTCCATGGCTCCTTTATCATATATTAACTGACCATATATGCTTGGGTTTATATCTGGGCTCTCTAGTCTGTTCCATTGGTCTATGGGTCTGTTCTTGTGCCAGTACCAAATTGTCTTGATTACTGTGGCTTTGTAGTAGAGCTTGAAGTTAGGGAACGTAATTCCCCCCATTTTATTCTCCCTTCTCAGGGTTGCTTTGGCTATTTGGGTCTTTTGTGGTTCCATATGAACTTTAGAAATGATTTTCTCTAGTTTATTGAAGAATGCTGTTGGTATTTTGATAGAGATTGCATTGCATCTGTAGACTGCTTTAGGCAGGATGGCCATTTTGACAATATTAATTCTTCCTATCCATGAGCACAGGATATGTTTCCATTTATTGGTATCATCTTTAATTTCTCTCATGAGTGTCTTGTACTTTTCAGAGTATAAGTCTTTCACTTCCTTGGTTAGGTTTATTCCTAGATATTTTATTCTTTTTGATGCAATTGTGAATGGAATTGTTTTCCTGATTTCTCTTTCTGCTAGTTCACCGTTAGTGTATAGGAATGCAACAAATTTCTGTGTATTAATTTTGTATCCTGCAACTTTACTGAATTCAGATATTAGATCTAGTAGTTTTGGAGTGGATTCTTTAGGGCTTTTTACGTACAGTATCATGCATCTGCAAATAGTGACAGTTTGACTTCTTCCTTATGAATCTGGATGCCTTTTATTTCTTTATGTTTTCTGAATGCCGTGCCTAGGACCTCGAGAACTACGTTGAATAAAAGTGGGGAGAGTAGGCATCCTTGTCTTGTTCCCAATCTTAAAGGAAAAGCTTTCAGCTTCTTGCTGTTAAGTATAATGTTGGCTGTGGGTTTGTCATATATGCCTTTATTATGTTGAAGTACTTGCCCTCTATACCCATTTTTTTTAGAGTTTTTATCATGAATGGATGTTGAATTTTGTCAAATGCTTTTTCAGCATCTATGGAGATGATCATGTGGTTTTTGTCCTTTTTTTTTTGTTGATGTGGTGGATGATGTTGATGGATTTTCGAATGTTGTATCATTCTTGCATCCCTAGGATGAATCCCACTTGGTCACAATGGATGATCTTTTTGATGTATTTTTGAACTTGATTTGCTAATATTTTGTTGAGTATTTTTTTATCTATGTTTATCAGGGATATTGGTCTGTAGTTATCTTTTTTTGTGGTGTCTTTGCCTGGTTTTGGTAGTAGAGTGATGTTGGCCTCATAGAATGAGTTTGGGAGTATACGCTTCTCTTCTACTTTTTGGAAAACTTTAAGGAGGATGGGTATTAGGTCTTCACTAAATGTTTGATAAAATTCAGCAGTGAAACCATCTGGTACATGGGTCTTGTTCTTAGACAGTTTTTGATTAGCAATTCAATTTCTTTGCTGGAAATTGGTCTATTCAGATTTTCTGTTTATTCCTGGGTCAGCCTTGGAAGGTTGTATTTTTCTAGAAAGTTATCCATTTCTTTTAGGTTATCTAGTTTGTTAGCATATAATTTTTCATAGTATTCTCTCATAATTGTCTGTATTTCTGTGGTGTCTGTAATGATTTTTCCTTTCTCATTTTTGATTCTGTTTATGTGTGTAGACTCTCTTTTTTTTCTTGACAAGTCTGGCTAGGGGTTTATCTATTTTGTTCTGTTTTGTTTTTTGTTTTTTTCAAAATATTCAGCAGATGAAACATCTTCAAATCAGTGGCATCTTAGAATGGAGAAATTATAATTTACACTAAAGCTTTCTTTTGAAGACAGAATCATATTTATTTATTTGTAAAATAAATATTTATTCTTCCTGCCCATTTTTGTTGAAGGGCTTACTAAGAACAGATCCAGCTGATATGAAACCAAGAGGGATTTATTTTAGTCCCAGTTGAACCAAGAAGAAAACTTGTCTAGGGGTGTGCTGGGAAGCCAGAGAGACTGACCTGTCTCCTCACCTCCAGCCAGCAATCAAGTGCAGTCTGAGGGAGAGCTCAGGGTCCCTTTGCCCCCAGAATCTCCTAGCAGGGCAGACAAGTAAGATTTGGTCACCAATGCCTGTGATATGAGATCATATCTCGTCAGAGTCCATCATAGAAAATATAAAAAGGACCAGAGGGTTCAAGGGATATTTTCTATTCAGGATCTTCATAAATGCAGGGGGGATGGCATTCCAGGTGGAGAAAATGGCAGAGTGGAAAGAGGAAGGTACAGAAGTTTGTTCAGAGTGCAATCGGGTAGGTGTGCCTCCAACCCAGAGAAGCAGGTAGAAGCAGGAGCCTCAGGTCCTTCCAGAAGTAGGGCCTTATCCCACAGGTCCCTAACTAGGTGGGTTCCAGTCCCCTAGAGGCTATGTAGCTCAAGGTTTGTAACTAATAATAAAGGCAGCATAATGTGGGGTCTGAGCACACTGGCTGCCATGTCAGGTTGCCGGGGTTTGAATCCCAGCTGTACTCCATCCGCCTACTCCCCTGAGTCTCAGTTCCTTCAAGTAAAAATGGAGATAACAATCTCCCATCTACCTATGGGGCATAACTGGATTCAGCAAAGGAAAGCACGCAGGACATAGGAGGCATTCGATTTTATAAAATGTAATACTTAAAATATAGATTTGTAATTTCTTAATGAATTAGAATGGAATGGAACCCCAGCTCACTCTGTAACACTTAACCTCTCACTCCTCTCTCACCTGCCATTCCGGGGAAGGGATGGAATTACAGAGGAATTAAGGATAAGCCACAGGGCACACATGCAGCATGTGAAAATTTTTCATCATCTCTATCACAAAGAAAAGTGATGTCTGAGCCCTGGGGAGCTACTGAAGAGTTGTGAGCAGGAGGAGGTTATGCTACGTGATGCCATTTGGGGAAATTAGAACCAGCAGTGAGCTCACATCAGAGTGGAAAGGAAGATTGGAAAGAGGTGGACCAGTCAGGAGCTGCAGCAAATACAGCAGTAAGCAGCAGACTGTATGCCATTAACTCACCTTCATGTTTAAGTTAAAAATAGGGCAACATAAAACTTCAAACCCTGTCCATTTACATATAGAATCACCTGAACAGAACTGCTGGCCTACTGGGGAGCCAAGGAGACATTTGTCTGGGGCTCTTCAGGACTTCAGATGTTCATTCCCAGGATCTTCAAGCATCATTTTCTTGGTTCCCCACTCCCAGCCCTGGAGGCAGGAATCATCCCAGGGTTCTCCCAAAACCAGCCCCTGGATGGCTGGGCTCCTTGTGAGCTGGGTTTCTGGGCACCTGGTCTAGAATGAAATCCAGGGTTAGCACTAGAGGCTTTTGCAAGCAAGAGAAAGGAAAGGAGAGAGGGAAGAGGAGGGACTTCCCACCTAGGCAGCAGTCAGGGTGACCATTCTAAGCCTGACCTTTAGCCTCCCGCCTAGAATGGCCAGGCCAACCCCCAAGTGGTGCTTAAATCCCCTGTAATTTTAGCATCATCAATAGTAATAACCAGCTTTTACAGAGAGACTCATATGTGCTTGGCACAATGCTTCACACTCCATACATTATCTCCCTTCTGCTCACCGCACCCTCCTGAGGGCATCAACAGATGAGACACCGAGGTGATGTCCCCGCCTGGGATCACTGGGCCAGGAAGGACAAATCCCAGGCCTGATTCTGGGTTTCTCACCCCAGTTGCCCAGTGTCTCAGCTACCCACTGTACTGACTCTCCCTGGCCTTCCTGCCAAGGGCTCTGTGTCTCAGACACTCTTGGAAGGGACATCTGCTGTCAGTTCAGATTCTGAAAGTTCTATACAGTGAACCTAATAGTGTGGTCCCAGAGCTGCCACCCGCTGGCCCAGGTCGGCCCTCCAGCCCTTCCAGTGCCCCAGGGAACAAATCTGTTCTACCCTCCCTCTCCATCACCCCCATGAGCTGTTCTGCTCTTAGAGACAGTTGTCATAAGCAGGATTTATGTCTTCTCCCTGGTCTACTGTGCTTCCTCTGAATTCCAGATTGTCAGTTAACCTGTCCCCAGTGCATGCATGTACTATGTACCCGTTACTATACTGAGCACTGGGCAACAGTGGCAGATATCAAATCAGGCATCATCTCTACCCTCATGGATTCAAGGCTTAATGGAGAAGGACATGGGACAAGCCAGCTGCTCTGGACGGCAAAACCGGATGACCTCACCTGTCCAGGAAAGCAGGATGGGTCTCTGGAGTAAGTGGTCTAAACAAACTCTCAGAGGATGAGTGGGCACTCTCTGGGGAGTGGGGAAGATTTTAAATAACAGTAACAGTCAACTTGGTATGCATCAGCAACTGCTCTAAATATTCTATATTATACCTCACTGGATCCACATGACAGCCCTCTAAGGTGTAGGTATTATTACTATCCCATTTTGCAGATGAGGAGACACAGAGAAGTTAAGTGACTTGCCCAAGGTGACCCAGCTATTAGTGGGTTGCATTTGGAGAAGAAAAGGCCATGCAGAGGAAATACTATGAACAAAATCACACTAAGGTTTCTGTGGGCTGATTGTCAACCTAATCCTTCAACTTTCTGAACAGAAAAGCTTTTCCATCTCATCTCAGGAATCCTACAAAGGCTGTTGTTTGAGGAGAGGGGAGCCAAAGGCGTATGTACTATTAATCACAATTTACCAATGTACAAAACTTCAGTTTACAGAATGCTTTCACTTTCACAGACATTGTCTAATTTGAAAGGTAGGTAGGCCAATTATCATCAAGCCACTTTAATCTTGAGAAAATTGAGGCTCAGGGACGTGAAGCAATCTGCCCAAGGTCACAGAGCCAGTAAGGATGAAGCCGCGGCTTGCGCTCTGGGCTTTGGCTCTAGCTTCTGTGTTTTCTCCTCTACATAAAACACACTGTACAATGGGGGGCCACAAAGATTCAAACTTGTTACCTTTGACCTCCAGAAAGTTCCTTTGCCTCTCTAAGCCTCAGTTTCTTGTCAGTAGAACTGAGATAAGAAGAGCTCCCACCATGTAGGGTTGCTGCAAAGATTAAATGAAGTGATAGGCACACAGTGTTAGGCATGGAGAATATTCCCACAGTGGAATATCATATAACACAATGAATGAACCCAATGATAGGCAACAAGATGCATAAATCTTAGCAGTATAAGAGTAAAGAAAAAAGTCACAAAAGATTATCTATAGCATTACACCCTTTCAATAAAGTTAAAAACGACTAAAGTTTTTTATTTTAATTTTGTGGATACATATAGTTGCAGTGTCACTGTCTACAAGGGAAAGCAAAGACATGACAAATACAGCATTCAGGATGGCAGTTAGGTCATGTGGGAGAGGCAGAAGCATGGGGTCACGGTTAGATGAAGGATGTCGTCCAGATCCTGGCTTTTTCTTTGAATGGTAGATTTGTGGGTGCTTACGACATTAGCAAAAACAACTGATTACATAAATAAATAAATAAAAATGGAGCATGCCAGGACCAATAATGACAATGTCTCATAAAACAAGAATTAAAATTAATCCAATTATTACCCACCTGAAGTCCTATTTTAAAAAAGAAATAAAAAGCGTTAGGCACAATGCCCAGCTTGTAGAATGTGGTCAATAAATGTTCTCTGTCATTCCTGGATAACTTTAGTATTATTTGCATTGCCCACATATCCCGAGCTAGATATCCTTAATGTCTGCACCAGGCATCAATAGTAATAGGTGAGATGGGTCCTCAAACTCAAACTTCTCAGAAGCAGACCCGCCCCATCTAGGTCTCTGGCTAGGCGCCAATCCTATGAATGCTTACCAGTGTGCAATGATCGTGAGGCCGCTTGCTGCTATTTCAGAAAGCTGTGCGGTAAGGAACTCCTATTGGAAGAGGGCCAGAAGGCAGTACAATGCAAGTGACTGGAAGCTGAGACTCTATAGAGTTATTGAATCTTGGTTCTGCTAGCTGTGTGCTTTTAGACAAATGACAGTGCCTCTCTGAGCCTCAGTTGGTTCATGTGTAGAACAGACGGTAAAAACAGTGTCTACCTCACATGGTCATTGTGAGGATTAAATGAGGTAATCCATGCAAAATAAGTTTAGCACAACATCTGGAACATCTCTTAAGAGCACAAAAATCCTACTTGGGTGTCCCAAGCCATTCCCTGGACTACTTCTGTTTCCCCACACTTTTAGGGAAGGAGATGGTGCAGACCGCTGCAAATGGAAACAGCTGCCATCTTGTGTGGAGTGGGGGAAGCATGTGTGTGTCACAGTTTTCCACTTCCTCCTGGAACCATTTCCTTTGTGAGCTAAACAGGGAGGAATCTGCAGACAAAGGAACAATTCTGGGAGAGCCCAGTCCCACAGCCAAAAGTTATTTCCCCGGAAGTCAGTAGCTTGCCCCACCCGCTCCTGTCTGGAAATGGCCCCTTGAGAGGGAACTATGGCTTCCCTGGCAGCCCAGGGCAGAGGACCAACGTGCCCGGAACCAGGGCTCTACTGGTGGATGACAAGACCTGAGCAGAGCGGCTGCTAGAAAGGCCATTTCAGAGGCAGGGCTTCCCTGAGCCTGTCGCCCTGGCCTGGCTCCTGGGAGAATCACCAGAAAAGACCCCACAACTTGCTTCCCCACTGACTTGCACCATCCATGGCCTCTGTCCTCCCGAAATAATAGTAGATCAGAGAACTGTGCTACCTTGCCATCCCTGATAATAACCCATGGCTTACAAACCCTTTCCCAGCAATTCCCCATCTCCCCCTTGGGGATTCTCCCACATGGGGATACTAAACTCCTCCTTACGGAAGAGGAGAACGATGCTCAGAGGGGTTAAATAACTTACCCCAAACCCTACACTGTCATTGGGAGTTACAACCTAAAGCAGATCCTCTCATACCAAATTCCAAATCTTTCCACTCCTCTTTACTACCACCCTTCCTCGGGATTCTGTTTCTGTCCCATGGAGTCATACTTGTACTATTCTCTTCAGCATAAAGGATATTCAGTTTCCTGCAGAGAGCTGTAACTACACACACAAAAGCCTTCCAAGGTGCCCTTGTCGCCCTGCCCCCCTCACACAGGGGCTATATTTAACTCCTGGAAGCAGTCAGCACTAAGGCCCTGGCTCTGCAGCTGCGTTTCTTTGCTGCTGCTTTTTCATTCTTTTCCAACCCGTGTGAACGCTGTCTTCCCCGAACACCCTCAGGCAACAGGAAGTGTTTGTTTCAGTGATTAGCAATACGAGTCCAACCAGTGTGGTCCCCTCCAAGGTTCTGCCCACTGTGTGGCCTTCACTAGGACTCAGAGAGAAGGGCTTGTAAATTCAGAGGAAGGAAGTGAGACATCCCCATGGCCCTAGTGGGTAGATTTGCAGCAACTTGGAAGAGATCATGAGCAGGGGAAGGAGAAATTTCTGCACACGCAAAGCAGAAGGGCAATTCTATAGGCCTCGTGTGCATTGGCGGGGCCTCTCTGCAGAGCTGGACAAAGACAGCGTCCTGAAAGGGCATGGGGGCCAGGCATCGCTGAGTGACTTCTCAGGAGTCTCAGTTCCCACACCTGTAAAATGGGGCTGGCTCACCTTGTCATAAGAATTAAGTTATGTAAATAACCCATGTAAATCTCTTAAAGCAGGTATGCCATAGAATAGTAATGGAAAGCAATATAAATAGCTAATATTTATTGAGCACTTCCTATGTGTCAGACAGTGCTCTAGACACATTCCCATGTATTAGGGCCTGTCCCACTGATGAGGTACATATATTCATAGCTCACCAGTGATGTACATGAGACACAAGGCAGTTATGTGAGTGTCCTAAAGGTGCACAGCTAAGAAATCGGGAAAGAGGACTTCAACTCAAGTAGTTTGAGTTGCTCAATATGTTAGTGATCATTATTTTCCAATTTACATGTTAGGATTAAAATCCACCATTTACAAAACATGCATCATGAAATCTAAATCTGTTGGTAGCTATACTCACGTGAAAACAATAAGCTCAACCAAGTAGGGTTTGGGGAGCTAAGCCCGGTGAGAAATCAGACTTCTGCTTCCTCTTGCTCCCAGGGGCTTTTCCTTGTCTGTTTTTTTCTTTTTTAAGCACCTTTTTACTATGCTGAGCCACTATAAGAACAGACATGGTTTTAAAATCACATTAACTAGCTGCTGAAGTTTATCAACTCTTAAGAAAAGGTTGCTTCAAGAATCCATTCATTCCGCAAATAACTTCAGCACTGACTGCATGCCAGGCACTAGCAAAAGCTTGTGCTATATTCCTGCCCTCATGGAGTTCAGACTCAAGAGGAGGAAATGGATGCTAATCAGAGAAATACATAAGTAAATATAATATAAGACGTACCACAGGGAGAGTGAGGCTATGAAAACATAAAATCAGGGGAAAGGATGTGGTTGAGAGGACAGAGAAAGTTTCCCTGAAGAAGTCATGAGTGAGTTGAGAGCTGAGAGGCATTACTTGTTGGCAGAAGGGTATTCTAGCAGGCAAAGGGAACAACAGATGCAAAGACCCTGAGTCAAGAGGCTAAGGAACAGAGCTTGAAGGCAGCCTGCGGGGAGGTCTCTCTGGAAGGGCCTGCAGAGTTGGAAGGCCACAGAAAGGTTCCTTTTCCTTTCCTTCCCCACCCAAAACTGAGGTCAAACCTTCTAAGTGTACTGCTTTCCCTTCCAGGGTACCCTGCCTCCCCACCCCTATAATGGGCCACACCTCATTAATGTGCCAGGTTGTTAAGACATAGCATCACAGATCATCTCTAAAATCATGATCAAAATTTTTTTAATTTTTTAAGTAATGCACTGGTTGTTGCTCCAGGTTAAGAGCCATTTATGAGATGGAAATTGGGTTCTTCTGCTGTTTGGGAATGAGAAAGGAAATCTGAATAAACCAAAAGAAAAATTATAAGCCCTTCATAAAACCACACTCTGGCATCTCTATTTTCCACTTTTAAATCCTACTGGTTGCACTTTCTCTGAATTTGAAAACAAAGAAGGATGAGTTATCTTTGCCCTAAAGAAGCTTTCAAATAGTGAGATGGAGAAGAGAGAAATTGTGTTTCCTCTTACTGCTTTGCTGTTTAATGAAATTGCAGCTTGTAAGCGGTTCCAAGCATTTTTGTAAATTCTGGAGTCTCAAAGACGCCAGCATTGAGATCACAAGTCAAAGTGCCCACTTTGCTGACCTGGTAGGAGCCAAAACAGGAGTTATTATTCCTGTAGTTTGCTAAAGTTTAATTACTCATTTCTACTTTGTAATGGAAATTAGGCTTATTACCTTTGAGATCTCTAAATCAATCTGCATTCTGGCTGTGATAAATGCTTTCTTCCTGAAGGTTTCACTCAGGCTGCATCAAGGGTTCAGATACAGCCCTGGGAGCAAGGAAAATGCTTTTTGCCTATGGCTTAATTTCTGCTCTATACAATCTCATTTTTATTTCAATTAGGCGGAGAAGGTGAAGAAGCAGAGAAAATTGATCTTCGTCTTAGTTGAGTATTCACCAGGAACAGTAAGCGCTTAGTGGCCTGATCTTAGATCTAGCTTTAAATAGGTTTCTAATTTTATTTGGCAAACATTTGTACATCCCAGAGAACAATTATCGCCCATCTTGGGTTTCTGTGCCTGTCTGTCTCACTTGGTGAAAGATTGAAGACTTATAAACAATGATTAAACCATTTCTTCCTGTGTTTTTTTCCTCATTGGAATTCACTGTACCTCCCTAAGTCTCAACTAAACTAAACAAGGTCAGTGAAATGTATTTATTAGTGGTTCTAAATAAACTTTAGCCATAAAGAAAGTCCTGCCCTGATGCCCCAGTCTGTCATCAGAAAACAGAGATGACCTAGACCAGGAGCGAAGGTGAGAGGGGTGTGCGGGTTAGAATTGGTGATGGTGATCTTTCCTGAATGGGAACCACAGGAGCAGAATTCTTGGGTTGCATTATTGCCCCTACAATTGAAAGATGTCCCTTCACCTGGCATGGAGGGGTCCTTGGGATGTGAGCGGCCTGAGGGAAGAGGCACCATCGCCAACCCCAAGCTCAGTGTCAGGCCCAGAGCCATGAACAGTCAACATGGTGGAGCTGGCGGAGGCCCCCAGACTCTCCCCAACCTTGCGCCTCCCACCACAGCTCAGACTGCCAGGAGGTCACATGTGAATGACCAGAGCACCTGTCAAGTAAAGTGAGTGCCGTACACATTGCTTCATTTTGTCTTCACAATGACTACGTGAGGCGGCTACTATCATTGCCCCACTGTTTGCAGATAAAGAACTGGAGCTTAGGAAAGCTAAGGAATTTTCCAGGGACCTGCAGCCGGAAAATGGCAGAGCTGGGAGGGGCATCGGATTGCACACAGCCTGTGCCCTTAGCCATTCTTCTAGGACTCATCATTTAAGCATCAAGCTTTGTGTGAATTTAACACTAGGTACTTTTATTTTCAATTGACTGTATGACCACATAGCTAAGTCAGATAGCTGCCTGGACCCTTACTTTCCTTGGACCCTTACAATGAGAGGGCTGGACTAGGTAATCAAAGTACTGTGTTCATGGATTAAATGCTCATTGGGCATCTGCTGTGACTGAGACACAGCCCCCATTCTCATGGGCTTTGCAACATAACTATAGCACATCTGTCACTAAATACTGTCTGATCAACACTCTGGAGCCCACATAGTTCTGAGGAGTACTCAGCAATAGCAGCAGGAGCACAGCCTGAGTGAGTGCTGGCTGCGGGCATAGCAATGTGTGAAGTGCAAGCATGACCTTACCTGGTTCTTCAAGCCTAGGGGGTTAGGATCCTGTTACTCTCATTTTACAGATGAGAAAATCAGGGCTCAGAGTTGTCTAACATGCCTGTCTATGTACAGCCCAGAAGAGGCAGCACAAGAATTTCAGAGTACGCAGGTCTGACCCCAAAGCCCTAAGCACTGCGCTCCTCTAAGCAAGACTCTGCTCCAGCATTACAATCCTCTGTAGGGGCTCCTAGTCCCCCCTGGGCTTTCAGTTATTTCAGAAGGTGATGTCAAATAATAATTTTTAAGGAATGAGGGATGTCTTCCCACTTCCGTTATGTTCACAGACATGCGTCATAGTATGTGTTTTCTAGTGGGGTGTTTTTAAAAGGTGGACCCTTGGAATCACCTGGAATACTTGTTGAAATGCAGGCTTCTGGCTCCCAGGACAGGGCCTACTGAATCAGACTCTGGATAGGTGGTTCAGGAATCTGCATTTCTAACAAACTCCCTTCCTCTTACTCTTGCTGAAATTCGAGGCTGCCATCCCAGGATATATACATGTTCATGGCCAGAACCAGTCATGACATTTACATGGACGTAATTCTCTCCATATTAAATTTCCGGATGGTTTAAATCCTGTGGTTCTGATTCTCTGGCATTAAAGCTGCCATTGAAGGCGCTTCTGTATTCACTGTGCCTGAGAGTTAGCATTTTGGGGAAGAAATCTGTATTGTCTTTGAAGAACAGTGTACTGGCTGAAAGCTTTCTTGAATCCATGATGTATAAGGTTCTCTCTGGGATGAGATATTGCTGCTCATCAGGTATACGTTTTGTGTCACTTGTTTTTCTTCCATGAGATCTTCACAGTGGGGGCTCTGAAGTTCACAAACATGCCCTATGGCAAGACCCACTGAGCAGGAATTTCAGCCCCACAACAAGAGTCTCCCACCCACCCAGTGAGGGGTCCACAGGTCAGGAGCCCCGAAGAGGTCATGGTCCAGAGCCCTCAGTGGGAGGGCTTTGAGGGCCACCCGCCTCCTCTCTGCTGTGGCCTGGCTTCTGCTGCTCTGAGCCCAAGTCTTCTGATGATAGATGCAGACACAGGGGTACATCCTTTGAAGTCAGTCAGACCTGGACTCAAGGCCTGGCCTTACCACTTACTGGCTGGGTGGCCTTACTTCTCCAAACCTCTGTCTTCTCACCTGTAGGGCATGGATAGCAACGCCATGTATTTGTGCGGTTTATAAGGGCTAAATGAGGTGATGCGCGTTGACTGCCTAGCGCACAGTAACTGCTCAGCTCTAGGGAAGGGTTCTTGCCCATTCAGTGCCTTCAAGCTGAGCCCCCCCAGGGCTCATGCCCCTCTGCCAACCACACTGTAAGAACTCTAGGTGACTGGCCCTCTGCCACCTGCTGCCTGCCAGCTCAGTCCAGCCTGTAGAAGCCACCACTAGCACCAGCTCCCCATTGCCGTCTGCTTCACTCAGTTCCCACCTTCTCCTTTGCTCTGGACTTTTGTGATCACATCTCAGTTAAACAAAAAATGCTTAGAAGTCAAGGTCCCATGTTAGGAATCCCATCAATGACAGGAAAAAAATTTTTTTAAGGTGTTACAGAACTTGGTTAGAAAGCATGAGTTACAGCTCATGTTTTCAAATGCAGACAACCCGCTCAGAACGCAATTGTTCTTACTTTAGAAACAATTGTGATAAAACTTAAATTAGAAGCAGGAGAGCTTTTAGAAGCAGGAATGCTGCCACACTTATCTTGCTGATAGCAGCAAAAAGAAAAGGTTGTAACCTCACAGAAAGGAAGGGTGGGGGAGGGAGGAGAAAGCAGGAGAGAGGGAGAGGAGGACAGATGGAGGGGCTTAAGACATCCAAAAAGCTTAGCAATCTGAGGTCATTCGACTGAAAGACTGCCATTCTCCAAAAAGTATGGCTGGGGATGGTGGGTGCCTTGGGGAAATCCCCAAGGTGCTTTCAGCGGGTCCCTAAGGTCAAGCTGCTTCTATGCAGTACTAAGACCTTATAAACCTTTTTCACTCTCATTCTCTCAGCAGCATTTTCTTCCAGAGGTTATGCGAATGTGATGTGACAGCAGCTCTGAAGGCTAATGAGATATGTATTCTTCTATTTTAAAATGTTCTCAGTATTCATCGTTAATACAGTCAATATTAATGGATATAACCTACATAAAATAAAGCTCCTGAGGTCCTCAAAAATTTTTTAAAGTGTAAAGGAGTCCTGAGGCCAAAAAGTTTCAGAACCACTGGTAGAGGGATAAACAGCCCTGCACCCTGTAGCCTTAACGGTCCTTGACAAAGCAGAGCAGTGTCATGAATTTTCAAATGTGAACCATGGCTGCAGGCTGCAAGAAAGCACCCATGGGGCCCTGTGGGACCTTCCTTGTGGCATTCACCACGGCCTCCTTTGTAATGACGTGTGTGTGTGAGAGAGAGAGGAGACAGAGAAAGGGAGAATGCCAGTGGAACAACATCGAATAAGATAAATGAAAATTTCTAACTTATGGCCTTCAGTGGTACATAATTAATGTTTAGTAAATATTTAGGGATTAAGTGAACCGACTTTGGGTGTGACTGTTGAAGGTACAGAGAGTTTGTGATTCCATTTGAAAACATCGTCTTCATAACAGCTAAAATTTGTCTACAATGATTTTGAATTGTTTCCTCCTGCGAAGAGGGAGACCTGGCTGACATGGCATTGCAAGGGCTCGGTGACACCCCGGGCACCTTTCACTTGGGCTCTGAGGCAAACAGTGTCCCCTGGAGTCGTGCCACTCAGCAGTTCTAGAAGTCACACAAACTAGGACTCAGCCTGGCTCCACCTCTTCCAAGCTGTGCGACCATCCCACAGCTTCCCTCGGCCTCCCCACCATCTTCTGGAACATGCCAGCAGGACCTCCGTAAGGCTGCACTGCAGGGATGGGATGAGACGGTGCGTGGAAAGGCACTTCCTCAGCTCCGGACAGGAGAGGGAACTCATGAGGTGGTAGCTGTTAGTATCAGCCTTCAGCTCATTCCTAACAGATCTGAGGTGATGATGGAATACCACAGACAGAACAACATCACATTTTTCCAAGTGCCACTTATCTATATAAAGATGCCTATTTTTAAAAAAAGTCCTAGTGTGGTCGTCTGTTCACTTCCTCTCTCAGCAAACACATAACCTGAGCACCCACACTGAGCAGGCCCCAGACTACATGCTAAGGAGGCTGAGATCCTTAGTACATCCTATACTTCCTAGAGTTCCACAGCCTGCTGAGGGAGTGGACACAGTAATCTACACTATATAGATCAGCATGGTAAAAATTATAATGTCAGCAGTAATAGCTGAGTTGGGGTGAGCATTTACTATATACAGGGCAAGGCACTTTTCACTCATGGCACAGTTAATCCTCACAGGAAAGCAGGTGCTGTTATTACCCACCTTTACAGAGAAGGAAACTGAGTCACAGGTTAGGTAACTTACCAAAGGTCCCGCAGCTAATGAATAATGGAGCCCGAACTTGAACCCAGGTAGTCTGGATCCAGGGCTGGTCCTCTTGTGCATGATGTTAGAGCCCCTCTAACATGCAGACCCTGTAGCTCCAAGTCTGAGTCTCATCATTTCCTTAGGCAGGCCCAGGGGGATGCCAGAGTGGGTGGAACGTGAAGTTGGGAGTCAAGAGATTGGAGCTGAAGTCCTGGCTCTTGTGCATGCCTCTGTAGAACTCCAAGCAAGTTACTTATCTTCTCTGGGCCTTAGTTTCTTCATCTAAAAAGTAGGGGTGATCATGAGACCTACCTTAAAATTTGCTGGTAGGATCATATAAAATACTGCAAAGCAATATTGCACCTTTGTTAAAAGGATAGAGTGAGGCAACCAGGGCCAGTCAAGGCTCTGCTGTCTGTGTGACCCTGGAGAAGTTAGTTAACTACTCTGAACCTTAGTTTCATTCTCTATATAATGGAGATAATAAAACGCTTGATATGAGATTTAAATGAGACTGAAAGTATGAAACGCTAATGAACACAGCAGTTCATGAACACTGTTCAACAAAGGTTAGCTTTTATTATTATGCACAAGTGATTGGCAGGTTGCAGAGAAAGACAATACTACCACTGCAACGAAGCTGTTTTTCCTCAGGCAGACCAAGGGCTGCGTTACTGTTCGGGACAGGGAGACATTAATGACATCATGGTCTTGGCACGCACCAGTCTTTAAAGGAGTCTGTGCTCTAGGATTTTTCAGCTCCATGTGGTCTCAACCAGCAGCAGCAGCAGCAGCAGCTGGGAGCTTGTCCAGAAATGCAGATCTCAGGTCCCACCCCAGGCCTCTTGAGTCAGAATCTGCATTTTGATAAAATCCCCAGGTAATTCCTACATACACTCAAGCTGGAAAACACTGGTAGAGCATGGACAAAAAGAATGGTGGTGACAGTCTGGGGCGTGGGATGAAAACGGTTAATGTTTAGTTTGGCTCCTGCCACAGCACCGGAAACAGAAGGTTCCACAGATTGAAGTGTATGAACTGATGGGACAGGAAGGCTCCCTTCCTGCCTGTGTCCTGAACAGCAGGGGCCTCCAGCCTGGGACCAGCACTGAACCTCAAGCTACAGTGAGGAAGGACCCTGGGTCTGCAAAGCAGAGAGCATGCTGGGACAAAGGGAGGCCTAAATGCCTCTGCTCAGGCTACCTGGACTCAGAGGTGCCGGAATGAGCCCAGGAGGTTCAAGGTCACACAAGGCCTGAGGCAGAAGGGGAGGCCCAAAGAATGTCATGGTTAACTGAGCAGGGTTTTCCCAAGGGAGGCTGGTGACCAGCACCAGGACAGCTGTGTGAGGGCCTCTGAGGTCTCCCTGTTGCACCAGGCCCTGCCCTCTGGCCTCTGTGGGCAGGGCTGGGGCTGGGATCCTGGACTCAGAGCCATGACCATGCTTCCTTCTCAGTGCTGGAACAGCTGCTCCCTGAACTCACAGGGCTGCTCAGCCTCCTGGACCATGAGTACCTCAGTGACACCACCCTGAAGAAGAAGATGGCCGTGGCCTCCATCCTACAGAGCCTGCAGCCCCTCCCAGGTCAGCCATCAGGGCTCTGCACAGAGCTCCTCAGGAACCTTCAGTAATTCCCCAGGGCCTCATAGCACGGCGTTCAGCATTGCTCATGGTCTGGCCAACATCCTCATTCACTCTGGCCCTTCCCCACCGCAGCCCTGGCTGCAGTCTTTGTACTCCTCCATCCTCAACCCACTACAGACTCACACACAGCACACATGCTACACATACTCACATACACTCATGCATGCAACACATTCTCACAACTCACAGGCATAGCACATCCATAACAACTACACCTACACATGACACACAGAGACATACATGACATGCTCTCACCAACAGCACGCACTCGGGTACAGCGCTTATACATAACGAACCATCAAACATCATGCACCTGTTCTCACACACAGCATACCTTCCCATATACAGCACACAGGACACATAACACACACAAACGTAGATCACAGACACATAGCACACACAACAAATACAGACAAGACACACAGCACACTCCTGCACAGAGATGCACACTCATACACATGCTCACTTTGTGAGTCGTCCACCAGCCCCACAGCTTTACTCATGCTCCTCCCTCTAGTCGCCACAGCCTCTCTGCCTGTCTGCTCAGCAGCAAGCCTTCCTCATCTGCTCCAGCCTTATCTCTACACCCCAAGTCAACTCTCAAGATGATAAGTGTAAATCCAAGAGCTCGCTAAACTCTAAGGAGACGCACTGTGTCCCACAGTGTTGGAGGGGTCTGAGCTATGTGGAGGGGAGACACTGCTGGGTGACTCTTTTAGCCCCACTTCTCAGAGACCAACAGGTCGATGTCATCTGCTGCCCTCACGGAACTGTGGAGATGAGAGAGGTGGCACTTCACAGCCTGTGCCTGCCGGAGCCTGTCCCCAGGCATCCCCAGAGCTGCCCCTGTACCGTTTTCTATACTGGGCTCTGGGCATCCTTTCACTTGGAGAAAGGGATCCTTAGTAACAATGTAAAATAAAAACAAAGTTTGAAAGCCATGGGAGTAATTCAGGATGTGCACGTGCTTTGAATACCAAGTGCTGTGTCCTATGTGGGATGAAGTCCGAGTTGGGCGGGGGCAGACCCAGCCCCGCTCGCAGGCAGCAGCAGCAGCCTGCCCTCCTTCCTCACTGCTGGCATGTTCTCCTCCTTCCTCACAGCAAAAGAAGTCTCCTACCTGAATGTGAACACAGCGGACCTACACTTCGGGCCCAGCTTCGTGGAGTCCCTCTTTGAAGAATTTGGCAAGTAACCTCTCCCCACCTCAGCTGGAAGCCATCCTCTCCCTGCGAGTGTGTGTCACCACCCCAATCTCTGGAAGGATCCCTGGACTGGGTGGGGAAATACCTGCACGTGGGCCTGACTCTAATGTTACAACATCGAGTCACTTTGCGCAAGTCCCTTGGTCTCTCTGGGCCCTGCCAGGTCTCAATGTCTAGTCAAAACCTGTACTGTTAAGGGAAATCACCCCTGAAATTTGAGGAAATGTAGGGATGAGCATGCAGGCAAAAGAAGACATGGATATTGTGTTGCCTGCTGCCCACATCCATCACAGAAGTGCCATGGGTACTGGCTGTGTGCAGGCTATTTGAGATCCCTGCTGTATCCCAAGGGAAGATAGCACTGTTCAACACCAGCAGAAAGCTATAGATCAGGTGAGAGAGTTTTAGGGACTGACAGACTTAGGAAAGACATTGCACCTTCATAACATAAGCTCTGAGAATTTCCAAAGCACCACACCAAATATTATCTCATTCGATCTTCTCCATAATCCTGGGAGACAGACAAGGCAGGGATCATTATTATGACCAGTTTACAGACGAGAAGACCAGAACTCAAAGTGTCTAGCAGGCCTCACTTGCTCAGGGTTACTAACGGAAGTGGTGGTAAAGGCCTCCTGACCCCTAGTCCAGACTTCTTGCTACACTGCCATGCTCATCCTTGGCTTTCTCTGCCTTAATGGCTTGACCCTCCATAGACTGTGGCCTGAGCGAACTTCGGGACATGCCAGAGGACAATGGAGAGCCCCGCAAAGGAGCCAGACCTGAGCCAGCCAAGAGCCCATCTCTGAGACATGTGAGTTTGGCCGGGGTTCCCGCACCCTCAGGCCCTCTGTCCCTCTGGAGGGGCAAAGGAAGCCCTCCCTGCTAATGCTGGGGACCCTCCTGGCTATGCAGGGCCCTGTTTTCTCCTCTGTGTGGTAGTTAAGGGCAGAAACAGCACCTTGAGAACATTTCAATGGCTCTTGACATGTTCACTGTGCCCATGCTTAGCAGGGATAATGTGGGGAACTGACCTGTCCCTTCAGGACCAAAGGACATCCCCACCCCAACCGCTGATGCTGTATTACAGGTGGAGTGGTGGGGAAGCTCAGGACCAGAGCTGAGTGGCCTCTGCCCTCTTTCCTACTGTTGTGTAGACTTAGGCAAATCATTTCCCCTTTCTGAGCCAGAATTTTTCACCTACAAAATGAAGGTTTGTATCCTATCTAGGGTTCCCAGCCTTGGGGCCATAGAATTAAGGCAAGGGGCCCATAATCACGTCAAGCATTGTCTGTTGACTGCATAATTCACTGTTATCATCACCATCAATGGTACCATTTACTGACCACTTATTATGTCCATTACATGCTCACAGCAACTGAATAAGGTTGGCAAGAGTTATCCCCACTTTACAAGTAAGGAAACTGAGGCTAAGAGAGAGTATGTGACATGTCAGTGTTGCACAACTAGTAAGTGACATTGCTTAGCTGTAAAGCTGGGGTTTCCCGGGCCCCAGAACCTAAGCTCTCAGCATTGAGGCACTACTGTTCTTCACATGTATTTAGAAGCAGTTGGCAAATATTGCAGAACTCACAGTGGCTTGCGATGATCCTGCATGTACTCAGTCAAGATTATAATGACATCTCTGTGGCAGTCCACAAACTTTAAGATATAGAGAAGCCCAGATGCTTAAATTATTGGGTTAGAAACATAGGACCAAATGAATTCTCAGCGCTTCTCAGCCCGGCCCTTCTGTGTCTCTCTCTCAGAAGTTACAGCGTCATTGTGTCCTGCCCTCTAGGCGCCCCTGCCCCCTGCCCCCGAGTCTCCCTCCCGTCACTCTGCATGCTCTTGTGTGCCCCTGGCCTTCTTGTCTCACACCCTCCTCTGCTCCCCTCCAGGCAGCCAACTGGCCCCCACCACTCCCCAGCGGGCCTCCACCCCAGGGCTGCTATGAGGAGGCCCTTCCCCTGGGACCTGGCAAAGCCCCTGAGTACATCAGCTCCCACAGTAAGTTCTGGTCTCCTGGGGACTGGGGGTGAGGAGGAGAAAGAGGCTCCTCTCCTGAAGCTCCAGGCCTGGCACCCCCAGCCATGCCCACATCCTGAGGAGATGCCAGAGCATTGGCCTCTCTAGTGATGGCCTGGGTGGCCAGTGGGGATTTTGCCCCAGAGATCAGGGGCCTGGGATCTAGTCCCAGTCACATGGCCTTGGGTGACCCTTGCCCCATCTGGATCTCTGTTCCCTGTCCTTAAAATAAGGAATATGAGCTACACGTATGTGTATAAACGTGCTAGCATGGAGATATGCAGGTGGCCACTATAGCATGGTTCTGAGCCCGGCTGCTGGTATTGACCTAGATGCTCCTCGTCCATGGACTGCTGTGATGATTTGTGTTTCAGCAGAATCACATCTTAAAAGTGGGTCACGTTGTAAAGTTAGTGCGTAAGATAAAAAAGTGCGTGGTCGAAATCAGAGGTCTTCAGAGTAGAGTATGGGCTCCCCAGGGGATTCATGAAATGATGTGGGCAGATATTAGAAGTTTTATTTATATTTAGTTTAATACATCTTTTTAAAATTTCTATGTGAATGTTTTATAGTATTTGTAATCTAATAATAACATGATACTTGTAATTACTTTACATATACACATATAATTTATACATAAATAAATATATGTATATATTTTTACTGATAGGCAAGCACAATAAAACAATTGAAAGGACACTAAATAATTTAAAGGTACAATCATTTAAAAAACCTTTGAAAAATCATTTAAATCAGCTATAAAGGAAAGAATCTTTAATTTTTGACTCATCTCTCAATCAGTTTCTTCCAGAGTTGCAACAGATGGCTGTTTCTTTAAGGATCAGATAAGTCACTGGCTTGGTTATAAGGATTTAACATTGCATACAAGAAATTATATTACAGTTTTTGGATGACCCAGCATGTGCAGTTGAACTCCTGTTATATAGTGTTTGTGTGATACTATCAGTATAGTGGAATATCTCCAACCAACAAAAAATAAACAAAATAGGTCTGTGCTGATCAGAAGTGAATTCTAAGATACATTCATTGAAAAAAAAATAAACACAGACGCCTGCATGATTCTATTTGTTACCTACCAGGGTATACACACACACATGCATTCATTTTGACAGTTTTTCTCAGATACACAAGAAACCATCAACAGTATTTTCCTGTGGGAAATGAATAGAAATCCGGCTGAAGGGAACGTATTTTCCCATTCATACTCTTTTGTACTGACTATTTTTTACCGTGGGCACATTTTTTTTAATTGTAGAAAAATACACATAACAAAATTGGCCATTTCAGCCAAAGTGTCCAATCAGCATTTAGTACATTCACAGGACTGTGCAGCCATCACCACTATCTAGTTCCCAAACACTGTCATTCCAGATGGAAACCCCACACCCATTAAGCAGTCCCTCCCTGTTTCCCTCTCCCCTGAGCCACTGGCAACCACCAATCTGCTCTGTCTCTGTGTATTTGCCTGTTCTAGACATTTCACATAAATGGAGACATACAATGTGTGGCCTTGCGTTGTCTGGCTTATTTCACTTAGTGGAATGTTTTCAAGGTTCACCTGTGTCACTGCATATATCAGTACTTCTTTCCTTTTTTATGGCCAAATAATATTTAATTGTGTGACTATACATATTTTACTTATCCCCTCATCCGTTGATGGGCTGGATAAGGCTCCTCCACCTCCCCAGAGCACTCACCCACCCCTCAGAGCGGGCAGAGAAGCCACCCCCAGGAGCGGTGGGGATCCTGAGGCAGGAGGCAGGGGAGGACCTCAGGAAGAGCCAGGGAACTTGTCCCAGGAGAGGGCCCCATGCCTGTCAAGGGAGTGTCCTTCCTCTCACAGTGTCCAGCCCTGCAAGGTGTCTGAGCCCTTTGCCCTGGTGCCCCCATCTCTGGCCCTGACACCCCGATCCACCACACAGGATATTTGTTGGGAAAGACAGACTCTGAATCTCACTTGGGAGGTAGAACTGGCTGTCTCAGTTGCTGGGAATTGAGTGCTGCCGTCCTCAGGAAACAGATGGATGGCAGGGGCTGGGAGCCCAGAGCAGCACTTTGAACAGTGTGGTGTGAGAACGAGTTGGACGAGGTGAAGGAAGGCTTCCTGGAGGAGGGGATGTGCGCCTACCCCCTGACCTGACAACCTTAGTTCCCATCCAGGCTCTGTCACTAGCAGACTGTGTGGCTTCAGTTTTATCATCTGTAAAATGGGGCTGATACCCACCTCCACACTGTGGGACTCAAAGGAGCTGATCCTAATGACATCTGGCATTTGTCTAGTACAGTCTATGTGTCGGGCACTCTCTGAGAATTTATACACATTGTATTACTAATCCAAGGTGGAAACTGTTCATGGCACTTTAAGGTGAAGAATCTGAAATGCAGAAAAACTGTTTTCTTTCCAAGGTCACTTGATAAATGGTGCAGATAGGTTTGAACTCAGGTTGATCAACCCCAAAGCACAATCCTTAACTACTAAACTTCAGAATATGTTCCAGAGACCATCTGCGTCAAAATAACCTTATTGTTTTGTTAAAAAATCCAATTCCTTGGAGTTCAATGTATTTTCTATTTTTATGTATGTTTGATAATGTCCTATTAAATAGGTTTTTTTCTAAAATGCAGATTCCTCAGCTCAGCCCATACCAGTGAATCAGAAATCTCTGGGCTCTGTATTTTAAAAAGATCCCCAATAATTCTGATATTCTGATACAGAATACAGTTTGTGATATCAGATACACCCAACCCTCTGAATGGCAAAGTGTTGTGAAAATTCAGCACGGTCAGCTGTTGAATTCACTACCGTAGGCATTATTTTTATCTCCTCTAGTCCAGTCCTCCCATATAGTCAGAGGTTTGAAAGGAGAATTGCTTTGACAAGAAGAGGGAACAAATGTATTAGTACATGAGTGGAAGGGCTGAGGTGGCAGAAGATGAGGCAAAGGCAGAGCAGGGATAGGGCCTGAGCCTAGGGAGCTGGGGAACCGCTCCCTACAGTACAGGATCAGATCCGTGACCAAGGGGCACACACACATACCCCAGTGCTCTGGGGTCACTGAGGAGGGGCTAACTACTCTTTGCTGGGAAGATCAAAGGAAAGATCTTTGAGCTGGGTCTTGAAGGATCAGAAGAAGTTCCTGGCAGAAGCTAAGAGAGCACAGGGAATAATAAAAACACAGGCTTGGAAGGGTGATAGGGCCTTAGCAGTTCCTGATGACAGGTGCAGAGGGCATTTGGGAAGCTGGAGCAGATGAGTGCACAGAGGAGGCTTTCACACACTGGCTGGGGAGCTGCAAAAAGCTCCATTCTCTCTTCCCTGAAGAGGGGCATGGTGTCCAGGGTCTTCCCTAGCCACAGCCCCTGCAGTCTGCATGTCTCCAACATGTGGCTCTTTCTGCCACCCCCGACAGATGGCTGCAGCCCAGCCCACTCCATTGTAGATGGCTACTACGAGGATGCTGACAGCAGCTACCCTGCAACCAGGATGAATGGGGAGCTGAAGAGCTCCTGTAAGTATCGGGCAAGTGTTCACAGGGGTTCTGTCCTCCGAGCCAGCCCTGCCCTAAGCCTTGGCATATGTGTGCCCACCCTGAGGTCACCAGAGGCACCAAAGCTTTTACTCAGAGATTCCCGGGCTTCACTGAAAGCCCACTGGCGTGAGAGGGGCCCTGGGTCTGCCTTGCCTTGGCCCTTGGGGACTGGCCTTGGATGCATCGCGTGTTCTCTGTGAGCCCCCAGTTTCCTTCTGTATAAAATGGGGATTTGTTGGGTGCTGCGAAAATCCCTGAGCCAAGGGATACAAAGATGACAGGGCAATGACAAAAGCTGGTGGCTGCTGGGCAGTCACTGAGTGCCAGACACTGGGTAGGATACTCTACACTCACTGACCCTCACAGTAACCCTATGAGGCAGATACCGTTGTTTTCATGGCCATTTTACCAATAAAAAACTGAAACTCTGAGCAGTGAAGTCATGAGGATCACCAAGCCAGGGATAAATGTGTAAAACACAGCGCCCATGTTGGCTGGAGTTCCGTCATTTTCACGGCCACGCCTCTTGCCCACCCCTTCAGGGCTCCAGGCCCCAGGGCAGAGACGCCTATGGAGGGAAAGAAAGGGCCTCCCCGGTGATGGCAGTGACGGGTCCTTTCCTGTGCTTCCTGTAGACAATGACTCTGACGCAATGAGCAGCTCCTACGAGTCCTACGATGAGGAGGAGGAGGAAGGGAAGGGGCCGCAGCCCACGCACCAGTGGCCCTCAGAGGAGGCCTCCATGCATCTGGTCAGGGACTGCAGGATATGTGCCTTCCTGCTGCGGAAAAAGCGCTTCGGGCAGTGGGCCAAGCAGCTGACTGTCATCAAGGAGGACCAGCTCCTGGTGAGTGGCCAGGATGTGTAGCCCAAGCCTCACGCGCACATGGGGGGTGTCTGTGGGGGGGTGTCTGCTTCCGTTCCTCTGGGCTTACTTTGTAAACAGATTCAAAGCCCAGTGCTTCTGAGATCAGGTCTCTCCAACTCAGGGAGAATTAAAAACAAAAACAAGGCTGCCCTTCGCTCAGAGGCAGCCATTCTCTCTTTCAGCTTTTAAAATCTCTTGCTGGGCCCGTGTCTCCTGAGTCGTGCTGGGCTTATATTACAGGATTACCAGTCCCTCTCCATGACCCTTATTAAACCTGGAACACGCCATCGCCACTTCAGACCAAGGGCTCATGCGAGGACCACCCCCATCAATACAAACATGAACTTCATCGCCCTAATCAGCAGGAAGCAGTTACCAAAGACTGACCTTCACCCCTTCCCCAAGTCCTCTGCAATCTATAAAACAAAAAAGGGAGGAATGTAAGACTTGATCCTCCATTTGCCCCATGGTCCCAAGCACATGAGCTGGTGAAGATCATGTCTGGACTTGCCTCACCTTCTCTCTAGACATTTCACCCCACCCCCTAAGACCCAATCACCAACCAGATGGTCACCCCACCCCCTAAGACCCAATCACCAACCAGATGGTCGCCCCACCCCTTAAGACCCAATCACCAACCAGATGGTCGCCCCACCCCCTAAGACCCAATCACCAACCAGATGGTCGCCCCACCCCCTAAGACCCAATCACCAACCAGATGGTTGCCCCACCCCCTAAGACCCAATCACCAAGGTCCCCATAGCAGACACACCCCACCCCTACTCCTTACAAATGCGCTTCCTCACCCAGGGCAGCTCTCGCTCAGAGGCAGCCATGCTCTCTTTCAGCACAAAAACAAAACTCAAAGACCTGATAAAGAGTTTACCAAGTTTTTTTCTGGTAGGAATGAATTTTTTGCCACTTCAAAACAATGTTTATTATTTTTTATTATGCAAGTAAATGTGTTATTTATAAAACTAGAAAACAACAAAATGAAAAATGATTTTGTTAAATCGATAATCACATTGAACGAGAGCTAACCACTGTTAAGTTTCGATATACATATATCTACCCTGGTGTCCATACATCTTTTCTGAAACTGAGCCCATGCACCATTTATTATAATGTTTTTTAATTCACCATCTCTCTCACACATCTCATGAGAAAATGTACCTTTAATTCCAAAGGAAGATGAAAATCATTTAAGAAAAGAATAATGCCTCTTGACCCAAAAAGCTGTTGATAAGCCTTTTGCCCAACATATATTCACTTGAAACATGACCTTTTCTTATCCTGCAGCAGTGAAAAGCTCATGCCAGGTCAGAACTAGTCCAAGACTTACTTCTTTCCACTCCTATGCCTTCTGGTTGTTGTTTTTTTAACTGACAGCATTGGTTAGCACAATGTAAACAGAAGTGGTGAGTGAAGCGTCTCAGTCCAGATCTTGAAGGAAAAGTTGCAGTAATCCACCATCAAAGCTGGTGTTTCCTCTGGGTTGTTTGTAGATGCTCTTTATTACCCACGAAGGAAGTTTCCCTCCTATCCCTAGTTTACTAAGTTTATCATACAAGTGGGTATGAAATGTTAGCAAATGCT
The DNA here is from genome assembly GCA_029783875.1 of Phataginus tricuspis. NCBI lineage: Eukaryota > Metazoa > Chordata > Mammalia > Pholidota > Manidae > Phataginus > Phataginus tricuspis. The sequence continues at coordinate 27,920,540 of JAQQAC010020790.1, read as the reverse complement.
TTTCCTACTTCTACTGACATAGGTGGTTTTTCTCCTTGTTTCTGTTAATATGATGAATTATGAGGTTGGTTTTTCAATGTTAACCCAGTCTTGTGTTCTCAGAATAAACCACACTTGGTCTTGATGCACCATGCTTTTTTTTGTGTCTGAATTCTGTTTGCTAATATTTCATTTAGGGATTTTGTAACTATGTTATGAGAGAGATTAGCCTATAATTTTGCTTTTTTCTAACGTCATTGTCAGGTTCTGGTTTCAACGTAATGCTAACTGCATAGTAAGAACTGGGAAGTAAGAACCGTTATTGACAAACTATTGATTTCCCAGAGCCAATCCTCTGTCCCTGCCAGAATTCTCTCCCACATTCCTGCCATGTTGCCTATTAGCAGCAAGGAGCCGGCTTCCTCCCAAGCCAGCCTATTTCCTCGCTGGCTCTTTAGACAAGAATGGTCTTCCTAGTGCTGTGCTAAAATCTCCCTCTTCCAAATAGGTGGTTTTGCTCCCTGGGGAACCCTTGAAACCTGAAGACTGCCCAAAGACCCCCCCTATCGGGCCTCCCTTCCTCAGGGTGAAGAGCCACAGCCCCCGTCTGAGGGATCGGGAGGTCTCTAGTCGGGGGAGGTCTCTCTGGGGTAGGTTGAAGTTCTCTGAGTATATGTTAGGGAGTCTCCCTCTCCATCCTCCACTACAGGAGACCCTGACCCCTTCTCTCCTTGTCCAGTGTTACAAAACCTCCAAGGACCGGCAGCCACACCTGAGGCTGGTGCTGGACATCTGCAGTGTCATCTATGTGCCCAAGGACAGCCGGCACAAGAGGCACGAGCTGCGCTTCTCCCAGGGGGCTACCGAGGTCTTGGTGCTGGCACTGCAGAGCAAGGAGCAGGCCGAGGAATGGCTGAAGGTACCTGGAGTCTGTACCCCTCCCACCCACCCTCGCTTCCCGAGGCCTAGCTCTCAGTGGGGTGGGCTCCTGTCCCTGAAAGAAAGACCCTGCTCAGGGTAGGGGTGAGTCAGTATCCTCTGCACAGCTAGGGCTCAGGTGTGGAAATGGGCCATGGCCATTGCCAGTAAGCAGACCTCAGGCTGGAATACTGTTTTCCTTGTAGTTATTTGAATAGCCTTTCTAACATCATTAATGTGGGCTTGTCCAGCCTGCACATGTACACCTCCTGGCACAGGGAGCTTAATATCTTTGAAGGAAGCTATTTGTATCATTAGATAAGCCAATCTTATTTTTTAAAAAAAAGGAAAAATCCTCCCTTGTCTTAGGTTAAATGTGCATCCCTGTAACATCCACCTGGGGTCTAGCTTCTGCACATCAGAGTTGTTGTGTTTTGGACATTTACTTTGTGCCATGCATTGTGCTAAAAGCTTTACATATATGACCTCACTTATTCTTCACATTGGGACCATTATTGTTTCCCTCTTACAGATGAGAAAACTGAGGTACAGGAAATTTATGTGACTTGCCCAAGTTCACACAACCAAGTGGTTGGGGCCAGGATTAGAAGCAAACAAGAAAATCTACTCCAAAGACCATAGGCAGGATGGCACAGTGATGACAAGGGAAGACTCTGGTGGCACAGACTTGAGCGCAGGTCCGAGGCCTAACCAGTGCTTACCCGCTATGTGATCATGTTCAAATGACTTCACCTCTCTGTGCCTCAGCTTCCTCCTCTATGCAATGGTTCTTATTAAGATTCCAGAGCAAACTTGACATAGTGCCTGGCACCTGGCAGTACGCACTCTACGTGTCAGGGATTACTGTGTGATGATGGTGAGGAAGCCGCACCCTCGGACCCCTACAGCAGGTCCTCTGCCCCTGCACTCTGCCTCTACTTTACTCTGACTCCTTGCTCTCTCCTTCTCTCATCTTCTGAAACAGAGACCAAACACCTCCCTCCCTCCCCATCCGCCCTTCCTCCCTGCAATAACCAGCTCTCCCACCGAGATGCTGATGTTTCTCACTGCTGCCCTGGTCTCAGGAGGGGTAGGGAGAGGGACAACCTGCCCGATGGGGGAGCTTCTGACCTCAGGGGGGCTGCTGGGTCAGAAAGACCCCTAGACCCAGAGGGTGAGGCCTGCCCTGGCATCCAGATCCTGGGAGGGCAGCAGTCCAGAGGTTAAGGGAGGCAACCATGGCTTCACCTCTCGGAGCCGGGCCATCCGAATCTGTAACGTGGGGATCACAGTCATGCCTGACCCACAGGCTGCTGTGGAGTACACTGGGATAATCCACATAAGGCAAAGATAGGTGAGCAATGAGTGGTGGCTGTTATTATTCCATGGTCTGGATGCTTCTCCTGTGTGGCCTTGGCTGAATGCCTTGCAGTCTCCGTTTCTACATCTTTGAAGTGGAGGGAATAGCCCCAGCTGCCCTGTAAACTGTAAAGGCCCAACATGGTCACAGAAGCAAGTCCCTCGTGCTTGTGTAGCATCACCTGGTTCACATGGCTCTTCACACCCATGATCTCACTGGTCCCCAGTCCAAGGAAGCACACAAAAGACCAGTATTCTCACCATGTTACAGTCAGAACAGGGAAGTCGATTTCCCAAGGACTCAACTACTTACTTGTCTGGAAGCCAACCCTCTTGTTTCCGAGCCCCATATCTTTTCAACTCAAGAGACAAACACAGGTGAAAGCCTGTTCAAACCCTGACATGACCCATACATGTGACAGGAGGTCACATCAACCCACCTTATATACGCAGGGATCTCAACCCCTCTGCTTGAGGGCCCTGACCACACAGACCCCATTTCCTTTTGCTTCCACGGACTCCCTGCCCACCTGCTCACAGCTGTGCATCCTCTCCACAGGTCATCCGAGAGGCGAGCAAGCCTGCTGGAGGTGCAGAGGGGCCGGGATTGCCCAGATCCCCAGTCCTCCTGGGCACGCAGGACCTAGACAAGGTACCTCTATCTCTACCAGGTCTACTCTGGACCCAACAGTGGGGACATGGCATGGGCCGGGGAGCTCACAGGCCGGTGCAGCCGGGCGTCCGTGGCGGTACTGCACAGGCTGTGAGTGCTCGCCATGGAGCTGACATAACAGTAGGTGCCCGATAAAGGTCTACTGAATGAAGGAATGAGTAAGTCTGTGTTCAAGGTGCAGTACAAGCTAGAGGAGGAGTGACTAACCCTACCAGGTTAGGAAGAGGTCACATTTGACCAGTAAATTGGAATTTGTGAGAGGTGCAGGCCCCACTGGGACATGAGTGAAGCAGTCATTTCATAGTTCATCTGGCTGTAAGCAAAAACGTGCTGGTGCCTACGCTTTGCTTGGTGCTATGGATGATAAAGGGACTCAGCCCCAAGCCATAGAAGGAGGTTTAAGGCCCACGTACATGGCTCTTGTATGGTGTAATAAAGGCTAGCTAGCACTTAAAGAATATAACTGTGTGGATGGTATCGTTCTATGTGCTTTACATGTATTACCTAATTTAACTTCTACAACTCTTCTGTACTCTGGAAGCTTACACCAGGGGGCCTGCCCTTGTCTCAGCGGTTAGAAAAGGCCTCCCGGAAGAACTACATTTCAGATGAGGGTGAGAAATTATTGAGAAAGGTGAGGGAAAAGGCATCCTAAGCAGAGGGAACAGGCCCTGGAGCAGGAGGAAACCTGGAATGGAAAGGGGCCAGTATGGCTGGGCCTGGAGAGGATCAGGGGTTGTCAGGCCTGCCCTATTAGAGTGGTCCCGGAAGGCTGTAGTGAGTGGGACAGTGGCTCATGCTAGCTGGAAGGGTGAGGGGGGTTAAAGCTTAGGCACCTATGTTCAGCCTTAGAGAATGGGCACAACTGCACGGGGACAGAGGTGTGCCCAGGGATAGGGACTACAAAGGAAGGGAGCAGCAGAAGCAAAGGTGGGGGTCAGCAGGTAGGCACCAGGACAGGAGGGGCCTCATGCCAGGCAGATGGTAGAGGAGACGCTCAACTGTGTCCTCACTGGGGCCTGAAGGAAAGCAACACTGATGGTGTTAGACTGTGTGTGTGTGTGTGTGTGTGTGTGTGTGTTTTGCAAGTGCCCAGTGTTTCT
>JAQQAC010020790.1:27882764-27907075 GCA_029783875.1 Phataginus tricuspis | reverse complement strand
GTCTTTGATCCATTTGAGTTTACTTTTGTGTATGGGGTTATACAGTAGTTCAGTTTCATTCTCTTACATGTAGTTGTCCAGTTTTGCCAACACCAGCTGCTGAAGAGGCTGTCCTCTCCCCATTGTATATCCAAGGCTCCTTTATCAAATATTAATTGACAGTATATGTTTTGGTTAATGTTTGGATTTTCTATTCTGTTCCACTGTGGGTCTGTTTTTGTGCCAATACCACATTGTCTTGATTACTGTGGCTTTGTAGTAGAGCTTGAAGTCAGGGTGCGTAATTCCCCCTGTTTTATTCCTCCTTCTCAGGATTCCTTTGGCTATTCGGGGTCTTTTGTGGTCCCATATGAATTTTAGAATTACTTGTTCCAGTTCATTGAAGAATGCTGTTGGTATTTTGATACGGATTACATTGACTCTGTAGATTCCTTTAGGTAGTATAGCCATTTTGACAATATTTATTCTTCCTAGCCAAGAGCATGGGATGAATTTCCATTTATTAGTGTCCTCTTTAATTTCTCTTAGGAGTGTCTTGTAGTTTTCAGGGTATAGGTCTTTCACTTCCTTTGTTAGGTTTATTCCTAGGTATTTTATTCTTTTTGATGCAATTTTGAATGGAACTGTTTTCCTGATTTCTCTTTCTGTTAGTTCATCGTTAGTGTATAGGAAAGCAACAGATTTCTGTGCATTGATTTTGTATCCTGCAACTTTGCAGAATTCCGATATTAGTTCTAGTAGTTTTGGAGTGGAGTCTTTAGGGTGTTTTATGTACAATATCATATCATCTGGAAATAGTGACAGTTTGACTTCTTCTTTACCAATCTGGATGCCTTGTATTTCTTTGTTTTGTCTGATTGTCGTGGCTAGGATATCCAGTACTGTGTTGAATAACAGTGGAGAGAGTGGGCATCCCTGTCTTGTTCCTGATCTTATATGAAATGCTTTCAGCTTCTTGCTGTTAAGTATGATGTTGGCTGTGGGTTTGTCATATATGGCCTTTATTATGTTGAGGTACTTGCCCTCTATACCCATTCTGTTGAGAGTTTTTATCATAAATGCATGTTGAATTTTGTCAAATGCTTTTTCAGAATCTATGGAGATGATCATGTGGTTTTTGTTCTTCTTTTTGTTGATGTGGTGGATGATGTTGATGGATTTTCGAATGTTGTGCCATCCTTGCATCCCTGAGATGAATTCCAGTTGATCATGGTGTATGATCCTCTTGATGTATTTTTGAATTCGGTTTGCTAATATTTTGTTGAGTATTTTTGCATCTATGTTCGTCAGGGATATTGGTCTGTAATTTTCTTTTTTACTGCTGTCTTTGCCTGGTTTTGGTATTAGAGTGATGCTGGCTTCATAGCTTGACTTTGGAAGTATTCCCTCATCTTCTATTTTTTGGCAAACTTTAAGGAGAAATTTCAGAGGTGAATCCATCTGGCCCGGGGGTTTTGTTCTCGGTTAGTTTTCTGATGACCAATTCAATTTCGTTGCTGGTAATTGGTCTGTTTAGGTTTACTGTTTCTTGCTTGGTCAGTCTTGGAAGGTTGTATTTTTCTAAGAAGTTGTCCATTTCTTCTAGGTTTTCCAGCTTTTTAGCATATAGACTTTCATAGTATTCTCTTATAATTCTTTATATTTCTGTCGGGTCCGTCATGATTTTTCCCTTCTCACTTCTGATTCTGTTTATGTGCATAGATTCTCTTTTTCTCTTAATAAGACTGGCTAGGGGTTTATCTATTTTGTTTATTTTTTCAAAGAACCAGCTCTTGGTTTCATTGATTTTTTTCTATTGTTTTATTCTTCTCAATTTTATTTATTTCTTCTCTAATCTTTATTATGTCCCTCCTTCTGGTGACTTTGGGCCTCATTTGTTCTTCTTTTTCCAATTTCAATAATTGTGACTTTAGACTATTCATTTGGGATTTTCTTCCTTCTTTAAATAGGCCTGGATTGCAATATACTTTCCTCTTAGAACTGCCTTTGCTGTGTCCCACAGAAGTTGGGGCTTTGTGCTGTTGTTTCATTTGTCTCCCTATATTGTTTGATCTGTTTTAATTTGGTCTTTGATCCTCGTTTTTTAGGTACATGTTGTTAAGCCTCCATGTATTTGTAAGCCTTTTTGTTTTCTTTGTACAGTTTATTTCTCATTTTATACCTTTGTGATCTGAGAAGTTGGTTGGTAGAATTTCAGTATTTTTTAATTTACTGAGGTTCTTTTTGTGGCCTAGTATGTGGTCTATTCTGGAAAATGTTCCATGTGCACTTGAGAAGAATGTGTATCATGCTGTTTTGGGGTGCAGAGTTCTGTAGATGTCTGTTAGGTCCATCTGTTCTAGTGTGTTGTTCAGTGCCTCTGTGTCTTTACTTATTCTCTGTCTGGTTGATCTGTCCTTTGGAGTGAGTGGTGTGTTGCAGTCTCCTAAACTGAATGCATTGCTGTCTATTTCCTCCTTTAATTCTGTTAGTATTTGTTTTACTTATGTCGGCGCTCGTGTTGAGTGCATATATATTTATAATGGTTATATCCTCTTGTTGGACTGACCCCTTTATCATTATGTAATGTCCTTCTTTATCTCTTGCTACCTTCTTTGTTTTGAAGTCTATTTTGTCTGATACAAGTACTGCAACTCCTACTTTTTTCTCCCTTTTGTTTGCATGAAATATCTTTTTCCATCCCTTCACCTTTAGTCTGTGTATATCTTTGGGTTTGAGGTGAGTCTCTTGTAAGCAGCATATAGATGGGTCTTGCTTTTTTATCCATTCTATTACTCTATGTCTTTTGATTGGTACATTCAGTCCATTTACATTTAGGGTGATTATCGATAGATATGTACTTATTGCCATTGCCGGCTTTTAGATTCATGGTGCCAAAGGTTCAAGAGTAGCTTCTTTACTATCAAACAGTCTAACTTAACCCTGTTGTTAAGCTATTATATACACTGTCTGATGATTCTTTATTTCTCTCCCTTCTTATTCTTCCTCCTCCATTCTTTATATATTAGGTGTTTTATTCTGTACTCTTTTGCGTTCCTTTGACTGTTTTTGTGGTAAGTTGATTTTATTTTTTGCCTTTAGTTAGTATTTGGATGGTCTGCTTTCTTTGCTGTGAATTTATTTTCTCTGGTGACACCTTTTTAGCCTGAGGAGTGGTTCCATCTAGAGCATTCCCTTTACGATATCCTGTAGAGATGGTTGTGGGAGACAAATTCCCTCAACTTTCACTTGTCTGGAAATTGTTTAATCCCTCTGTCATATTTAAATGATAATCATGTTTGATACAGTATTCTTGATTCGAGGCCCTTCTGTTTCATTATGTTAAGTATATCATGCCATTCTCTTCTGGCCTGTAAGGTTTCTGTTGAGAAATCTGATGTTAGTGTGATGGGTTTTCCTTTGTAGGTGATCTTTTCTCTCTCTGACTGCCTTTAATACTCTGTCCTTATCTTTGATCTTTGCCATTTTAATTATTATGTGTCTTGGTGTTGTCTTCCTTGGGTCCCTTGTGTTGGGAGATCTGTTGGCTTCCGTGGTCTGAGAAACTATTTCCTTTCCAAGCTTGGGGAAGTTCTCCTCAATTATGTATTCAAAGACACTTTCTATCCCTTTTTCTCTCTTCTTCTTCTTCTGGTACTCCTATAATGTGAGTATTGTTCCGTTTGGATTGGTCACACAGTTCTCTTAATATTCTTTCATTCCTAGAGAACCTTTTATATCTCTCTGCCTCAGCTTCTCTGTATTCCTGTTCTCTGATTTCTGTTCCATTAACAGTCTCTTGCACCTCGTCCAGTCTGCTCCTAAGCCCGTCGATTGCTTGTCTCATTTCTACATTATCTTTCCTGACTTCCTCCCTTAGCTCTTGCATATTTCTCTGTAGATCCATCAGCATGGTTATGACTTTTATTTTGAATTCTTTTTCAGGAAGATTGTTTAAACCTATCCCCTCCCCCCCCCCGGCCCTCTCTCTGGGGTTGTCTGTGTGAGTCTTGACTGGACCATATTCTTCAGTCTTTTCATGGCGATAGAAGTGCTCGCAGTCAGGTGCCACGTGTGTCAGCTGGGAGAACAAAGTCCCTTCCTGCTTGTTGTTCTCCTTGCCCTTCTCCACAGCCTGTGCGGGTTGCCCACACTCTAGGCGGCAGTCTCTGGGATAATCCTCTAAACTGCCGCTGACAAGGCCGCCCTCAGGCTAACCCAGAGCACTGTGGGGGTTTGTAGCCACACCAGGTATGTTCTGCACCCCTTGGTGCCTTTCAGCCCTTGCTCTGGCTTCTGCGGCCCTTCCCAGTTACCTGTGAACCCACCAGGAGGAGATTCTGTGTGGCACTTCCTGGTTAGCTGCACGCCTGCCGGGAGGGGATTCTGTGTAGTTGTTGTGAGCGAGGCCGCTCTTCCGCTGTTCTGCAACTGTACCGGATCCACCGCAGTGCTGGCCGAGGGGAACGAATGGCAGGCTGCTTATCTCTGTGAGGGGCTTTGGGGCTGCTTTACCCAGCAGTCGGTTAGGGGGCCCAAAGTTCCTCCAGATTCCCAGACTGCTGGGTTGAGTGCACTAGGACGATTTTGTTCCGCTGTTGGGCCCTTTACAATTTTAAGAAAGTGCCCACTTTTCTTTTGTCTCAGGGGAGCCATATGTGGGGACCCGCTCGCAGTCTCCGTCTTGGATCCTGCCCTTCCGTTTCTCTAAATCTCCAGTACACCATGTGATGTGTGTCTGTGCTCCCAATGCAGATCACCAGGGCTGGTTATTTAGCAGTCCGGTGCTTCCACTCCCTCCCAACTCTGATTCTTTTCCTCCTGCCGGTGTGCTGGGGTGGGGGAGTGCTTGGGTCCCACCGGGTCGCGGCTTTGTATCTTACACACTTCATGAAGCGCTGAGTTCTCGCAGATGTAGGTGTAGCCTGGCTGTTCTACTTTATCTTCTGGTCTCTTTTAGGAATAGTTGTATTTGTTGTATTTTCACAAATATATATGGTTTTGGGAGATTCCCGCCACCCTACTCATGCCGCCATCTTCCTGGAAACTGGCTTTTTTTTTTTTGAGTTATGGAATATTGGGTAATTTGTAATGCAGCAGAATGTAGTTAACACATGATCTTTGGTATGACCCTTCTCTTTTAAGTCCTTTAGTTTTTTCATCTGAGGAATGTTGTTGGACTGGATCTATGGTTTCTAACTGCCCTGTAAGAAGCCCTGTAATTTCACAGTGATGGCTAACAGGCTACTGTATGGGCCAAAGGGGAGGCACAAATGGGCTTCTCAGCTACAACCATAGCAGCTCCACTTTTCTTTCAGATTTGAAGACCTAATTGGCTTTATTAAGCAATAAATGAATCAGGCAGTACTCCAGCTCACAAGTAGAGAGGTGTTCTGATGGGTTGCACAAAAGGGAAGGTTTTTTGGGTTTTTTTGTTTTTTGTATTTTTGTTTTACAAGTTAAGTCTACTTCCTTTTTATCTTCCTTGTCTTTTTTTTTTTTAAGGTATCATTGATATACACTCTTATGAAGGTTTCACGTGAAAAAACAATGTGGTTACTACGTTCACCCATGTTATCATGTACACCCCATACCCTATTGCAGTCACTGCCAAACAGTATAGTAATATGCCACAGAGTCACTATTTACCTTCTCTGTGCTACACTGTCTTCCCCAAGATCCCCCCTACACCACGTGTGCCAATCATAATACCTCCAATCCCCTTCTCCCTCCCTACCCACCTTGCCCTCCCTCACCCCTCCCCTTTGGTAACAGCTGGTCCCTTCTTGGACTCTGTGAGTCTGTTGCTGTTTTGTTCCTTCAGTATTGCTTCATTGTTATACTCCACAAATGAGGGAAATCATTTGGTACTTGTCTTTCTCTGCCTGGCATATGTCACTGAGCATAACATCCTCTAGCTCCATCCATGTTGTTGCAAATGGTAGGATTTGTTTCTTTCTTATGACTGAATAGTATCCCATTGTGTATATGTACCACATCTTCTTTATCCGTTCATCTACTGATGGACACTTAAGTAGCTTCCATATCTTGGCTATTGTAAATAGTGCTGCGATAAACATATGGATCCATATGTCTTTTTGAATCTGAGAAGTTGTATTCTTTGGGTAAATTCCTAGGAGTGGAATTCCCTAGTCAAATGGTATTTCTATTTTTAGTATTTTGAGGAACCTCCATATTGCTTTCCATAATGGTTGAACTAGCTTACACTCCCACCAGCAGTGTAGGAGGGTTCCCCTTTCTCCACAGCCTCGCCAGCATTTGTTGTTCTTAGTCTTCGATACTGGCCATCCTAACTGGTGTGAGGTGATATTGCACTGTGGTTTTTATTTGCATTTCCCTGATAATTGGGGGTTTAGAGCATCTTTTCATGTACCTGTTGGCCATTGGAATTTCTTCTTTGGAGAATTGTCTGTTCATATACTCCACCCATTTTTTAATCGGGTTATTTGCTTTTTGGGTGTTGAGACATGTGATTCTTTATATATTTTGGATGTTAACTCCTTGTCGGATATGTCATTTACAGATATATTCTCCCATACTGTAGGGTGCTTTTTTGTTCTGTTGATGGTGTCCTTTGCCGTACAGAAGCTTTTTAGTTTGATGTAGTCCCATGTGCTCGTTTTGCTTGTTTCCCTTGCTCAAGGAGATGCATTCAGAAAAAAGTCGCTCATGTTTATTATATTCAGGAGATTTTTGCCTATGTTTTATTCTACAACTTTTATGGTTTCATGACTTACATTCAGGTCTTTGATCTATTTCAAGTTTACTTCTGTGTATGGGGAGAGACAATACTCCAGTTCCATCCTCTTGCATGTAGCTATCCAGTTTTGCCAACACCAGTTGTTGAGGAGCCTGTCATTTCCCCATTGTATGTCCATGGCTCCTTTATCATATATTTATTGACCATATATGCTTGTGTTTCTATCTGGGCTCTCTGGTCTATTCCATAGGTCTATGGGTCTGTTCTTGTGCCACTGCCAAATTGTCTCGATTACTGTGGCTTTTAATAGAGCTTGAAGTCGGGGAGTGGAATTCCCCCTCCCCCCCCCGCCCCGCTATATTCTTCTTTCTCAGGATTGCTTTGGCTATTCAGGATCTTTTGTGGTTCTGTATGAATTTTAGAACTATTCTAGTTTGTTGAAGAATGCTGTTGGCATTTTGATAGGGATTGCATTGAATCTGTAGATTGCTTTAGGAAGGATGGCCATTTTGACAATATTAATTCTTCCTATCCATGAGCATGAAATGTGTTTCCATTTATTGGTATCTTCTTTAATTTCTCTCATGAGTGTCTGGTAGTTTTCAGAGTATAGGTCTTTCACTTCCTTGGTTAGGTTTATTCCTAGGTATTTTATTCTTTTTGATGCAGTTGTGAATGGAATTGTTTTCCTGATTTCTCTTTCTGCTACTTCATCATTAGGGTATAAGAATGCAACAGATTTCTGTGTATTAATTTTGTATCCCGCAACTTTGCTGAATGCAGATATAAGACCTAGTAGTTTGGGAGTGGATTCTTTATGGTTTTCACGTATAATATCATGTCATCTGCAAACAGGGACAATTTAACTTCTTTACCAGTCTGGATGCCATTTATTTCTTTGTGTTGTCTGATTGCCGTGCTAGGACCTCCAGAACTAAGTTAAATAAAAGTGGGGAGAGTGGGCATCCTTATCTTGTTCCCAGTCTTAAAGGAAAAGCTTTCAGATTCTCGCTATTAAGTATAATGTTGGCTGTGGGTTTGTCATATATGGCCTATATTATGTTGAGGTACTTGCCCTCTATACCCATTTTGTTGAGTTTTTATCATGAATGGATGTTGAATTTTCTCGAATGCTTTTTCAGCATCTATGGAGATGATCATGAGGTTTTTGTCCTTTTTGCTGAGGTAGTGGATGATGTTGATGGATTTTTTAATGTTCTACCATCCTTGCATCCCTGGGATGAATCCCACTTGATTGTGATGAATTATCTTTTTGATGTATTTTTGAATTCAGTTTGCTAATATTTTGTTGAGTATTTTTGCATCTATGTTCATCAGGGATATTGGTCTGTTATTTTCTTTTTTTGTGGTGTCTTTGCCTGGTTTTGGTATTAGAGTGATGTTGGCCTTGTAGAATGAGTTTGGGAGTATTCCCTCCTCTTCTACTTTTTGGAAAACTTTAAGGATGATGGGTATTAGGTCTTCACTAAATGTTTGATAAAATTCAGCAGTGAAACCATCTGGTCCAGGGGTTTTGTTCTTAGGTAGTTTTTTGATTACCAATTCAATTTTCTTGTTGGTTTTGCTTTGTTTTTATGCTCCACAGATGAGTGCAATCATTTCGTACTTGTCTTTCTCCGCCTGGCTTATTTCAATGAGCACAGTACTCTCTAGCTCCATCCATGTTTCAAATGGTCGTATTTGTTTCTTTCTTATGACTGAATAGTATTCCATTGTGTATATGTACCATATCTTCTTTATCTGTTCATCTACTGATGAACACTTAGGTTGCTTCCAAATATTGGCTATTGTAAATAGTGCTGCAATAAACATAGGTGTGCGTACATCTTTTTGAATCTGAGAAATTATATTCTTTGGGTAAATTCCTAGGAGTGGAATTCCTGGATCAAATGGTATTTCTATTTTTAGTTTTTTGAGGAATCTCCATATTGCTTTCCACAATGGTTGAACTAGTTTACATTCCCACCAGCAGTGTAGGTGGGTTCCCCTTTCTCCGCATCCTTGCCAGCATTTGTTGTTCTTAGTCTTTTCTATGTTGGCCATCCTAATCGGTGTGAGGTGATTATCTCATTGTGGTTTTAATTTGCATTTCCCTGATAATTAGTGATGTGGAGCATCATTTCATGTGCACATTATGTCTTTTTAACATCAAAATGCTGAAGCCAAAGACAAGGAGAAAGTCTTGAAAGCAGAAGAAAAAATGAATTCATCACTTACAAAGGATCCCTATAATATTAACAGCTGACATCTCATCAGAAACAATGGAAGTTGCTCCCCTAAAATCACCTGGAAGATTATTGAGCAATAAAAAGAAATGAAGTGCTGATACATACTACATTTGTGCATTAATTACATTAGAAACTTGGACAGTAAACATTACATTTTTTTCTCACTATGGAAGCCCAGATATTTCTGGAAGGTACTTCGGCAGTTCTGAAGCAAATATTTTATCACTAATACTGTGAGGCTCACAGAATTACAGCCCCTTACAACTTACCCATTATAATCTAGTTTGCTTCCTCACCACCATTTTTGTGACTTAAGTATTACAGAGTGGGGTCTGAGAATTGCTGCTCTCCGTGGTACTGACACATCAAGGCAAACCAGAGCAGCAGCTCCCAAAGCTGAATGCACTTGCTGGTTTGGTCCCTAAGGAAGTTTGCACTCAACTGCAATGAAGTGAGAAAAATAAGCATAGTGCATGAAATTTTTCCTAAAGCTAAATCCACTCAATGTAAATGAGTATTCTGTATTTGTGTCCTTCCAACTCTGGGGATGTTAAAACACTGTTTACTTTATAAAATATTGGGAGTAACAGACAGTAGTGGAGTTTTTAAGGTCCTTATCTGATATATATAATTATAATTTGGTGGTCTACCCACTAATTTTTATTTTACTAGTCTATAAAATCCAAGTCTGATAGCCAACTCTCCTTGGATGCCACTCTTTATCTAGGAAGTTTGGGGAAGTATGGATCCCCTCTCTGCCCTCCATGCTTATGTATGATCAGCCTTAAGTTGCAGGGTTATTTGTGACAGGAACTCATTTTTGCATGGGTCAGTAGGTGACCACTGTATTCCCTAAAAGAGCTGGAAAGAAAAGACCCCCAGTTATCAGTTACTCATAGGAATCACCCCACAGCATGCCAGATTACAAAGGGCTGTGTATGGCTGTCTGAAGCAAAAAATAAATAAAACGTTCCCTGAGAGGATGGACTCTGGCCTTGCCCCAGCTGAAGTAGTATTACATGGCATAGACCCTGAAGTTAGACATGGGTTCAAACCTGGGCTCTGCCACCATTATCAGTGAGATCAAACACTAAGTTTTATGAGGAGTAAATGGAAATGCAACTATATGAACATATAATAAATGCCTGATAAATTTTTGCCATTACTATTTGTTATTGTGCACCATGGTGTACAGTTTATAGCAGACTACTAGGATCCTCTCTCTCCCTACCCCATTTCCCAGAAAGAAGATGGGCAAAGCCTAAGTTTACCAAGGTCTCAATTCTCTATGGATCTGCAATATATGTACCGGTCATGCTGTCTTAGGCTTATACATACCTGAGAGCTGACCATAAAACATATCCTTTTAAAACCAAAGTGTGGAAAAACAGGATTCAAGATGGCGACATGCCACGTGTGACAGAGAACTCCCCCCAAAACCACAGATAGTGTGAAAATATAGTTAATACAACTAACCCTAAAACAGCAACAGGAAAGAAGGCTGCACCAGACTGCATACAGACCTCACGAAACAGGGTAATGCATGAAAGTCTTGATCTGGCGTGACCCGAACCCTTCCCTCATCCCAGCTCACCGGCAGGAGGAAGATAAACGGAGTGCGGAGGGGGTGGAAGCCTGGGACTGCTGAACACCTAGCCCTGGAGATCTGCTTTGCAAGAAGAAACCTACATTATGTGGTGCTCTAGAGCATGGGGAGCTGGGACAGGCAGAGTGCTTGAGAGACAGATTCCAGCCGTTTGTGAAGAACGGGATCCACACCCGCCGCTCTGGGACAAGGGAAAGGCAGGCAGTCTGACAGGCTTCCTAACAGCAAGAGGGCTGCTGAAGGGGCAGGGTTGACACGGAGCTTGCTGCGCGGGAGAACGGATAGAGGGACTAGGTTGTCTGGGTGTGCTCTGCCCAGCAGATTGGGAACCTTGAGTAGATTCAGACCCTCCACCCCGCTGGCTAGCTACTCAGCTCTGAGGCCCCCCACTGTGATTCACAGCCTGCTGCGCCTTCTGCCTGGCTAGACAGCACCAGCTCGCAACCCGGCAGTCACTGCACTGGCATCAGACCAGTCAGAGGAAGGCCCTGCCTACAACAGCTAGAGATGCAAAGCACAGAGGCTTACACCTGTGTGCTCGGCCCACTAGCTCTGATACTGGAGACAGGCACTGTAGACGGGAATCAGGAAACAGATCTTTCCTCCCCTCAGACACCAGCTCCACTCCCCTACAACCCCCAACCTCACTCTAGGGGCTGAGCAGCTCCAGACACTGCAACTTCTGGGCACGAGAGGGCACCACACTTAAATATGAAATGCCAAAAGAACATGGTTCAGACCAAAATCTCACAAACCCGAGAAAAAGGGCCAAATGAAACTGAACTCACCAATCTTCCTGAAAGAGAGTTCAAAATAAAAATCATAAACATGCTTATGGAGGTACAGCAAAATATTCAAGAACTCAGGAGTGAATTTAAGTCGGAGATTCAATCATTAAGATATTCCCTATCTGAAGTGAAACATACAATGGAGGGATAAAAAAGCAGATTAGATGTAGTAGAAGGGATGGTAAATGGAATAGAAATTAGAGAAGAGGAATACAAAGAATCTGAGGCACAGAGAGAAAAAAAAATCTCTAAGAATGAAAGAATATTGACAGAACTGTGTGACCAATCCAAACGGAACAATATTCGCATAATAAGCATACCAGAAGAAGAAGAGAAAAAAGGATAGAAAGTGTCATTGAGGAGGTAATTGCTGAAAACTTCCCCAATCTGGGGAAGGAGATAGTCGCTCAAGCCATGGAGGTGCACGGATCTCCCAACACAAGGGACCCAAGAAAACAACATCAAAACATATAATAATTAAAACAGCAAAGATCAAGGATAAAGACAGACTTTTAAAAGCAGCTAGAGAGAGAAAAAAGATCACATACAAAGGAAAACCCATCAGGCTATCATCAGATTTCTCAACAGAAACCTTACAGGTGATAAGAGAGTGGCATGATATATTTAATGCAATGAAGCAGAAGGGCCTTGAACCAAGAATAGTCCCCCCGGCAATGTTATCATTTAAATTTGAAGGAGGGATTGAACAATTTTCAGATAAGCAAAAGCTGAGAAAATTTACCTGCCACAAACCACCTCTACAGTGCATTTGGAGAGACTCCTATAGATGGAAGTATTCCTAAGACTAAATAGATGTCACCCAAGGGATAGACAAAGAGTACAGAATATGATTCATAACATACCAAGAATGGAGGAGGAAAAAAAGAATCTTTACGTTGTGTTTGTAATAGCATATGAAGTGGGTTAAATTAGACAGTAAGGGGATTACCCTTGAACCTTTAGTAGCCACAAATCTAAAGCCTGCAATGGCAATAATTACATACCTATCCATAATCACCCTAAATGTAAATGATCTGAATGCACTAATCAAAAGACATAGAGTCACAGAATGGATAAAAAACAAGACCCATCTATATGCACACTTCAAACCCAAAGACATACACAGACTGAAAGTAAAGGGATGGAAAAAGATACTTCGTGTAACTAATAGGGACAAAAAATCAAGAGTTGCAGAACTTGTATCAGACAAAATAGACTTCAAAACAAAGAAAGTCAGAAGAGACAAAGAAGGACATTACATAATGACAAAGGGGTCAGTCCAACAAGAGGATATAACTATTATAAGTATCTATGAACCCAACACACAATCACTTACATATGTGAAACAAATACTAACAGAATTAAAGGGGAAATAGAATGCAATGCATTCACTTTGGGAGACTTCAACACAACACTCACTCCAAAGGACAGATCAACCAGACAGAAAATAAGTAAAGACATAGAGGCACTGAACAACATATTAGAACAGATGGACCTAACATACATCTACAGAACACTCTATCCAAAAGCAACAGGATATACATTCTTCTCAAGTGCCCATGGAACAATTGCAAGAATACATCATATACTAGGCCATAAAAAGAACCTCAGTAAATTCAAAAAGATTGAAATTGTACCACCCAGCTTCTCAGATCACAAAGGAATGAAACTAGAAATAAATTACTCAAAGATAATGAAAAAGCCCACAAACACATGGAGGCTTAATAACGTGCTCCTAAATAATCAATGCATAAATGACGAAATAAAAACAGATATCAAGCAATATATGGAGACAAATGACAACAGTAATTCAACACCGCAAAATCTGTGGGACGCAGCGAAGGCCGTGCTAAGAGGGATATATATTGCAATACAGGCCTACCTCAGGAAAGAAGAACAATCCCAAATGAAGTCTAAACTCACAATTAATGAAACTAGAAAAGGAAGAACAAATGAGGCCCAAAGTCAGTAGCAGGAGGGACATAATAAAGATTAAAGCAGAAATAAATAAAATTGAGAAGAATAAAACAATAGAAAGAATCAATGAAAGCAGGAGCTGGTTATTCGAGAAAATGAACAAAATAGATAAACCCTAGCCAGACTTATCAAGAAAACAAGAGAGTCTACACATATAAACAGAACCAGAAATGAGAAAGAAAAAATCACTACGACACCACAGAAATATAAAGATTTATTAGAGAATACTATGAAAAATTATATGCTAACAATATATGGATAACCTAGAAGAAATGGACAACTGTCTAGAAAAATACAACCTACCAAGGTTGACCCAGGAAGAAACAGAAAATCTGAATAGACCAATTACCATCAAAGTAATTGAACTGGTAATCAAAACACTACCTAAGAACAAAACTCCTGGACCAGATAGTTTCACTGCTGAATTTTGTCAAACATTTAGTGAAGACCTAATACCCATCCTTCTTAAAGTTTTCTGAATAGTAGAAGAGGAGGGTATACTCCCAAACTCATTCTATGAGGCCAACATCACTCTCATACCAAAAACAGGCAAAGACACCACAAGAAAAGAAAATTACAGACCAATATCCCTGATGAACAAAGATGCAAAAATACTCAATAAAATATTATCAAACCAAATTCAAAAATACATCAAAAAGATAATTCATCACAATCAAGTGGGATTCATCCCAGGGATGCAAGGATGGTACAACATTCAAAAATCCATCAACATCATACAGTACATCAACAAAAAGAAGGATAAAAACCACATGATCATCTCCATAGATGCTGAAAAAGCATTCGAGAAAATTTAACATCCATTCATGATAAAAACTCTCAACAAAATGGGTATAGAGGGCAAGTACCTCAACATAATATAGGCCATATATGACAAACCCACAGCCAACATTATACTTAACAGTGAGAAGCTGAAAGCTTTTCCTTTAAGATTGGGAACAAGACAAGGATGTCCACTCTCCCACTTTTATTCAACATAGTTCTAGAGGTCCTAGCCACAGCAATCAGAAAACACAAAGAAATAAAAGGCATCCAGATTGGTAAGGAAGAAGTCAAACTGTCCCTGTTTGCAGATGACATGATACTGTACATAAAAAGCCCGAAAGAATCCACTCCAAAACTACTTGATCTAATATCTGAATTCAGTAAAGTTGCAGGATACAAAATTAATACACAGAAATCTGTTGCATTCCTATACACTAAGGATAAACTAGCAGAAAGCGAATGCAGGAAAACAACTGCATCAAAAAGAATAAAATACCTAGCAATAAACCTAACCAAGGAAGTGAAAGACTTATACTCTGAAAACTACAAGACACTCATGAGAGAAATAAAAGAAGATACCAATAAATGGAAATACATCCCATGCTCATGGATAGGAAGAATTAATATTGTGAACATGGCCATTCTGCCTAAAGCAATCTGCAGATTCAACGCAATCCCTGTCAAAATACCAACAGCATTCTTCAGTGAACTAGAGAAAATAGTTCTAAAATTCATATGGAACCACAAAAGACCCCGAAAAGGCAAAGCAATCCTGTGAAGGAAGAATAAAGTGAGGGGAATTATGCTCCCTGACTTCAAGCTCTACTACAAAGCCACAGTAATCAAGACAATTTGGTACTGGCACAAGAACAGACCCATAGACCAACTGAACAGAATAAAGAGCCCAGATAGAAACACAAGCATATATGGTCAATTAATATACGATAAAGGAGCCATGGATATACAATGGGGAAATGACAGCCTCTTCAACAGCTGGTGTTGGCAAAACCAGAGAGCTACATGTAAGAGAATGAAACTGGATTATTGTCTAACCCCACACACAAAAGTAAACAAAATGGATCAAAGACCTGAATGTAAGTCAGGAAACCATAAAACTCTTAGAAAAAAACATAGGCAAAAATCTCTCGGACATAAAGATAAGCAACTTCTTCATGAACATATCTCCCTGGGCAAGGGAAACAAAAGCAAAAATGAACAAGTGGGACTATATCAAACTAAAAAGCAAAGGACACCATCAATGGAACAAAAAGACATCCTACAGTGTGGGAGAATATATTCATAAATGACATATCTGATAAGGGGTTGACATCCAAATTATTTAAAGAGCTCACGCACCTCAACAAACAAAAAGCAAATAAGCCAAGTAACAAATGGGCAGAGTAGCTGAACAGACACTTTTCCAAAGAAATATCAGATGTCCAACAGGCACATGAAAAGATGCTCCACATCGCTAATCATCAGAGACATGCAAATTAAAACCACAATGAGGTATCATTTCACACCAGTTAGGATGGCTGCCATCCAAAAGACAAACAACAAATGTTGGCGAGGATGTGGAGAAAGGGGAACCCTCCTACACTGCTGGTGGGAGTGTTAACTGTTCAACCATTGTGGAAAGCAGAATGGAGGTTCCTCAAAAAACTCAAAACAGAAATACCATTTGACCCAGGAATCCCATTCCTTGGAATTTACCCAAAGAATACAAGTTCTCAGATTCAAAAAGACATATGCACCCCTATGTTTATCACAGCACTACTTACAACAGCCAAGAAATGGAAGCAAACCTAAGTGTCCATCAGTAGATGAATGGATAAAGAAGATGTGGTACATACACAAGGAATATTATTCAGCCATAAGAAGAAAACAAATCCTACCATTTGCAACAACATGAATGGAGGGAGCTAGAGGGAATTATGCTCAGTGAAATAAGCTAGGTGGAGAAAGACAAGTATCAAATGATTTCACTCATCTGTGGAGTATAAGAATAAAGAATAAACTGAAGGAACCAAACAGCAGCAGACTCACAGAACCCAAGAATGGACTAACAGTTACCGAAGGGAAAGGGACTGGGGTAGATGGGTGGGAAGAGAGGGCTAAGGGGGAAAAAGGGGCATTACGATTAGCACACATAATGTAGCAGTGGGTCGGGGCATATGGGGAAGGCAGTATAACACAGAGAAGACAAGTAGTGATTCTATAGCATCTCACTACACTGATTGATGGACAGTGACTGTAATGGGGTATGTGGTGGGGACTTGAAAATATGGGGAGTCTAGTAACCATAATGTTGCTCATGTAACTGTACATCAAAATAGAAAGAAAAAAAAGAATAAAACAACCTAGGGAAAAAAAACAAACCAAAGTGTGTTATACCTCACAAAATTTGTTTTATATTATCTAACATTTACTAAGCAGTTACTATTTCGCAGGTACTACACTAAGTACTTCGCATGAATTATCTCACTTTAAAACTTACAACAACATGCAGTGGTAGATTTGATCAATATCCCCATTTACAAATGAGAAACTAAGGCCTAGAGGATAGGCACAAAAGCCCGACCACTCACTTTCACCTGCTGTCGCTCAACCAGGAAAGGGCACAAGAGAACACAAATTTGGTCTATCTGATTCCAAAGCCCTTGCCCCTAATCTCTGTGTTCTACTGCCTTCCTTTTGCTCCCTACTTCCTTATTCATACTAAATTTATCTAAGGGTATAGATCTAAATATTCCCATTTTATAGATGGAGCAGTTGAGCCTGGGAGAGAAGCTAACACCAACCAAGTACCCTTACCAGAGGTCAAAACTGAGGGCCTTTTCCTGCAGGTGCCAATCAATACAAGTATGGGAAGAACCGAGCTGAGGAAGATGCCCGAAGGTACCTGGTAGAAAAAGAGAAGCTGGAGAAAGAGAAAGAGACTATCCGGACAGAGCTGATGGCACTGAGACAGGAGAAGAGGGAGCTGAAGGAAGCCATCCAGAGCAGCCCAGGTACCAATGTGGGTGTGTCCTGAGTATTCATGGGGAGCTCAGCCTTGACACTTCCCCTGGTACAGGTCACCCAGTTTCTTATCCAGGAGAGGGGGGCTCCTCCTCCCCTTCTTTCCCCTCCTTATCCTCCTCTTTCTCTTCAGCATCGTCATCCCTCCTGCCTAATGGAAGTATCATCAATTTAATAACTGGTTTTGGGGTAAGGGGATGAAAAAGCATCACAAAAACATGTACATTTAATGTAGTAAAATGCTATCTGATTTTAGAAATGTTAAAATGTGAAAAACTGTGTGTCCTAGAACCAAGGAAATAAGTAATATCATTTTGAACCTTACAGTAATTCATTCGTTCCAAGATATGCGCTGAGCACCAACTCTGTGAGACATTGGTCCAGGTGCTAAAATGATGGACAGGGACAGTTTTCCAGGAACCCCTTCCAAAATCTAGGTCCTTGACCCCTGCAGGCCCTGCCTGCTCTGAGCTCCTCTGCACCTCATTTTCTTCTGTTTCCTTTTAATTTTCTCGGTAGCTGCAGTTCAGCACACTTTCGGCCTGAGGTTTCTACACATGCTAGAGAGAACAGAGGGCCTGTCTTTATAGAATTTCTTTATAGTCTTTATAGAAGGTCACATAGCCCTATGAGAATCTGATAGAACCTATGGACCCCTTCCTAAAGGAAAAAAAATTCACCGTGTTGTGAACAATTTTAGAAGCCCATGTGCCCCTGAACTCAGCCATAGATTGCCTAAGAATCCATGAGCTTCAAATTGAAATTTTCTGACTTAAGGATAAGACTTGTTCTGTGTGGCCAAGAACCAAAATCAGTGGGAGGGAGGTATAGGAAGACAATTTGATTTCAATATAAGTATGAACTTTCTCAGTGTCAGAAGAGTTTGAAACAGGCGATCCTTTTTGTCCTGCTTAACTTTTTTCTATAGTACATCACTTTGTAACATATTAGATTATTACATTTATTACTTTTATTGTTTTTCTCTCTCATACACACACACACACAGTCCATAAGGACAAGGATCTTCGCCAATTTTGTTCACTGATATATCCCAAGGACCCAGAACAGTGTCTGGTAATAATAGTCATTTAATAAGCATTTACTGAATGGATGGATGAATGAATGAATGAATGCATGGAATAGAATGGGATGTAAAGATTTCACTATTACTGGAAAATACTACAGTGCAGTCTCCCTCAGGGCAAACCTGAGTAAGACCCAACACAAATCTTACCACAAAGAAGATACTAGTATATGTTTGTTGACTTAAACTGATTAAGAAGCAAAATTCCAGTAGGAACCCCTGGTCAAAGTAAACCCTTGTGTTATAGCTTGGTTACAAGTAAGAGAAACCAAAGTCAAACTGACTTAGACAGGGAAAGTAGAAAAAAATGTAATTAAGTGATCAGGTGTAGTGAGATCCAGGGACTTAAACATCACCAGAAATCCTATTTCTCTAATTCTTGCTTTTGCCTTCCTTTATGCCCCTCACAGGGGCGGGCATAAGAGCTATGCAGCTCCAGCCCTCACCCAGTTTTCTCAGCCAGCCAGCTTCTTTCCCAATGGCCCTCACAAAAGCCTCAGGATTCACTCTCATTAGACCAACTCTGAACCCTAAAACCAGTCACTGTGACTAGAGAATGGAGATATGATTATGGGCCAGGTCTAACTCATGTACCAATCCGTGGGACTAGGAGTGAGGTCAGCCTCATCCAAACTATTGGGAATGGGGGTGGGGTGGAGGATGGGAAAGGTAGTTTCCCAGTGGAAAATCAGGGTTCTGTATCTAAGATGGGGAAATTGGTACTAAGCAGGTAAAAAACACACAATCTGGCATAGGGCTGGAATCCTAGGCCCAAACTCTATCTCTTAACCAGGACTGAGGGCTGGAAAAGCCCTCCAAGAAGGGCACACTAGAGGCTAAGGCCCTGCCAAATTCCCTGATGCTCCAGGCCAGGCTCAGCTGTTTTTCATCACTGTCTTTGGACACAGAAGCAAAGTTAAAGGTTCTGGAGGAGGGCATGGCCACCCTGGAAGCTCAGTGCCGCGCAAAGGAGGAGCACCGGATCGACCTGGAGCTGCGGCTGGTGGCTGTGAAGGAGCACCTGCAGCAGTCCCTGGCAGGGGGCCTAGCTCTGGGGCTCTCTGTGAGCAGCAAGAGCAGGAGTGGGGTGAGTCCCCTCTATTCTGCTCCTTAATCCCCTCACATGCTACAGATCTTCATGATCATTCTTTGGGGGTGGGAGTTATGTTTGTTTACAAATGAGGTGACAGGCCCAAAGCAGAGAGGGCGCATGCCATAGGTGGCACAACTAGAAAGGGGACTCTTGTAGCAAGTTCTCTGGCCTGTGTTCTCTCCATTGCAGCCTCACCATTTGACTTTCTATCCTGAATGTGATCTTAGAATGACACTGGGATTATTGATGATAAAACTACCATTCATTGAATTACAAACTTGTACTAATTGATTACCATAGACCAGTACAGCATCTTAACCTGTATTCTCTCATACAATCTTCACAGCAGTCCTATGAGGTAGTGTATTCACCTGTAAGTCCGGGGAGAGGAAATCCTGGGGCAAAATACCTCGAAAACTGAAATCAGTCAAAGGGAGAAATAAAGTTTAAAATACATTTATTGCTCACAAACCAGTCCCGGGCCTTGTCTCTTTCCTGCTCCAGCAGAAGCAAAACCAGCCCTCCCCTCACCTCTCAGGTACAGATAAGCCCTCTGTTGCCCAGGTAATTACCCATTGATAAGGAGACTAACTTCTCTCCACCCCTGAGGAATTATGCAAATACACTAAAGCCATACTTCTCTCAACCTCTGAACGCTTATTGACATGCAGATGTACTAAAGCCAGCTCAGATATTCTGGAAATATTACAATTTTACCCACATCACCCCATCTGCAGACAAGGAAACAGGTTCAGAGATGTTGAATGACTTGCTGAAGGTCACTCAGCTCTAAGTGGGATACAGGATTCCAACCCCAGGCATTCTGACCCCAGAGCCCTGCTTCAGCCAGGTACACATGCTCTTTCCGGATCCACAGTGCACCAGGTCCTGTCTTCAGGGTTTGCATCCATTATCTCCACTGTTCCCAGCAACCCTGCAAGGTCGATATTCTCACCTTCAATGAGACTTCCTCAGGAAGTCTCTGATCTCAATCTATACCAGTGTCTCAACCTCAGAACTTATTGACATTTGGGGTCAATAATTCTTTTTTTTAGGGGACCATCATACACACTGTACAGTGTTTTGTGGCATCCCTAGCCTCTACCTACTGCCAGTAGCTCCATGCCCAGTTATGACAACTAAAAATGTCCCTAGAGATTTCCAAATGCCACTGGAAGGCCAAAATCATCCATGTTTGGGAACGACTGGTCTAAATTACCAACAGTCCAATCTTTTATTCTTCCTCATAGCACTTAACCTCAGCTTGTGTATACATATGTCTATGTGTGTGTGTGTGTATTTGTGTCCTTTCTGTCTATCTCCCCCACTGGATTGTACTGTATTCTTATTCTTATTCTTATTGTCCAAGGTCACTCTGCCTAGTCAGACCACACCCCATGACTCTCAAGCCAGGGTTGTTTCTTCTGCCCTTACACTTCCTCTACCTGGGGCTTTCCAACTCCATTTACAGATGAAGAGCTTAAGCGCAGGGACAAAACTTCCCAGAGTCACAGAAGGCTGGTGGAGAAGCTAGAACTGGTTTACTCATGCCAGCTGCTTCCTCCAACCACTGTGCCCAATCTTCACATTCCAGAGGGCTTTTCCTTCCACTTCTGATCCTTTTGATAGCCTTTGGAGATAAAGGAAGTCTTCTCTAAATTCCCTGCAGATTTACCTGTTAATATGTCATAGTAAGATACTAAGCAACTATTTGGAAAATTTAAGGGGTGAAGACAGTGTAGAAAATGAGAAGGAATATGGGAGAGAGGGTAAGAGACAGGGCTGTGGCATTTGAATCCTGGCTCTCCCACCCACTAGCTGTGTGACCCTGAGCAGTGAGTTGACCTTCCCACTTTCCTTATCTACAAAATACGATGATTAATAATAGTACCTACTTCATAGGCTTGGAAAAGCTAAATAAACTAATCCATGTAATGCCTGGCACATAGTGAGGGTTCAGTACTTTCAGCTGTCATTCCCCTTTATTCCAAGGCCCTTGAGTGTGTTCCTCCCCTCACCCTGTTTGATGCTGCTTTGATGCTGGCAGGTTTGCAAAGTGCCTTCTACTTGCATTCTTTGGAGGGCAAGCCAGGTATGGGTGTCCAGCACAAGACTTCACCTATGTAACTATTTTTCGTCGTCAACAGGAAAGTGCAAATAAACCCCAGAACACTCCAGAGCAACCTCTCCCTGTCAACTGTGTTTCTGAGCTGAGGAAGAGGAGCCCATCCATCATAACTTCCAACCAAGGCAGGGTGCTACAGAAAGCCAAGGTATGGCAGTAGCTCAGCTAATCTAATTCAGAGCCTCCTTTCCATGCGATCACCAAGAACCAAAATATCAACCAGTGAAAGACAAAGAATTGCCAATACAGCCACACAATAAAACTCATCAACTTTGCTCAGAGAAGATACTCAAATCTCATTCAGAACCTATTTACTCTTTATCATAGTTCCAAAAAAACTTAGCTATCTGGTTTCTGAGCCTACAATGTTTTGAGATAAGAAAGGCCCCATTTCATAGGTGAGCCAACTGAAGATCAGGAAGTGAGGAGCTTGCCCAGGGTCATGCAGGGCATCGTTGTGAGAGCCAGGATGCAGACCCAGCTTTCAACTCCAGGTCCAGCTTTCAACTCCACTTCACGATACTGGCTCATAGACCCATCTCTGAAACTCCTGGGGCGAGCTGTATTTAAGACTTTTGAATCTTAGAAAGGTAATATGGTACATATACTATATATGATGAAAAACCCCAAGTTCTCAGAACTACTGATGCCGGGGTTCTTGTTCATGAAGCCGAAGAATGAGCTTTAGCAAACACGCAAGGTAGGAGAGCAAGGTTTCTAAAAAACAGGCTTTTATTTAGAAATAAAGTGAGAGGAAAGAGCTCCTGGCTCATGCCAGGAGGGGACAAGAGAGCCAGGGGTGGTGCGTTGTCTAGGGGGTTTTATAGGCAAATGAGGATTTTTCGAGAACATGAAAAAAAAAGGCTTAGGGGTGTGGACTTGTACCACCTGCCCTGCCATCAAGGTGGGCTGGGTTGTTCTCTGCTTGCTAGGGCTGTTTACAGTGAAGTCACGGGTTATACTGAGATACCCTTCTTTATTTGTGAAACACTCAAGCATTCTAGGCCAAGTTGCTCCTGGCCTTTTGACCTTTAACTGACCTCACTGAAGATGTCTATATTCTTAGTCTAGTATCTTGATCCTAGAGAATTAGTGTGACCTTGACTTTGCATAATGCTTAACACAGAGTTTCAAAAGGGACTTCTTTACCCCTTGTTATACTGCTGACTGTAAATATCCCGCCCTGCCTTTTCCAGAGGCCCTCACCCTACTCTGACTACACTCACGGTCCATCTCACTACCCTGCAAGCGAACATGTTGAAAATTTTACAGCAGACACATGAATACTCACGCCATGTGGAAAAAGTAGATTATAAACGACCTCATATCGGTTCAGGTCAAGCTTGCCACCAAATGAGTCTATGCCAAAACATGTCAGAAAACTTCTGGTTCAGAGCTTTCTGGATTTCAGAATTGCAAATAAGAAAGTGTGGATTGAAAAACAAATGACTGAGCATTAGGACATGAGCTTAGAGAGGTAGCCAGCCAGAGGCCAGAGGCCAGATCATCTAGACCAGACATCAGCAAACTTTTTCTGTGAAGGGTCAGATACTAAATATTTGAGGTTTTGTGGACTACATGGTTTCTTTCAGAACCACTCAACTCTACCACTGTAGCAAGAAAGTAGCCACAGACAATATATAAATGAATGATGAACATGGCTGGATCCCAACAAAACTTTATGGACACAGAGGTTTGACTTTCATATAGTTTTCATAAGTCAAGGTAAATTATTATTTCAATTTTTTTCTAGCATTTAAAAATGTGAAAACCAGTACTTGCTGGTGGGTCATACAAAAACATGCAGTGGGCCTGATGTGGCCTATTGGCCATACATAATCTGTTTCACCTTCAACCTTGTAGGCCATTGGAAGAAATTTGGATTTTGTTCTGACATCGAGGAGAAGCTATGTTCTAACACGATGGAAAGTCACTGGCAAGTTTTGAGCAGGAACTTTTGGATATAAATTTTAAAAGACCATTAAAAATTTTAAAGACTGTTCTAACTACACTATGTTGAGAATTGATGAAGAGACAAGGGAACCCAGTCGGAAGTAGTCATGTACATGAAAGATAAGACAAGTTTAGAGATGATATAAAGTGGCCTAGCTCTAGAAGTAAAGCTGAAGGATCTGCTGTTGAGGGTGTGGAGGTTGGAGAAAAGGAATCAAGGACGACTTCTAGTTCATTGCCCTGAGCAACTGTGGTTTACAATGGTAAAGGCTGGGAGAGGAGCAGGGTGGGTTGTAAAGTCCGCGGAGAGGAAATCCCAGGGCAAAATACCTCTAAAAACCGAAATCAGTCAAAGGGAGAAATAAAGTTTAAAATTCGTTTATTGCTCACAAACTGCAGCCTGGGGCTTTCTCCTTCCTGCTCCAGCAGAAGCCAAAAACCGCCCCTCCCCTCACCATTCGGTACAAATAACCCTCCTTGCCCAGGTAATTACCCATTGATATGGAGATGAACTTCTCTCCACCCCTGAGGAATGATGCAAATGCACTAAAGCCATACTTCTTTCCACCTCTGAACACCTATTGATATGCAGATGTCTAAAGCCACGCGAGATATTATGGAAATGATACAATTTTACCTACTGTGGGATTGAAGAATCCTCCCACCAGGAATTTTTTAACCATCACATTCTACCCAGGTTCACACCTTCACCTCTAGGGTTGGCTGGAAACCCCCTGCATTGTTTATGGGTAAAAAGCCATTCACTGTTGGTTATGACTCAGATGAACTCAACAGCCTCAGGAGAAGGAACGAGCCCTGTGGACTGCCTGCCCTCTCCCTCCTTACCAAACTGCTCTGGCTTCTCTCCCATCAGCCTCCTGCCCCACCCCAAGGTGCTGTGGAACAGCACTGGAGCCAGATGTAGTCCCCCC
>JAQQAC010020790.1:27841763-27871672 GCA_029783875.1 Phataginus tricuspis | reverse complement strand
AGTGATGTGGAGCATCTTTTCATGTGCCTGTTGGCCATCTGAATTTCTTCTTTAGAGAAGTGTCTATTCATGTCCTCTGCCCATTTCTTAAGTGGATTATTTGCTTTTTGTTTGTTAAGGTGCATGAGTTCTTTATATATTTTGGATGTCAACCCCTTATCAGATACGTCATTTATGAATATATTCTCCCATAATGTAGGATGTCTTTTTGTTCTACTGATGGTGTCCTTTGCTGTACAGAAGCTTTTCAGCTTGATATAGTCCCACTTGTTCATTTTTGCTTTTGTTTCCCTTGCCCGGGGAGATATGTTCATGAAGAAATTGCTCGTGTTTATGTCCAAGAGATTTTTGCCTGTTTTTTTCTAAGAGTTTTATGGTTTCATGACTTACATTCAGGTCTTTGATCCACCTTGAGTTTACCTTTGTGTATGGGGCTAGACAGTAGTCCGGTTTCATTCTCTTACATAAAGCTGTCCAGTTTTTCCAACACCAGCTGCTGAAGAGGCTGTCATCTCCCCATTGTATATCCAAGGCTCCTTTATCAAATATTAATTGACTGTATATGTTTGGGTTAATGTTTGGATATTCTATTCTGTTCCACTGGTCTGTGGTTTGAACCAGTACCAAATTGTCTTGATTACTGTGGCTTTGTAGTAGAGCTTGAAGTCAGGGAGCGTAATTCCCCCTGTTTTGTTCCTCCTTCTCAGGATATGCTTTGGTCTTTTGTGGTTCCATATGAATTTTAGAATTATTTGTTCCAGTTCATTGAAGAAAGCTGTTGGTAGTTTGATAGGGATTGCGTTGATGTAGATTCCTTTAGGTAGTATAGGCATTTTGACAATGTTTATTCTACCTAGACAAGAGCATGGGATGCATTTCCATTTGTTAGTGTCTTCTTTAATTTCTCTTAGGAGTGTCTTGTAGTTTTCAGAGTACAGGTCTTTCACTTCCTTCGTTCGGTTTATTCCTAGGTATTTTATTCTTTTTGATGCAATTGTGAATGGAATTGTTTTTCTGATTTCTCTTTCTGTTAGGTCATCGTTAGTGTATAGGAAAGCAACAGATTTCTGTGTGTTAATTTTGGGCCTCATTTGTTCTTCTTTTTCCAATTTCAGTAATTGTGTCTTTAGACTGACTGAAAGCATTTTGTCTAGAGTCAATCTGGGAAACTTGCCTATCTCTGAAATTCGCTGTAGCTTTGGCTGTTTGTGATGGCATTTCTTCCTCATGCACTGCCTCCCTCCCACTATAGGGGATGTCTGCATCCTTTCAGCACTGTTACCCAGAGTACTGCTGGTGAGGACTGCACTTCTGAGGACCCTCCTGATGAGCTAGGGCCCTCTCTTGCACAACGAGCCTTAAAGTTAAAAGCTGTTAAACTGGAGAAAGAAGTCCAGGATTTAACAGTGAGTAGATTTTATATTATCTGTTACATCCTCTCACTGGTTTTAATATCCAAGTAAAATTTTTTTATGTCAATTTTTAAAATTAATTTTCCTCTAATTTGTTCTTTACCCCTCACCCTACCTCTACTCTCTTATAGGTATATTATTAGCAAAGTACTGTGGTAGTTCAAAAACATAACTAAGAATAGTAATCTCGTTTCAGTTCGTTTTGTACCTCAGTACCTAGATATCTGATATTTTGGTACCTTCAAAAGAGTTACAGTGCCTGGAATGTAGTAGACAGTCAGTAAATGTTGAATGAGTGAGGTCATTTATCATCATACTCTGCCAGTCAGACTGCATCTGGCATACTCTGCCACTGCTGGGTTGACAGACACGCTTTAGGGAGATTGTAATTAGAGTAACTCCAAAGCAAGACCACCTGGAATGGTAAGGTGGTTGGAAAGCAATTAAAGGAACCAGGAATTACAAGAATGAAAGGGAAAGATTAAAGGGGCTAAAATAACCCCCTCCCAATAGATGACACATTTTTTAAACTTACTTTTGGTTGTCCTAGAGTTGAGTTCAGTTAAAGAAATTTGAGGATGGCAGTGATGGATGAATGTGAAAAAGAAAGCTTTGTCAGCTCAAGCTGATGAGCTTGAAAACGTGTTAAGTGTGTAGACTAGCAGGCTGAATGATGTATCAGGGCTGCTGTAAGGTCAGGTTCTTGCTTTGGCCAGGGGTTTGGAGTAGCTCATCTAAGATTCCTACACCTCGTTTTTTTAATAAAAACTTACTATAAGGAAAAAACTTGTAAAGTAAGCAAAAACATTCTTTTTCACCAGTCAGCATGTGTTTTCTCATCATTTTGACTTTGCTTTTGGTATTCAGATGAGATACCAGAGAGCTGTAGCCGATGGTGAAAATATAAGAAGGCGGACCCAGAGATATGTAGAAGACGCCAAGATATTTGGTGAGAGATTTATTGACAATAAAAATTTAAATGCCTTTTAGTTTAATGACATTTACTAGGCAGTTCTGCAAACCGAATGTAGTAAGAACACATCTGGGTCCTTAGCTGATCTCTAACTTGCCCTTCCACTCATAAGCTTTCTGTGTGCTTTTTGGGAATGTTGTCAGGTGAACCATTTGCTAAAATAATGCTTGCCTTTGTTGTTTCATTTTTCAGGCGCATACATTTGACATTCTAGTGCTTAGACAAACAATTCTGTTTAACTCATTAATGAACAACTGAATCATTAAGGTGTTCATTCAAGAATCCCAAGAGCAGACACATAGACAATCAGGAATGGTGAAATTTGCTTTGTAAAAGCAATATTGGCCTATATCCATAGTGCAGTAATCAACTCTACCTCCACCAGACAGTTTTCACAACTATGGGCAAGAACCATTTGCATTACTATCAGTATTCTGCAACTTGGCAAAGTTATAAAATAACTCAAAGACAAAGGCTTAGACAATATAGAAACAGATGACCGTGAAGGTTGTGCTAGATCACATCTGTTTTTTTCATTGACCAGTCTTTTTGATCCATTTCAGAGTCTTTCAGAAATATTTCACTAAATGCCCAACAGCTTGTTCTAAATGCATTCATGAAAGTAACTAGTTGAGTAACAGGGATTCAAGGGTAGAGGATAAATCTGTGATTACTTGTTGTAATTTGATATGGAACATTACAATTTAATACGGAGTATTATACTTTCACTGTAATAGAATTAAGGTGCTTGGAGGGTCCTTGGATGCTATCTAGTCCAATTTCCTTTCACAAGTGAGCTGAAAAATTAATTGGTAATAGATGTAGATATGAGTCTATTAATCTCCTGACCCCTAAGCTATTATTCCTTCCCCTATATCATACTATTCCTGTTCTCTGGGTTTTATCTGCTGTTTGTGCATGGGACTCTCTTCAGTCCTGTCCTGTCCAGCCCCAGTTCTTTGGCAGTTTTCTGCTTCTCTTTCAGCGCTATAGACATCATGTTTCAAAGCTTTGAGTTTCAGCTAAGTACTGACCCCAAATTGTAATCCTGGAATTTCATCCAAGTTTTCATCTCCATTTTCCAACTATCAGGGCAAGGCTGGGCAAACTACAGCCTACAGGGCAAGCCTTCTGCCTGTTAGTCCATATACACAGTTCTGAATTCCATCATAAAAATATCTGAAAATTTATTTTCACTTTCTTGATTTTTGTTTCTTGTCCCACAAAACCTTAAATATTTACTACATAGCCCTTTACAGGAGAAGTTTGCTGACCTCTGAGCTACAGGGAATTTCTGTAGCACATAGACCAATTGTGATGACTTGGAAAGACTTCTTGCTTACTGGGAGCAGGGTGAGTTGGCTTACCAGTGGTCGAGTGTTGATGATTAGGAACTGGCTTATATCAGTTTCCTCAAGAATTAATAAGGTTTCCAGGAACAAACACAGATTGACTAAACGCAAAAGAATTTGATAGTAGATTAACTATACCAAAATAAAAAAATTAAAAAAAGAATTTGATAATCTCATTCATTAATTTTTAGAGCAAAATGTGTCTAGCAAAACATGCCATATAAGTCATTGTTTAGACGATTTCCTCCTAATACTTCAAAAATTGGAGGTTGCTCAGTGAGCACAGACATAGAAAAAAGTAGAAAGTTTTTTTATTGTTACTTGTTATATAATATTGCATGGTGACTGTCCTGGGAAAACTACAGTTTTGTCTCAATAACCCACCTTCTCTTAAGCAGGTCACAGAGATTCTTTTTTTCTACACCTAAGAAATGATGCAGACACCAGCCATCTATAAAAGTAACACAATAATTAGAATAGAATCAGAGACTGAACCCCCCACTATACAAACAAGAGAACCTAGGCTTCTGTTTACCCAAATTAACACAACTTGACTGACTAGAAACCAGGACTCTTTGTACCATGGCAGTGTACAAGTCAACCCAGAACCTTACTGCTTTCAAAATTCTATTAAGAATATCTGTCTTCCTTTGAATACCCAGGGGTTGCCTTTGATGTCCCTGATAGTCTTTGTCAGACATTCTTTTCTCTTGGGTGGAATTTTAATCTTACTGGCATAATTTTCAAACCTTTGGCTAATCTCCTGTACTTTTTCAGTTGATCTCATTAACAGCCATTAATATATATGGCTGCCGTCCCTAGCAGGAGTCTGGGAGGTGTCTGATAGAGCTTTGATCACACCAGGTATCTGATAGAGCTATATATATAATTTATTTTGGTATCATTAATCTACAATTACATGTGCAATATTATGGTTATTAAACTACCCCCTTCATCAGGTCACCCCCACCAACCCCATTACAGTCACTGTCCATCAGCATAGTGAGATGCTATAGAATCACTACTTGTCTTCTCTGAGTTGTACAACCCTCCCCGTGCCCCCCCTACATTACATCTGCTAATCATAATGCCCCTTTTTCCCCCTTATCCCTCCCTTCCCACCCATCCTCCCCAGTCCCTTTCCCTTTGGTAACTATTGGTCCATTCTTGGGTTCTGTGAGTCTGCTGCTATTTTGTTCTTCAGGTTTTTTTCTTTGTTCTTATACTCCACAGATGAGTGAAATCATTTGGTACTTGTCTTTCTCTGCCTGGCTTATTTCACTGAGTATAATGCCCTCTAGCTCCATACATGTTGTTGGAAATGGTAGGATTTGTTTTCTTCTTATGGCTGAATAATATTCCATTGTGTATATGTACCACATCTTTATCCATTCATCTACTGATGGACACTTAGGTTGCTTCCCTTTCTTGGCTATTGTAAATAGTGCTGCGGTAAACATAGGGGTGCATCTGTCTTTTTCAAATTGGGCTGCTGCATTCTTAGGGTAAATTCCTAGGAGTGGAATTCCTGGGTCAAATGGTATTTCTATTTTGAGTTTTTTGAGGAACCTCCATACTGCTTTCCACAATGGTTGAACTAATTTGCATTCCCACCAGCAGTGTAGGAGGGTTCCCTTTTCTCCACATCCTCGCCAACATTTGTTGTTGTTTGTGTTTTGGATGTTGGCCATCCTCACTGGTGTGAGGTGATATCTCATTGTGGTTTTAATCTGCATTTCTCTGATGATTAGCGATGTGGAGCATCTTTTCATGTGCCTGTTTGCCATGTGAATTTCTTCTTTGGAGAAGTGTCTATTCATGTCCTCTGCCCATTTCTTAATTGGATTATTTACTTTTTGTTTGTTGAGGTGTGTGAGTTCTTTATATATTTTGGATGTCAACCCCTTATCGGACATGTCATTTATGAATATACTGATAGAGCTTTGATCACACCAGTCTCGTTTCCTAGAAATACCTGCTTGTCTCACTCTTTCCTCTCCATTGCCCCCTCTTATATACCAGACTATATTATACCAAAACTAATTCAGTTGGCTCTCCTGTTTCTTATATCTTCCTGCCCATCTGTCATGTCCCCAGCACCCCAAATCCATTATGTATGTTATTATTAGACTGATTTGAACCCTATTCCACTTCTTTTGCTTAAGAAGTTATAATGGATCTCTATCACCTAGAAGTTAAAGGTGGAATTCTACCTTTCTGTCAAGTCAGTCCTTCCAGAATCCAGGCAGTAATTATGGGAAATCTCTCTTCTATCATCTCTTGCTGCTTGCCTTTGGGTGGTCTTCCTTTTTACCTCTGAGTGTGGTTAAGGTGGCTGCCTGTTCTGGCCCAGGGCCCTAAACCAGCCCCTGGATTAAAACCAGATCAACAAAGTCTTACACCCCTCACCAGCTCCTATGAGGACTTTGATGTTATCATAGATAATGTAATGATGATATTCTTTACTATCATTTCCCTAAAAAAAATCAAGATGCAGCATTGGGAGTAATAAGAGTTCTCAACAACTGAGTTTGCTTTTATAACAGTTTGTGCGACTCTATCTAAAAAGATTAGACAAGTTTTGTGGCCCATCTCCAGCAAGTATGTATAACTTCATAGCAGGCAGTTGGGAGATTTCGCCTCATCTATGGAGTGTCTTGCTTTCCTATTCCTATTTAGCCAGTCCTCAATAGTAAGCCATTCTTGACTCCTGCTTAGCACAGTCTTGTCAACTGTTTCTTTCATTGTTGTCCCCCCCATGAAATACTAA
This sequence comes from Phataginus tricuspis, assembly GCA_029783875.1. Classification (NCBI taxonomy): domain Eukaryota; kingdom Metazoa; phylum Chordata; class Mammalia; order Pholidota; family Manidae; genus Phataginus; species Phataginus tricuspis. The sequence continues at coordinate 27,865,165 of JAQQAC010020790.1, read as the reverse complement.
TACCTGTCCCTATTGAGAATGCATGCCTTAGCACAACTGAGACCGGCAAGAATTTAAAAATGTGCACAGCTCAGTACTAAAGGTAAATAGCAACAAAAATACAAGAAGCATATAAAAATGGTCAGGTTTATAAAGGACCGGTTTCTGAGCCACTTGTATATAATCTTACCTAGTTCTTGGGTTCTAACCATCTTCCAATTTACAGATAGGCTTCTTAGTCCTATGCCTTCCAAGAGAAGCATTGGCTTGTCAGGTAGTTTGAGGTGGTAATCACTGACGATGATCCCTGAGTCCTGTGTGGCAATCCCGCCACATCCTGGAGTGTCCAGTATGCTATCCACTTACCTGGGCCTCCACCATACAGCAGTGACTTCCTCACAAACAATAAAGAAGTATCATTTCTCTGTAGGAATTCAGAGTTTCTGTAAGGACTTGGTGGAGGTGGCAGACATTTTGGAGAAGACTACAGAGTGCATTTCTGAAGAAACAGAGCCTGGGGACCAGAAGCTCACTCTGGAGAAGATCTTCCGAGGGTTGTCACTTTTAGAAGCAAAGCTGAAAAGTGTATTTGCCAAACATGGCCTGGAAAAGATGACACCCATCGGTGACAAATATGACCCTCATGAGCATGAACTTATCTGTCATGTGCCAGCTGGTGTTGGGGTGCAGCCTGGCACCGTGGCATTAGTAAGGCAAGATGGCTACAAGCTTCATGGCCGCACCATTAGACTTGCCCAAGTGGAAGTGGCAGTGGAGTCTCAGAGAAGACTATGAGTGGGCCACAAGGAACTGAATATCCTCCCAGAGGGCTGTCATCTGTGTTCCCTTTATTTATTAAACTAGGTTTGTATTGTACATGAGGTATTTCATGTAATCTGTTGTGGACTTAGTCATATTGGCTTTATTTCTAAGATACTCTATTGATTTAATGTGACCTATTTGGTCTCACCAGAAGTCTTGCTATTAGGCACTTGAATAATGACAGGTGCTCCTATGGCCTTTATCAAAATATGTTTTAAGAAAATTATTTTTAAATTGGTAGTCTGATGACTTTCAATCCAAAATCTTTTTAAAAGATGGAAATGCATATATGTTACGTATTTGCAACAAAATACTCCTTTTTAGCGATCGCTGTAGCAAGAATTGTATAGTATCTTGTATTTTGTGGGACAATGAGGTAGTAGGGATTGGTTCAACATTTGTGTACTTAGAAGATAAAGCTTTATAGTTGTAAGAATTTAGATATTTGAGTTGATTTTTATGCACATAGATTTTCAGGACTTCTCCTTTTTATTTTATTTTCCTTTTAGCCATCTTTTGTTCTTGTAGTTCTTGCCAGGTAAACCTTATGTTCAATTCCTTTCCAATTCTCATTTACAAGAAGGGCTAAAGGCCCAGGCAAGTCTTAGAAGTCAGGAAGTGTCAAGAAATTTAAGATACCAGGTCCCTTTCAAGCAAATATGGCCAAGAAAGCTTGTGCTTTCTCTGCTGAGTTATCTTCAAATAATTTTCAGCCTCCCTAGGTATGTAATCATTCCAGGGAAACTGAGGTGACACCAGCAGCTAATGACCCAAATCTGTCTACATAGGTAATTTTACCCACAATTTCTGTTTCCGTCAGCCCTCAAATCCTCTGTCACTTTGTCAAATTTACCTTATGATCCTTTATGTGATTATGTCAGGATGTAGTCAGGACAGAAATGTTAGGTTCTCAACAATTTTTCATTTCATTTACTTAGGCAGAATTTTGTTTTAATTGGTATTCACAAGTTACTACCTCTTACATTGAGAAGCTTAATTTCCTATTTTTCTTACCTGTCTTATATCACATGTATAAACCTCCAGCTTCCCTTTTATGTACTGACCTCTTAGAGTTAATGAGCCTATATGTATATTTTTTATTCTTTCGGTCTTACCTATAGCTAGTGTTCTGTAAAAGATTAATTCAGTGAATGAGTGAATAGAATGATACATCAGACTTTAGAAAGGAGGTACCGATACTTTTATGTTAGAAGAGGCCTTGATTATCTAATCTCGCCCTTTCAGCTTCCTCTGAAGTATGAAAATGAAATGAAAATTTTAGTAGACTCAAAAAAAATCTCTTAAACTAGTAAATTGAATTTCAGTGAGAACTTGAATAAAGAACAGCCAGATATTAACATCAGTCATTTAAGATTCAACTGTTCTATAATGAATATACAAATATGTCCCCAGCAGACAATTAAGTTGTTAGATGTCCAGGTTGTATAGGTTTAGGTTTAAGTTAGTTACCCATAAAGTAAAACCATTTCTGTTAGAACTCTGTGACCCATTCTGTGGAATGATAAAAGTTATCCTCTTAGACATCATAGATAGATCTAACACACTCTACATACATGTATCAACAAAGTCATTCTTCACTGGGCCTTACCATTCCCCCCCGGCCAATTTAGACATTTAAAAGAACAAATACATGCTTTTAAGATGCAAACAAAAGACTGATGGTAAGATTTTAAAACCAGAACCTCTTGGCATTTCACCAAGTGCACATTGTAAATGTAATGAGTAGCCAGATGTCACACAATAGTAATGTCATTTTTGTACCTTCATTCCTTTGACAGGTGGTGACAACAAAAAAGTCCATTATAAATACCTATGTGTTCTTGAATTACTTGCTGTAATTATCAGAATTAGAAAACCCATAATTTTAGATATGGAATATTCTGATTACCTGAAGAGTTTTCTAATATGTCTTCAACCTCCTTTTGAAGGATACAGATTGAAAATAATTTTAGCTTCTTTTACTAGTTAGTAATTTTACAGTTAAAAGTATAAATTTAGAAGATGGAGCTATAACTGTAGGTATCTCAAAAGTTGAAGGGCTTGTAGGAGTCAGCATGGCATACTAGAGGATAGGCTTGGTAGGCATAGATTTGAGCATAAATTCTAGCTGAGTCACCTGTGTGACTTTGGGCCCCAGTCATGTTTTTGTACTTGTATTCCACAAATCTTAGGGATTTTCCTCACTGTCATAAAGGAATCAGTTTGATACTGTCATAAGTTACTTGGTGCTCTCTCCTGGCAAAGAATTTGATAAATGGAGAAACGTTCTTAAACATAAAGTAAATCCAAATAAAACTAAGGATGAACTATAGTGCTGAGAAACAACTTTAATAAAACCAGAATTGACATCACTGAGGTTCACGTTTAGTGTCTATCTGCCTAATTCATATTGTATATTGACATGTTATGGTCACTTGACTGATGGCTAACTCACCATTGCTCAGTGGAGGGTCCCTCGAGATTTCACACCAGCTCAGCCAGCAGCCCATTACAGGTATTCCATACCCTGCCTTGATGTTTGAAGTCTTGCCTGTTTTTTTCCCTTAACTTGCTTCCTTCTAATTCCTGTATATTTCTTAGGTCTGGACACCTGTTTCTGCCTTCCTATCTGGGTATTGTCTTATTTTCTGTTGCTTGTTTATTGGTTAATTGTCTTATCTGCTTTCACAACTTAAGTTGAACTGCTGGGCTTCTGAGCATCCTCTCAACTGGATTACTGATATGTTGCCTTGTTCTGATCTTCAGCCTAGCTTCCACATACCCAACCTCCTGGCTGAGTGAGCTTCTGGAGCCAGCCTTTCCTGCAGTTTTGCCTTGTATTTTCGTCATTTTTCCAAACTTATCTGTACACCCTGGCTCTATAATCCATTGTTTCTCATATTCCCAGTGCCAGTCAGCAAGTATATTCTTATTCCTATGCACTCAGACTTTGCCTACATTTGCAAGTTCACTGAGGAGGTTTTAAAACATGACTGCAAATCTCTTAGAATCTGGACTTTGTGATGGATCAATGGAATACAGTAGAAGTGTTACTGCTGATTTCTGGATGCAAGCCTTCCTGTCTGGGTGCTCACCTTTGGAACCCACCCAAGAGAGCAAGCAAGCTGAAGCAGCCTGTGGAGTGGAACTGAGGACCAGAGTTCAGCTGACAGCCAGCAGCAATCTTGAAGTAAATCGTGCAGTCCCTGAGTGGAACAGCCCCATCTCACACCACATGGAACAAAGATGAGCTTATCTCAATGAGCCCTGCCCAGAGTACAGATTCATGGACAAAATAAATGATTGTTACTTTTGGCCACTAAGTTTTGGAATCGTTAACGCAGCAATAGAAAACTGATAGTCACCCAATCTCACTAGTTGTTTTGCACCTTGGCCACAATTAACACTTCTTGCTCTTCCTCTTACAGCTCTTTTGAACTTAGTCCTACAGCTTTGATACGCTCACACACTATCAGTGGGTAGGATTGGAAGAACTTCCTAATAGAAGAAAACAGCTCTAGATCCTAGTTACCAGGGACCCTAAAAGGCAAGAAGTTGAATTTTAAAGTTCATATGATTTACCCTACTAAAACTACAAGAATCAGATTAAGTCAGCACATAAGAGAACTTGGCACAAAGTCATCAATGAATGCTTGTTTAACAAAAAATATATAAGGGGATATTTTGAGTCTTTGGAAATGGAAATATTGTCATAAAGATTTTTCTAAAAATTATGGGACACAGAACACAAGTAGTGACTCTATAGCATCTTACTATGCTGATGGACAGTGACTGTAATGGGTTATGTGGTGGGGCTTGATAATGGGGGGAATCTAGTAACCACAGTATTGCTCATGTGATTGTATATTAATGATACCAAAATAAAAAAAAGATTATGGGAAACATTTATTCATCTACCACTTTACTGGTAGTCTGATTTGGTCCTGTTAAAACTGATACAGAATCGCAGCTCTCGGCTCTTTTACTATTCTCTGAAAACCTTGTTTCTTCTCTTAGCCATAATCTGACTAAATAAATATGGATCTTCCTTATTTATTCTGAAGCTCGTCCCCTACTTTATTTTCTGTGAGAAGAATCTGGCCTTCACAGTGTGATAAATTAACCACACCGAGCTGCTCTTTTCTTAGTGGAAATGGAAGCTTATCCCTTCCTTCTACCTTTCCTTCCTCTGAGAAGAGAGTGGATACCTTCTATTTGTTTAAGTAGAGGCAAGAGATGTAAACTAGAAACTGCAAATACACGTTAAGTAACAGCAGTCTCGAAAGCATCTGGCCTTGTTCCAGCCAATGCACAGGGTAGCTGTGAGCCACCCTGGCTGCGTGCTGTGTAAGCAGTTTACAGCACTTGTAGACACTGCCCAGCCGTTTCACATCCCTTTTCTCACGTGACTGCACAACCACCTAGAAAGGTAAGAGTATGGAAACAAACTCTCAGAGTTGGACTTGACCGAGGTCGTCAAATCTTGGGTTCTTTCTCTTTGATAAATCTCCCCGTAGCTGGGCCCTGGTCCTGATGCTGAGCACCAGAAGCACGGGCACCTGCGCCGGAGCAGGAGGCGGGACGCGGAAGCTGCCAATGACAGCCAGCCCCGAGAGCGAGGCCGCTAATGAGGGCCTCGTGCTGGAGAGGGACAGATGCTCGTCCAATGAGAGGCTGTAACCAGCGAGGCTGAAGGGCGGAACGGCCAGTGGGCCGCCGGGGCGGGGCTGTGAGCCCAGCGCCAGCCTGCTCGCCAGATCTCCGGCGTGCCGTCGGAATCGCCGCCCGCCATGGCCCACGCTGCGCGCCTCCTCGCCGCGCTGGCCGCGCTCCTCGCCGCCGCCGCTACAGGCGGAGATGCCCGGCCCAGCAAAATCGGTGCGGGAAGGACGGGGTGGGGTGCTGAGCTGGGGCGGGTTGCGAGGGAAAAATCTTCTCAGCCGGGAGCGGTAGGGTGGGGGAAGGGGGTGGAAGCTGGGCGAGGGAGGGGTTCTTGAGAGACGAGCTGGGTAAGGAAGAGGCGAGACTGCGGCAAGGAAAGGGACCGTAATAGGCAAGGTCCTGATGGGGAGGGTGACATGGACATGTGTCCAGGGATCGCTGAGGCGAGAAAGAGGCTTAAGGGTGGACTGGCCATTGATCTCACCAGAAGCATTGCGCATCTACCGTGGACCTGGCCTTTTGCCGGATGCCCGGATGACAGAGAGGACAGGGTCTGGGCGACATCATTCACAAAGGCTTATTGAGGGCCTTCTGTGTAGCAGGCATAGTGCACCCTAGTTCCTGTCTGGAGAAGAAACTGCACAATACAGAGAAGTTAGTGCTAAGGCTGAGAAAAGACGGTAATGTGGAGGAAGGGCCTTTCATCGTTCTTCGACAGCTTCTGGGAGGGCTCTTGAGGGCTTCCTAGAAATAACATCTGTGCCAAAATCTCTGGGAGAGGGGACAGAACTCATGATAGGTCTGCTTGAGATAGTTTTGCTTGATGACAGTGGGAAACCTTTAACAGCAGTCATTTTATTAATTGGTTTTTATCAGTATTTTATTTTGAAAATGTTCAGATATACAGCAAAGTTGAAATAACTAGAAATGTAATGATCATCTGTATACCCACCACGTAGATTCTGCCATTAACAAACTGCTACTATACTTCCTTTATCACATACATATCACACATCCATTAATCCAGCTTACAATTTAATGCCTTTCAAAATAAATTGCAGACATCAGGACACTTAGCTAAATGCTTCATCATGCATTTCATTGATAAGAGTTCCATATATACTTTTTTTCTCATAACAATTATGATTTTAACTGTACATTACTCCTAAACATTTTCAAGTCCCTTACATAAAATTCCCATAGGCATAGATGCTCGGTTTCTGTTGCAGAGGAACAGAGTCCCTGCTCCACTAGGCTGTCCTGTGTGTATCCCAGTAAGCAGGGAGGGATGTCCCATGGGGGCACCACAGACTTACTGGGATCAATGCAGTGCTAAGGCTTTTTGGATTACAAAACCACAGCTCAGTCCATAAATGGTTAAGGCAGACTAAAGAATGCCAGAAATCAGTTTGAGACTGAGAGTTTAGGGTTTTCAGAGGAGAGTGAATCCTAAGGGCTAGAGAGGTCAAAAAAGACCTTATGGAGAAGGTAGCTATTGAGCCAGGCTCTGAAGAATGGGAAAGAGGCAGGCAGTGTCTGGAAGTACAGCACACCCCCCATCTCTTGGGAATGGGCAGTAGAGCAAGACACTCCACACTGATCACTGGGGAATGGGAGGGCCTGCTACCAGCCCTACTGTTTCTGGCAATGCAGAACTTGGTGCTTCCCTCATTACAGCTGACCCTGCCCACTTTGCCCCAGGGATCATCCTGGGCAGGGCACTTAGCAGTGCCAAGCTGCCCTGTAGCTTTCCTGATTGTCTTCAGCCCTCTGACAGGAGCTTCTGTCCACCCTTGATGGTTTAGACTTTACCCACAATGGGAATGAGGAGCTTCCTATTAGGATTGCTTAACCCTCAGACTGCTGCAGATCAAATCTGAACACCTCAGTGTGGCACTGGACACTTTAAAGTCTCCCAAAGTTCCGCACACTGCCTGCTCCAGCAGTTCCCTTTGCAGAGAATGTGTTTCCACTTACTGGCAATGCCACTTATCTTCCATGGTCCTGATCAAACATTACTTCCCCTGTAAAACCTGTGTCTCCAGTCTCCACACCCTTGGGCAGAATTCACTGCTTCCTCAGGATTCCCTGGAACCTGTTGCTGCACTTAGTCATGTATCATCATAGCTAATTGGGTGTCTGTCTGCCCACTCCCTGCCTGGACTCGAGGACAGAAGCCCTGTTTGATTCATTCTGTGCCCCAGAGCTTCACAGAATAGAGAGTGGGTGTTCAGTGAGCTTGGTTCTCAGTGAGGTGTGGTCTTCTGCTTCCCTATAGCCCTCAGGCAGCTTCTAGACCTTGTGATACTGGTTTCTCTGGGAAAATGGGTAATCTGGGATGGTGTTGCAAATGGAGGGGAGGGAAACACAATGTTTAAAAAGGTTAAGGGATTTTTTTGGAAGTGGCTTCTTCAACACTGAGTAGGAAGAAGTGGTTTGTTCTTTCAGGATGCAACAAATAATGAACTTAGTGCTCACTAGGCTCTGGGGGCATAATGACCTGCTCTAAGCCCTTAAACAGACCATTTTGAGTGTAGTGTGCCAGTGACTCAGCCAGAGGCAAGGAGAGTATTCTGTGGGAATATGCAGGAGCATATATCCTGACTCATCTCAGGTGGGTCAGACAAGCCAAACTAAAAAATGGCATATGGGGCCCCAGAAGTCAGCAAGGTAAAGGGTGATGGAGCATTCCTGACAAAGAGAACGATGCAGACAAAGGCACAGGCATGAGAGAGCAAGTCATGTGCTCCAGAGCAAAAGAAGTGGATATGGACAAGAAGGTGAGTGAAATAAGTAGTAAATGGAGGCCAAATCATAAAGAACCTTTTTTTTGCCTCCTTGACAGGAGCAAAACATGATCCAACATGGGTCTGGTAAGGACAAATTACACCAGATTTATTCCCTTTTTTTGGATAGGGTTACTGTGCTGTCAGATGAGAGGAAAACTGTGTCTCAGATATATGCTGGGAAAAATTGTGGGTAGCATGGCAGTCTAGTTCAGCAGTTTCATAGCTGCCCTCTGATTGTGCTATTTAATGATTAGTATCCATCTGGACAGGGTTCCTAGCATCTTAGAACCCTATCCTGTGAAACATCTTTATCAGTGACTTGGATATGAATACTGATGGCATATGAATTAAGTTTGCAAATAACAGGAAGGAAGGAGGACTAGTAAAGTCAGTAGATGATAGGACCCAAAAAGACCTCAACGAGCAGAAACTTCATGACAAGAGCCCAAATGGAAGAGAGTGCCTTACACGGTAATGTGTGACCTGTCAGAGGGTACATTCCAGTCTCGGTTAACACAGATGTCAAAATGATTTGAGTGCCAGGTGGTAGGTTGGACTAGACCAAGGGTTGGCTGACTGCTTCAGTAAAGGGCCAGAGGGTAAATATTTTAGGTTTTACAGGCCATACAGTCTCTGTTGTAACTACTCAACTCTACCTACCTGAAAGAAGCCATGGACTATAAAGGGTGTGGCTGCCTTCAGTAAGACTGGGCAAAAACGGGCATCTGCCTCAATTAGGTGCACAAGCTGTACTTTGCCAACGCCTGGGTTAAGAAATGGTTTCCAAACACTGATCCAACCTAACAGTACCCATCAGTAAACCAGTTTTCACCAATTCAGTGCAATAAAAATAGGGACAATGTAATGAGTTTGTATAAAACTAAATGTATTCTCTTCAAATGATCATCATGAATTTTGAGATTCTTTTCTGCTCTTTTGCTGCTAAAGTCTTTTTCTTTATAAAATAAGGATGACAGTAAGTGGCAGTTTTCAGGTTTGTCCTTTGCTCTTTATTAATAGCTTTGCTGAAACCTAGTCTGTAGATTTCCTTCTTGAGATGATACAGACCTGTAAAATGCAAGTACCTGGGAGCCACTGACCCAGGCAGGAGGCCACAAAGGTGTGACCTGCAGTCTCACATCCATGCTCTGTCTTTCCCCTTGCCTGCTGACAGCTGTGGTTGGGGCCGGAATCGGGGGCTCTGCAGTGGCCCATTTCCTCCAGCAGCACTTCGGCCCCCGGGTGCAGATCGACGTGTACGAGAAGGGGACTATAGGCGGCCGCCTGGCCACCATCTCAGTCAACAAGCAGCACTATGAGAGCGGGGCCGCCTCCTTCCACTCCCTGAGCCTGCATATGCAGGGCTTCGTCAAGCAGCTGGGTGAGTGTGCCATCCTGGAGCCCCAGCATCCAGCCCAGGGCTGGCCGCAGCCCCTGGATCCTTCCCAGACTGCCCTGGTGCTCAAAGCCAGAAGATCATGTAGCCCAATCTCCTCATTTTACAGATGGAGCAGCTGAGACCAGAGAGGGGAAGGAACTTGCCTGAGGTTACACAGTGAATTAGTTGCAGAGCCGGGATTAGAACTCAGGTTTGACTCCCAGGCCAGTTTCCCTGTCAGTTTGCTGCCTCTTAATAATCATAATCATATTGGCTTCCACATGCTGTGTGCTTGCCAGGAACCTGGTATCTAGGCATTACCTCTTATCCTCTCTACCAGCCTGCAAGGTAGGCAATCTGTCTCCTCCTGAGGAAACTGAGGCTCAGAAAATGTATATATCTTGGCTAAGGCCATGAGGTAGTAAGTGAAAAGGCTGGGATTCAACCCCAGCAGAACCACAGGGCATACACTGTTCGGTGCAGAAATTCCACTTCTCAGAAGTGATCCTGCAGGTGGATTTGCAGAGGTGCAAAGGGACATAAACACAAGGGTATTCATTACAGCATTGTTTGTAATGGCAGATCCCATTGGGATCTGAGAGTAAATGAATTAGTGTTTAAGTACACAGCAGACTGTTCAGCAGCCAGGATGAGGAAGTCCTTTATGCCCAGGTATAGAACAGTCTTTGAGACACAATATGTCAGTCAGGTGCACAGCAGTGTACAGTATGGGGGGGGTAGGAATAATTCATCGATGCAACACATTTGTGAGTGTACACAGTATCCGGAGGATGCTGAAGAAGTGTATTTATTCCCTCTGAGTAGGGGAACTTGTGGCTCAGGGACAGAAATGGGAGGAAAAGAAACAAAAGCCTATGACTTGGGGTAGGTCTGGGAACCAACCCCTAAGCATCTGTTTCCACATCTTTAGTGTGGGGTGGGTGCAACACCTGTTTGCCTCTTCCCAGCCTGTGAGAGGCCGAGGTGAGATGCATAAGTCCTAATGCTCTGTTAGGTGTTGTGTGTGGAAGGTTGCAAGGTGCTGTGACTGTTTCCGTGTGATCTCGATGCCCAGGGCTGCCATCCCAGAACAAGCCTAGCAGCTCTCAGCCCCTGGACATGCCATGATGATATCAGAATTTCCTTCACTCATGGCTGAGTGAATCATTGTTGACAAAATGTAAAATGGTACATATTTTAATTGTCCCTTCCTTATTGACCAGCCAGCCAAACATTTACCAGTACATTTGTTTACTGTTCTAAAGAAACAGCCCAGATGAACAAACACAGTGTTTCTATTCCCTTTAATGGAGCCAGTCCCTCTGCATCCTTCAGGAAGGCCCTGAATTTATGCTTCAGGCCCTGGTAGGTCTCTTGGGGGGCCCTCTGAAGGGGGACATGAGGGGCTCCTCCTTGTCTCCTCAGGGCTGAGGCACCGGCGCGAGGTGGTGGGCAGGAGTGCCATCTTCAGCGGGGAGCATTTCGTGCTGGAGGAGACAGACTGGTACCTGCTGAACCTCTTCCGCCTCTGGTGGCAGTATGGCATCAGCTTCCTGAGGCTGCAGATGTGGGTGGAAGAGGTCATGGAGAAGTTCATGAGGTAGGAGCGGGCAGGCTGTAGGAGGGAGGCAGAGAGGAATACAGGTAGGGAAGGAACCAGCCTGACTCCTCCAAGAGGAGAAGGTACTTGCTGGGTGTGAGGACTCAGCATATCTCAGTCCAGGTTCCAAGCAGTCTCCTGGCATGAGGAATGTGCTCACTTGGTGCAGGAGTATTCTCTGGTTTTGTCACTCTAGGATTTCTCTTTCCCTCGGCTAAACTGATAAATAAAAGCATGGGTTTGAAACTCAGGCCCCTACTAGGGCCACCCTGGGATATGAGTAAGTGAAGCAGCTGGGTGGACGAGAAGAGCAGGGAGTGGGGTGCCCTGAAGGGCAAGGCGGCGTCTGCAGGAGCAGCCCGCACTCCACTGGAGCCCACCATGGCCCTGTGGGAATGCTAGCCTCCTGTGGTCAGATCTTCTGGTTCATCAAAAGAAGCTGGAAATCCAGAATTATATGTGAAATCTCTCTCAGTTTTTCAGTGTATGCAACCAGTTCATTTTCTAAGCCAAATGAAACATATCTGTGGGCCACAAGCAGCCTATGGGCCTCCCACTTACCAACTCTGCTGTCCCCAGTTTTCCCATCTGCACCTCTCTTGACCACTCTCTCCTCCTTGGGTCCTGGCCCAACCCCTCACCTCCAGAAAACCAGGACAAGTGGTCTGTTGTCACTCTGTCCACTTTTCAGTCTACTCCTTGCCAAGCAGGCACTCCAGTTGTCCCTCAGAGTCCCTCCCAAAGGCTTTCCCTGCACCTGGCAGACACTCAGGTGTGGCCCCCAGGCCTCCTCCTGGTTCCTGGCACTTCTCCACTCTTCCTGCCTCCATGACTACACTTCTTATGGCACTTCGTCCTCATATTCTCCAGATCCCCCAAAGGTTATGTCCTTGCCCCTCTTTCTTATGTTTTTCTCCCTTGTCAATTTTATCCAACCCTACAATGCTGAATCCTCATGTTTGTGAGAGATGACTTCCATCTGGGTGCCCTGTTGATAACTAAACTCAACACATGTACAAAGCAGCCCAAGCAGAGGCAACATTTCAAAGGCCAGCCCACCCGGAAACCTATCAGTAGCTGGTTCCAGGCAAATGCCAGTCCCTGAGATTGGGGAACTGTGGAGGGATAGATAAGACATGAGCTCAGAGAGTGAGTGGGAAGCCTTCCAGACTGAGCCAGAGGGAAGGCCAGACTGGGCTAGCAGACAGCATGAGCATGAGGCAGCTGCCGTCAGGGCCAGTGTAGTCCTTGAAGCCGGTGCAGAGCTAAAGCTGCTGGAGAGGGGCATGTCAGGGGCGTGGGCCGTGGCCCACTACCTGGCTGTCCCAGCTGAGTGAGAACACTGTGCCCCAAGGCAGGGAGTGGCTCAGAGAGGTGCTAAATCATTCAGAGCCATCATGTGAAGCCAGAGCTAGGGGCTTCCAGGGTCTTTGCCCTTCCTTCTGTGCTGTCCCCATAGGTGGGACAGGCCCACCACAACCAGCAAACAGGCCAGTGGAAACATAAGTTAGCCTTTCCCCTCAGCCCTACATGGAAAGAAGGGACGGGTCCCTGTTGGGCCCCCCAGGTTCAGTGACCCAGCCCTGAGTGGTCAGCCAAAGGCCTGTCTGCATGAGGGCTCCAGCTCCACATGTCTCCCAGGATCTATAAGTACCAGGCCCATGGTTATGCCTTCTCGGGCGTGGAGGAGCTGCTCTACTCGCTGGGGGAGTCCACCTTCATCAACATGACACAGCGCTCCGTGGCTGAGTCCCTGCTGCAGGTGGGCGTCACACAGCGCTTTATCGATGATGTCGTCTCCGCCGTCCTGCGGGCCAGCTACGGCCAGTCGGCAGTGATGCCCGCCTTTGCTGGTGAGCCTTTGGCCCTCGGGCTGCCCCCCTGCCCTTCCCTGGCCCACAGGGGTGCCCATAATGGGCTGAGCTGCCATAATAATCTCACTTTTATCTGGCGTAGATCAGTTACCTGAGCATTTTGTTTCCCTAACCCTGTTTGATTCGGGAAACAGTCCTCTGAGCTGGCAGGAAATGGTATTCACCCCACTTCACAGATGGTGAAAGCAAGGCGCAGGTGTCAGGTGCAGTGTTTTTATACCACTCCTGACTGGATTGGTTTCAGGAGCTGCCCCATTGGGGCCTCTGAGCCCCTGGATATTCATTTTCAGTGTATGCAATCTTCTCAGCTCATCACTGGGGACAATGGGCACATGCCAGCCCACCACCCTCCAAGCCACAAGAGTGGTCCCTGCTAAAGCTGCCTGGGAGAGTAGTCAGGGCCTGTCTTCCCCATGGCATAGCGACCATTCTGGGCCATGAAAGATGCCATAGGAGTTTGTTGGTGTCAGGGAGGCACTCAGGGCCAGGGAACTGCACGTGAACTCCTGGCCTCTCCTCCCAGCCTGCTTGTCTGGGTTCTTCTCAACCGCTCATGCTCCCTGGGTGAACTCAGCCAGTCCCAAGGCCTTAAATTCCACCTGCTGACTCCTAAACATCACCTCTAGCCCAGACCTCTCTCTAGAACTGTAGACTTGTGTCAGCTGCCACTTATGTCTTCACTGGGTGGTCTAATGGGCATCTCAAACTCAGCATGTCCAAACCTGAGCTCCTGACCTTTCCCCTCAAACCTGCCCCCAGATTCTCCAAGCTTGGTTGGTAAAAACTCCCTTCAGTCATTCCAGCCAAAACCCTGACTCATTTCCTTCTCTCATATCCTTTACATGGTATGGCAAGAAATCTCATCTGCTCCACCTTCCACATATGTCCAGAATCTGACTGCCTCCTCCCTGGTCTAAGCCACCAGCACCCCTCACCTGGATTACTGCAAGTCTCCTACCAGGTCTCCTTGCCTCCTGCCAGTGCCCCACACAGGCTAGTCTTAATACATCAGCCAGATAATCCTTTTAAAACAAATGACATGTCATGTCAGGCCTGTGTGTAAAACTGTAATGGCTCCTACTTTCCTTAAAATAAAACCCAAAGTCCTTTTGGCAGCCTGCAAAGCCCTGCCTGGTCTAGGCCCCCCACCTCCACACTTGCTCATCCCAGTCCAGCCATTCTGGCCTCCTTACTGGATCTCCAGAGCTCCAGGTGCTCCCACCTTGGGGCTTTGGTGTGGCCTCCCTCTGACTGGAGCATTGCTCTCTGAGCCGGGCATGGTGAACTTGTTCCCCGTCTCATCTTTGTGCAGTCATGTTACCTTTTAGTTGAAGCTACCCCCGTCTCTTGCCCCAGCAGTCCTAACCTGCCCTACCCGGCAGGTATTATCTTCTAGCAGACTCTTTAATTTACGTATTTTATCTCCTCCCACTAGACATAGGCTTCCCAAGGGCAGCTGTGTCTCCTGTGTTTACTGATAATCCCAAATACTTGAGTAGACCACTGGAGGCACTCAGTCCAGTTTTGCTGAATAAATGAATGAAAAGGTTTGTGTTTAACAAGCACCTCCCATGTGGCCAGGATACTGCTGCTCTGGCTCTTGGCACAGCTAACTCCTTCCCAGCCTTCAGGTCCCACCAAGTGTCTCCTCAGGGAGGCTTCCCTGCTCACTCCTCCAATATCTTGTGTGTATCCTCCAAGATATAACTCGCATACCATACCATTCACCCATTTGAAGTATACAGGCCAGGCCAGTGGTTTCTAGTATATTTGCAGAGCTGTGCAGTTGTCACCACATTCAGTTTAGAACATTTTCATTGCCCCCAAAGAAACCCCATACCTGCAGCCATTACCTCCTCAAACCCCCAGCCCTGCAGCCCTAGGCAACCACAAATCCACTCTGTTTCCAAGGATTTGCCCATTCTAGACAGTCTGTAGTTGGCTCTTGAACTGAGCATAATGTTTTCAGTCGATAGCCTTGTAAGTTATTTGTTGGTTTGTGTGTGTGTTGTCTCTTTGTGCTCATGGGTGGGAAGAGTCTTGGCCTGGGAAGGAGGCCCAGGTAAGATGGTGCTAGGCTCTGCCGCCCCACTGCCTGCTGAGAACCCACTGGCCACTCTCCCCTGTTGCCCAGGAGCCATGTCACTAGCTGGGGCCCAAGGCAGCCTGTGGTCAGTGGAAGGAGGCAACAAGCTGGTTTGTTCTGGTCTACTGAAGCTCACCAAGGCCAATGTGATCCACGCCACAGTGACCTCTGTGGGCCTGTTCCAGACAGGTGAGTGGACAGAGCAGGGGGCATTATTCCATTCCTAGACTGTATAAACACTTCCACCTTTTCTGTCCCTAAACCACAGTCTGTGACCTACCAGGGAATGATTCCAAAACACCAGTGGGAAGCCCCAGCACTGCTGAGTGACACCAGAGGGCACTGTTGTCCCAATTTAAATGTCAGCCAGAGAGCTGAGATTGGCATTACTCTAACCTTGTTCATTGGACCACAAGGGCCGCTAAGCCACAGCCTTGCCCAGGTTCTCTGGGCTGGTCAGCAGCAGAGCCAGAGGAAGACTCTGGTCTCCTGACTCCCAATCCTGTGCTCGCCCTATAACCACACTAGCATGGAAAGACCGGAGCTCACCATCTAGATAGCCCAGTGCACCCAGGGTCACATACCCTCAATGCAGGGCCCCAGATGGGAGCTCAGTGGGTAGAAGCCAAGAAATAAATTGACTTTTGTGCTGTCTTCCCTCTCTTTCCAGAAGGAAAACCCTTGTACCAGGTAGATTATGAGAGTGAGGTAGGCAATGGCTCCGACTTATATGACATCGTGGTCATTGCCAGCCCCCTGCACCTGGATGGCCACAGCACCATCACCTTCAAGGGCTTTGACCCGCCCCTTGCTGTCGTCCAGGACGCCTACCAGCCCACCGTCGTGTCCTTGGTCCACGGCTACCTCAATTGCTCCTACTTCAGTTTTCCTGACCCTAAGCTTTTCCCCTTTGCCAGTATCCTCACCACAGATTTTCCCAGCTTCTTCTGTGCTCTGGACAACATCTGTCCTGTCAACATCTCAGCCAACTTCCGGCGGAAGCAGCCTCAGGAGGCAGCCGTTTGGCGAGTCCAGTCCCCCAAGCCCCTCCTCCGGTCTCAGCTGAAGACCCTCTTCCGCTCCTATTACTCAGTGCAGACAGTTGAGTGGCAGGCCCACCCACTGTACGGCTCCCGTGCCACCCTCCCACGGTTTGCACTCCATGACCTACTCTTCCACGTCAATGCCCTGGAGTGGGCGGCCAGCTCCGTGGAGGTGACGGCTGTAGCTGCCAAAAATGTGGCCCTGCTGGCTTACAACCGCTGGTACCAGGACCTAGACAAAATTGACCACAAGGATTTGATGCACAAGGTAAAGACTGAACTGTGAGGGCTCCAGGGAAAGCCTTGGAATGCCTCTCCCTTGCTGAAGGACCAGGACACCCCCACAGCAGCCACAGTTTTACCAGCCGCATGTGCCTGCCAAACCCTTTTCTGACCCCTCCTGTGTTGAGCATCTTCTCCCTCCAGTGTGGGTCCGGGTGGCCTACTCTCTGCTTTTCTATCTTAAGGATTCTCACAGTGCCTGCTTCTTTTTAAGGGGGTAAGAGAAGGGAAGGAATTCATGCCAGTGTATTCATTGTATTTATTTTTTTTTTTAAGAAGAAATAAAAATCCATCTTCTCAAGCTGCTTCTGACTTGGCTTTCTAACAAGGAGACTGGGATAATTATGGGAGGGTATATATAAGGCAGCGAACTCAATCCAATTTCTATATTGTTTTTCACTGTCTACTAAAATGTACCTGAGGCAACACCTGCAATGAAACATCTAACCAGGTGGTTACAAATAAAGTAAAAGGGAAGATCAGGAAACGGAAGACATGATAACGGTTCCTACTTACTGTGGGCTTGCTAGATGTGAGGTACCTAGTTAAGAACTTGCTACAGACACCCAGCCTTTCAACAATGTTGCATGTTGGAGATGACTAGTAGGACCCAAGGAAAAGATGGTTACCCAGAAGAGCTGTCAATGTACTTCTGAGCTTCCTGGCAACCAGTGGGAAAAGGATATATATGCCAGGCTGTAGAAAGAGGAAGGCTTTTTGTTGGCACCTCAGAACTGACCATTATGCAAGGATTGAGAAGTGGTATGGTGGATCCATCTTGCAAGACAAGCAAGTCATACCTCACCCTCAAACATTCACCCCCAGAGGAAAAAGGAAAAGAAGGTGTGGTGGTGGAGTTCTTTGGAGGTTAACCCCATGCAGATGCCCAAGTCCCACCCAGACTTATAAATCTGGCTCTAGAGGAGGGCTCAGGGGCAGGGAGGACACAACACTGCGAACACCACCACTGCTGTGGCTCTCCTAACAGGAACAGTCCCAGAGATCATCCAACTAACCTCCCTGTTTGTAGAGATGGAAATAAAAGCCCAGAGTGAGAAAATAACATGCCCATGCTCTCCTGATGAGTTCATAGGACAGAGCTTAAATCTGGAGCTTCTTCTTAAAATTAATTGACTTCAGCATGGGGTTAAATACCCTTCAAGTACGTGGAGGCCCAAACTGGCTCTGAAGTTGTTTTAACTATGCGGAAGTGATGGTAGCAGTAGTGAAAAGAGATAGTGCCTTTAAAGTGCAAGTAACATGCATTTGTTGCTTATTACAGGAATTATGAAGCTGACATGGAGGTAGAATGCTTTTGGCTGGAAGTTCCAGGAAGATGGCGGCATGAGCAGGACGGCAGAAATCTCCTCCCAAAACCATATATATTTATGAAAATACAACAAATACAACTATTCCTAAAAGAAAGACCAGAAAATACAGGACAGCGCACAGCCTGCATCTACACCTGAGAGGACTTGGCACCCCGCAAGGTGGGTAAGATATGGAGCCGCGACCCGGTGGGACCCGAGCACTCCCCCACCCCAGCACACCGGCAGGAGGAGAGGATTCAGAGCTGGGCGAGAGTGGAAGCACAGGCCCGCGAAATAACCAGCCCTGGTGATCTGCGCCGGGAGCACTGACACACATCGCACAGTGTATCAGAGATTGGAGAGACAGAGGGGCAGGATCTGAGCCGGGGAACGCACCGGGTCCTCGCTGCTGGCTCCCCGGGACAAAAGAAAAGCGCACGCTTTTTTTAACAGTCTTAAAGAGATAGAGGCCCAACGGAGGAGGAGGGTCATCCCAGCACACTCACCCAGCAGGATGGGACTCCTGGGAAATTTCGGACTCCTTGGCTGTCGACTGGGAAAAAGTAGCCGCACTGAGACTTCCCACAGAGATCAGCATCCTCCCATTTGTTCCCACCTCGGCCAGAGCTACAAAGGGCCCTGTGGAGCAGCACGGCCATGGCTGTGGAATAGTGGAGCAACAGTGCCACCTACAGCATCCTCGCAGAATCTACTCCCAGTGGGTGTCTTTTTGTTTTTCTTTCTCTTTGTTGGTGGTGGTAGTGGTTTTTTTTTCTCCCTTTCTTTTATTTCTTTTCTTTCTCTTTTCTTTCTCTTCTTTCTTTTTTTTTCTTCCCCCCTTTTTTTATAAAGTCTTAAAGAGCCCAGCTGACATGTGGCACCTACCAGTGACCACTTCTATCACCATGAAAAGACAGACAAATATGATACAAACAAAGCTTATCCCGACCCAGACACCAGAGAGGGAGTCTGAAGGGGTGGAAATGCACAATATTCCTGAAAAAGAATTCAGAATAAAAGTCATAACCATACTGATGGATCTTCAGAGAAATATGCAAGAGCAGAAGGAGGAAGTGAGGGAAGTGAGGAAAGCCAATGCAGAAATGAGGCAAGCGATCGACAGGCTTGGCAGCAGACTGTACAAGATGCAAGAGGCTGTTAATGGAATAGAAATCAGAGACCAGGAATACAGAGAAGCTGAGGCAGAGAGAGAAAAGGATCTCTAGGAATGAAAGAATATTAAGAGAACTGTGTGACCAATCCAAATGGAACAACATTCACATTATAGCAGTACCAGAGGAAGAAGAGAGAAAAAGGGATAGAAAGTGTCTTTGAAGAAATAATTGCTGAAAACTTCCCCACGCTGGGGAAAGAAATAGTCTTGCAGTCGACGGAAGCCCACAGATCTCCCAACACAAGGGACCCAAGGAAGACAACGCCAAGACACATAATAATTAAAATGGCAAAGATCAAAGATAAGGACAGAGTATTAAAGGCAGCTAGAGAGAAAAAACGATCACCTACAAAGGAAAACCCATCAGACTATCATCAAACTTCTCAATACAAACCTTACAGGCCAGAAGAGAATGGCATGATATATTTAACGTAATGAAACAGAAGGGCCTCGAACCAAGAATATTGTATCCAGCACGATTATCATTTAAATATAATAGAGGGATTAAACAATTTCCAGACAACTGAAAGCTGAGAGAGTTTCCCTCCCATAAACCACCTCTACAGGATATCTTAAACAGACTACTCTAGAGAGAAGCACTCCTAAGGCTAAAAAAATGTCACCAGAGAAAATAAAATAATAGCAAAGACAGCAGACCGTCCAAATACTAACGAAAGGCAAAGAATAAAACACCTAGTATACAAAGAATGGAGGAGGAAGAATAAGAAGGGAGAGAAATGAAGAAACATCAGTCTGTGTTTAACTTAACAAGAAAGTTAAGTTAGATTGTCAGATAGTAAAGAAGCAACCCTTGAACCTTTGGTAACCACGAATCTAAAGCCAGCAATGGCAATAAGTACATATCTATCGATAATCACCCTAAATGTAAATGGACTGAATGCACCAATCAAAAGACATAGAGTAATAGAATGGATAAAAAAGCAAGACCCATATATATGCTGCTTACAAGAGACTCACCTCAAACCCAAAGATATACACAGACTAAAAGTGAAGGGATGGAAAAAGATATTTCATGCAAACAACAAGGAGAAAAAAGCAGGTGTTGCAGTACTTGTATCAGACAAAATAGACTTCAAAAGAAAGAAAGTAGCAAGAGATAAAGAAGCACATTACATAATGATAAAGGGGCCAGTCCAATAAGAGGATATAACCATTATAAATATATATGAGCCCAACACAGGAGCGTCAGCATATGTGAAACAAATACTAACAGAATTAAAGGAGGAAATAGAAAGCAATGCATTCATTTTAGAAGACTTCAACACACCACTCACTCCAAAGGATAGATCAACCAGACAGAAAATAAATAAAGACACAGAGACACTGAACAACACACTAGAACAGATGGACCTAACAGACATCTACAGAACTCTGCACCCAAAAGCAACAGGATACACATTCTTCTCAATTGCACATGGAACATTTTCCACAATAGACCACATACTAGGCCACAAAAGAACCTCAGTAAATTGAAAAATATTGAAATTCTACCAACCAACTTCTCAGATCACAAAGTTATAAAACTAGAGATAAATTTTAGAAAGACATCAAAAAGGCTCACAAATACATGGAGACTTAGCATTCTCCTAATTAATCAATAGGTTAACGACCAAATCAGAACAGAAATCAAAGAATATATGGAGACTAATGACAACAACAACACAGAGCCCCAACTTCTGTGGGACGCAGCAAAAGCAGTTCTAAGAGGAAAGTGTATTGCAATCCAGGCCTATTTAAAGAAGGAAGAACATTCCCAAATGAATAGTCTAAAGACACAATTACTGAAATTGGAAAAAGAAGAACAAATGAGGCCCAAAGTCACCAGAAGGAGGGACATAATAAAGATCAGAGAAGAAATAAATAAAATTGAGAAGAATAAAGCAATAGAAAAAATCAATGAACCAAGAGCTGGTTCTTTAAAAAAAATAAACGAAATAGATAAACCCCTAGCCAGACTTATTAAGAGAAAAAGAGAATCTACACACAGAAACAGAAATGAAAAAGGAAATATAACGATGGACCACACAGAAATACAAAGAATTATAAGAGAATATTATGAGAATCTGTATGCTAACAAGCTGGAAAACCTAGAAGAAATGGACAACTTAGAAAAATACAACCTTCCAAAACTGACCAAACAAGAAACAGAAAACCTAAACAGACCAATCACCCGCAATGAAATTGAATCGGTAATCAAAAAACAACCAAGAACAAAATCCCCGGACCAGATGGATTCAGCTCTGAATTCTACCAGACATATAGAGAAGAAGTAACACCCATTCTCCTTAAAGTATTCCAAAAAATAGAAGAGGAGGGAATACTTCCAAACTCATTCTATGAAGCCAGCATCACTCTAATACCAAAACCTGGCGAAGACCTCACCAAAAAAGAAAATTACAGACCAATATCCCTGATGAACGTAGATGCAAAAATACTCAACAAAATATTAGCAAACCGAATTAAAAAATACCTCAAGAGGAGCATACACCATGATCAAGTGGGATTCATCCCAGGGATGTGAGGATGGTACAACATTCAAAAATCCAGCAACATCATCCACCACATCAACAAAAAGAAGAACAAAAACCACATGATCATCTCCATAGATTCTGAAAAAGCATTTGACAAAATTCAGCATCCATTCATGATTTAAACTCTCAACAAAATGGGTATAGAGGGCAAGTACCTCAACATCATAAAGACCATATATGACAAACCCACAGCTAACATCATACTTAACAGCAAGAAGCTGAAAGCTTTTCACCTGCGATCAGGAACAAGACAGGAATGCCCACTCTCTCCACTGTTATTCAACATAGTGGCGGCTCTAGCCACGGCAATCAGACAAAACAAAGAAATACAAGGCATCCAGATTGGTAAAGAAGAAGTCAAATTGTCACTATTTGCAGATGACATGATATTGTACATAAAAAACCCTAGTGACTCCACTCCAAAACTACTAGAACTAATATCGGAATTCAGCAAAGTTGCAGGATACAAAATTAACACACACAAATCTGTTGCTTTCCTATACACTAACGATGAACTAACAGAAAGAGAAATCAGAAAAACAATTGCATCAAAAAGAATAAAATACCTAGGAATAAACCTAACCAAGGAAGTGAAAGACCTATACTCTGTAAACTACAGGACACTCCTAAGAGAAATTGAAGAGAACACTAACAAATGGAAATTCATCCCATGCTCTTGGCTAGGTAGAATAAATATTGTCAAAATGTCTATACTACCTAAAGCAATCTACAGATTCAACGCAATCACTATCAAAATACCAACAGCTTTTTTCAATGAACTGGAACAAATAATTCTAAAACTCATATGGAACCACAAAAGACCCCAAATAGCCAAAGGAAACCTGAGAAGGAGAAATAAAATGGGGAATTACACACCCTGACTTCAAGCTCTACTACAAAGCCACAGTAATCAAGACAATTTGGTATTGGCACAAAAACAGACCCACAGACCAGTGGAACAGAATAGAAAATCCAAACATTAACCCAAACATATACAGTCAATTAATATTTGATAAGGAGCCTTGGATATACAATGGGGAGATGACAGCCTCTTCAGCAGCTGGTGTTGGAAAAACTGGACAGCTACATGTAAGAGAATGAAACTGAACTACTGTATTACCCCATACACAAAAGTAAACTCAAATGGATCAAAGACCTGAATGTAAGTTGTGAAACCATAAAATTCTTAGAAAAAAACATGGGCAAAAATCTGTTGGACATAAACATGAGTGCCTTCTTCATGAACATATCTCCCCAGGCAAGGGAAACAAAACCAAAAATGAGCAAGTGGCTAAGATCGGGAACAAGACAGGGGTGCCCATTCTCTCCACTGTTATTCAACATAGTACTGGAGGTCCTAGCCACGGCAATCAGACAAAACAAAGACATACAAGGCATCCAGATTGGTAAAGAAGAAGTCAAATTGTCACTATTTGCAGATGATATGATACTGTACATAAAAAACCCTAAAGACTCCACTCCAAAACTACTAGAACTAATATCTGAATTCAGCAAAGTTGCAGGATACAAAATTAACACACAGAAATCTGTTGCTTTCCTATACACTAATGATGAGCTAACAGAAAGAGAAATCAGAAAAACAATTCCATTCACAATTGCACCTAAAAGAATAAAATACCTAGGAATAAACCTAACGAAGGAAGTGAAAGACCTGTACTCTGAAAACTACAAGACACTCCTAGGAGAAATTAAGGAAGACACTAACAAATGGAAATGCATCCCATGCTCTTGGCTAGGAAGAATCAATATTGTCAAAATGGCAATACTACCTAAAGCAATCTACAGATTCAACGCAATCCCTATTAAAATACCAACAGCTTTCTTCAATGA
>JAQQAC010020790.1:27792534-27841363 GCA_029783875.1 Phataginus tricuspis | reverse complement strand
GGGGTAGTTTAATAACCATAATATTGCACATGTAATTGTAGATTAATGATACCAAAATAAATTATAAAAAATAAAAAGAATGCTTTTGACTGAAGTCAGAAAACCAAAGTCAAACTGGCTTAAGCAATGAAAGGGTTTTATTGGTTATCACAGAAGTCCAGGGATAGGGCGGGCATTGTGCACTGCAGTGTCAGCACCATTACTTCTCTCATGGTCAGAGATGGCTGCCAGCAGCTCCAGGGTGAGAGGGTCTTTTCCCACAACCCCTGAACCAAAATCTGGACTCAGCCATTTGGGCTTCTGCTGAACTAATTCCTGTGACCGAGCAAATGCCATATGCTGATTGACTCAGGATGGAGCTACTGTACCAGTAATGGGACACAGGATGAGATTAAGCTGATTGTCTTAAAACATTGTCCTGGAGCAAAGGTGGTCTCATCCAAAATTAGAAGATTGGAGGGTATAAGGGGGTTTGAGAGAGGCCCAATGTCAACCACATGCAGGTGGGGCTGTGTGCCACCCTACCCTCTGCCTCCTCTCAAGTCCAGTGAGATCTGTGTGTAATGGCATCTTTTCCTGGTCTGTGCTTGAAATGAAGATGCTGCCATGGACTGTAGTGTAACTGACAATCATTGGTATTAGGCCAGAGGACCAAGGCCAATACCAAATGTTTCCCTTATAACCACCCCTCCCTTGCATCCCTAAGGATGTGTGCACAGAAGAGGCAAACCAGGGTGGTGGCACTGGAATCCCAGACCTCCGCTGGGCCTTTGGCTCCAGGCCCCAGCCTGACTGCAGCAGAACTGTTTTCTCAGAAACTTCTTTTATCTGGGTAAGCAAGCCTGAACAGCTCAGAACCAAATCAAGCCAAAATGCCCAAGCCAAGCCCAAACCTGAGAGTTGGATCTCATCACCTGCCTGCCTTCAAGGAAAGGCCAGAGAGTCCTGAAAGCAGCAAAAGAGAGCATAGGACCCAGTATAGGAAGCTTTTGCTCCAGAGCCCACCCTAGCCTCTTCAGGCCAGGACAGAAGCCCCCAAGGGCCCAGAGCCCCCTGGGAGAAGAGGGAGCATTTGCAAAATAAGGGGCAAATAATGTCAGACAAAACAGGAAAGAGGCCACATTCATCCTCAGTAGTCCTGGGTGCCGTGAAGTAGATGTTTAAAACTACTCCACCTCTAGAGCAAGTGACCCAAGCAAAATTTCATTACTCGGGGGAGCAAAGTAAAGTATAGAGTTGGGGGTGGATGAGGAATGGAGGGGGAGAGAGGAATGCCTTGCTCCACTGAAGGAGCAACACGAGCTGGGGCTCTCTTTAGAGGCCTCTGTGCATGCATGCATTCATTCACCAAGCCCTGTGCCTTATTTCGCACTGGGCACTGTGCCAGATGCTGGAGATGCAGCACTGAGGGAGACAGATGAGGCCTCTGTGCTCATGCAGCAGGAGTTTCCCACCAAAGAGTGGAAAATACGAAACATTTAGACTCAGACAAAAAGGTGGTTCTGGGGCACAGTGTAGACCCAGCCCTCCAAAGGTTCTGAGCTCCCTTGCTGCTGCCTTTAAACCAGGGAACTGGAAAGGGCCAGCTGCCAGCTGGGGCTTATAAGGCCAAGCTCCTAAGCTGAAGAATGGTAACTGGAAAAGACTCTGGAGAACCCTAAATCACGTCTATCATTCACAGATGAGAAAACTGAAACTTCAGAAAGAAGAAAAGGCAACATCCATATAAAACTAATCAGCACTTACTGAGGATCTCTGTGTGTCTGATGTAGGGATAGGACCAGCCATCCCACCTGGATAAGGAGTTTCTCAGCCCAATACATTGGCCCCAGGGCACCCAGAGTCTCCCAGGACTAGGCAACTCTACTGCAGCTCAGTTCTTCCCACGCTCTCACCCAACGAAAGGCCTTAAAGGCCATGGGTCCCTTGTGTGCAGCTGAAGTTTTGAGACCTGGAGTGCAAGTGTGGGGGCCTTGGAGATGCGCAACCCCCAACCCCACAGCGGGGAGAAGCGGCTGCTGAAGGCATCAGCTTCGGCTGGCACATGAAGTCTATTTTCCATGTGTCTGGAACCAGGCCAAAGCTTCCTGGGGTAATTTTAACCAGTATCCACTCTAGAACAATACCAAAAAAGGTAAGTTTCTCACCACCTCAGACAGGCACACACTTAACCATTGCCTTTTCATGAATTAAACCCTTTAAACATTCAGAACTAAAGCTGCTTTAAAGCACTGAAGTTAGGGCAGCCAAGGAAAGTATCCTAATACTGGCTGTTGGCCCTCTTACTGAAACTGACTATAAAGTGCCAGCTCTTCTTACCCTTAGAAAATAGCCTGAGCCCCTCAGCTGTCTTGGGGGAGGGAAGATATGTTTAGACCCCAGAACAGCTGATTAAGGATTTGCTGCAAGGGCTGGGAGAGCCAGAGGAGGGTTGAATTGCAAGGGCCTGTCAGAGGGTAGCATCTAGGGGGCAGGAGCTGGCGGGGGCTTTAGGACAAGTCGGTTCACACACACTGCCTTATAATCAGCAAAGCATCTTGATATAAGCCAGTGGTTCTCAAAGTGAGGTCCCCAGACCAGCAGTATGGGCATTACCTGGGAACCAATCATTCAAAAAGCCAAGTCCCTGCTCCTACCTCGAACCTACTGAATCAAAACCATTGCATGTGGGACCCAGGAATCTGAGTTTTAATAAGCCCTCCAGGTGATTCTGGTGCTATGTAAAGTTGGAGAACCACTGATACCAGCGAATCATCTAACCAGGTCCCTTGTGGATAAGGATGGATGAAAGACTGAGGTATGGTGATGCTTGTCAACTCTTAAGTGTCTTTTCAAAACCAGGGATTCCTGTCCTGAAAAATGCATATCCGCGTGAAAATGTCAGGGGCTCTCTGGCCTGGGTTATAAACCCCCACTCTGGCTACCCCGAGGCTTTTCTCCAGAGCAGGAATCTACTCCACAATATCCTTAGAGGCTAGCATTAGCTGCACCCTTCCAGAGAGAGGGAACTCACCACTTTGAAGGGCTTGTTTGCAATGGTTTTTTACTTAATTGGTCAGAGTATTGCTTGGGGTTATTGCTTGTTCACTCCTATGTAGGTTTATACAGACCAAGCTCCAAGAACATAGGTGGAATGAGTCTTATAAACCCAAATTAAAGGAAGCAATGTGACTGTCCTAAATGGTAGAAATGAATTCAGTATTTTTTTTTAAATAACCTCACTCAGTGTTGGAGAGCTCTGAGTGATGGGAAATCCTCCTTTATACTGATCTGAGACCTACCTCCCAGGAACCTCCTATCCCCACCCTGATTTTGGCTTCAGAACCGCAAGCAGCAAACCCAAGATCTTGATTCATAGAAGACATTTACTTCTTCACTCGGCCTTGCTTGGCACAGGGCTGCAGGGAGGGCAGTCTCCGGCTGCCCTCGGGCTCTGGGCCTGGGCAGTTCAGAAGATGCAGGTGCAGCCCACAGCTATGGTCTCCATGACTGTGCGCTGACGGCAGGGCCCGGTGCGTGGAGGCGGCGGGCAGAGGCGACGGCGCACAGGAACCTGGCTGAACACGGGCACGCTCACCATGCTGCGGTCCTCCTGCATGGTGAAGGGGTTCACGCAGCCCAGGCACAGGCACCGCGCCTCTGGCAGGTCCGCAGGAGTGCGACTGGGGTCATGGTTGATGCTGTGGGAAGGCAGGAGAAAACACAGGATGGGAGATGATCAGGAAAAAAAAAAATCGGTCCTGCCTTTTTTAACTGGAATTTTCATTCCCACAGCAAGACTGTGCTATGCTGGAGGAAGGGTAGTAATTCACTCCTGCATTCCAGGGAAGAAAACCAAAGATCTTGGACATCAAGATCAGGTGCACCAAGGTTGTCCAGGTTCAAGGTCACCAGCTAGTTTTCTTCTTTCATCTAGCAAGACACTAGTCCCAGTGATTGTGCTGTGGGAGCCCAAAGAAGCTAAGGCCCTCTTTGCCTTGCCCACCTCTCCCCCTAGTTTATATTCTTAGGAAACTTAATCCATGAGAAATAATAAGCACACTAATGCCTAATCCACACTGGAAGAGGAGTCAGGAGGTCTGGGTTCTATTCTGACTTCATTTCTACTCATCCAGCAAATATTTTTCACATTCCCTCTGGGTGGTGAGTCTGCCCTGGACATTAGGTGCTCACTGGTGGACAACACAGACAAGCTCCCTCCTGGGGCTGAGAGCATAGGGATACGCTTGGAGACCTTTCTTTCTCCGCACCTCAGTTTTCTCATCTGCTAAATGAGGGGTGAACTTGACTGTGGACCTGCAATGTCAGCAGCGCCTAAGAGTTTGTTAGAAATGCAGAATCCCATCCCTGCCTCAGACCTCTTGAGTCAGATTCTGAATTTTTATAAGATCCCTGAGAAAGTCAAGAGCACAGTAAAGTGAGAAGCCCAGCTTTGGAGAATCTTTATGGACCCTTCCAGTGGTCACATGCCAGATATAGAAGTCATTAGCCAGAAGCGGCTATTTAAATTTAAATGAATTGAAATGCGCTCCTCAGTCACACTAGCCACATTCCAAGTGCTCAGCAGCCATATGAGGTGAGTGGCTGCCTTATTGGACCTTTTACATCATCACAGAAAGTTCTACTGAACATGCTGTTCTAGAGTCTCAGGACATCAGTTGTGTGGCTAAAAAACCTTTTGCCTGGGTTTGTGGGCGAGGACCCTTCAGGGCTAGGCAAGTTCTTCATCATTCATATACACTTGGCCCCTGCTATGTGCCAGGTTCTAGGATAGGAAGTAGAGCTTATGACCAAAGGGAGACCCAGCCCTGTCATCCAGAGACAGCAGGTCTTGATTCCCAAGCCTGGCTGTGCACCCTAATCAGGTGGCGATGCAGAAAATGCCAGCTTCTAGGCCTCCCCCCTGGACCTTTTGACTGAGAGAGGAATGAGACTCCTAGGATGATTCTGATGCAGGCATGGGGAAGGTCCCAGTCTAGCATAAGAGACAGATGTGGACACAGCTAACTCGATAACATCTGGAAGTGTGTAACTGAGAGCGTGTACAAGGCACGCTGAGGTGGAGGACGCGCAGGCCACGCAGGCGCTTCAATGGGGACTCGGAGAACAGCTGTGGCAGTACTCGGCATGGATACCTCATTTACTAACAAGCCTATGAAGTAGGTACTCATATCACCTCCATATACAGTTGAGGAAACTGAGGCTTGGAAAGGCTAAAAAACTTGCCCAAAGCCACACAGCCAGTAAGAAGACAGCCAAATTCAAACCCATGCACTCAAGCCTCTGAACATAAGTTTCTTAGCTGTTAAGGTAATAGGGACATTTGACAAGGCACCATCCCCACCCCCATCCCCGACATGTAGGATGCCCATGGCTACTCAGCCTGGCCTACCTGTAGCTCCAGGGTGACAGGCTTCTCTTGTTGGACAGCCACAGCTGCAGGTTGACTTCACACTTCCTTCTGGCTGGCTCTGAGCTATTCCTTAGCTGGGCCACCATCTCCCCAAGGTTCCTCTCATATTCCTCCATGCGGGCATATGGCTTCACCTGTGACACCAGGTCCAGCGGCATCTGGTGAGGCCCAGGAGCCAGGGTCCCAGGCCTCCCTTTTCCCTTCCTCTTGCCTTTGGTGTTCCTGAGCTGGCCCAGCCCCAGGAAGATGGAGATGGTGAGAAGAAACAGCTGGGAAAGAAGGCCACAGGTCAAAGGTGGGAGAGCCAAGGCTCCCTCCTGGCCAAGCCTCAGGGCCTGGGAGGGGAGAGGGATGGGTAAAAGCCTCCAAGGGGTCTGTCCACCTGCACCTGTCCACCAGGCCACCACACATGTGTATCAACACTTGTATGCACCACACTCATCACCAAGTCCTGTCCGTTGCACCTTTTAAAAGGCTCCTCACCCCTCCACTTCTCTACCTGCCTCACTTCCCTGGACAGCTCAACAACCTCCTACCCAATATCCCCAAATTCCCCCCGCAACCTTCCAATCAGTTCTCCACATGATGGCCAGGCACAGCTGTTTGAAAGGCAAATCTGATAACATCACCTTCCTGTTTAACACCTTTTATCCTTAGGGTAACAACACCTCTACCCCTACCTGCCTGGTGGGCTGACTTCTGCTGAGGTCTCCCTCCTCCAACCACTCCTGACTTCCTCTCATATCTAGACTTCAGCCTGAAGCCTTCTCTCAGTCCCTTCTCACCATGCTCCCTCCTGCCACAGGGACTTTGCACGGGCTGCTACCTGTGCACCTTCTAAATGCTTCTCACCCCTCATGTCTCAGCCCCAGTGTCACTTCCTAGGATGCCTCAGAAGTGTACCTTCTTGGACTCTAAACACCACATGCCTCTTGCATGGCTGCAGACTTATGGTTTGTACATGTGAATCTTTTATATGTCTGTCCCCCACTAAGCACTGACTCCATGAGCTCAGGCGTTGCATCAGTTTCCACACACTGTGTTGTCCTTCCAGTCTGAGCCAATGACAGCTGTCAGCACCCCTGCCATTCTGCAGCTTACAGTCTCAGTGGGGAGGACAGACAGTGACTAGGAAAACAAGCACCATTAGGGACAAGAGTGATGATGGGCAGTGCTACCTGCGGTCAGACATCAGGGCCACCCCTTAGCCTGTGGCAGGGCAGTGGTCCCACAAAGCCATTCTGGGGAGCAGGCATGTCAGGTGAGGGCTGAAGGATATGAGGGGGGCAGATTTGGGCAGAGGTAGTCCAAAAATATTAAGGGGGGAGGATGGTGTAAGAGGAGGTTTGAGTTGGATGAAACGTTTCACTGAAAGGAAAGCATTGAGGCTGAAATAGAGTGTTGGTGGGGGAGATGAAGTTGGGGATCTGGGCAGGTCACGGCCAAGGGTCCCTTGTGGACTCCACCACTGTCGTGCTCCCCTCTTCCAGGCCTCCCGTCTGTGTTCACCCCCGTTGTCCACGCCTCACCCACCCATACCCACCTTCACCTCCCAGAACCGGGGAAGACTCTGGCTCAGTGGGAGAGGACCTGGGGGACTGCAGGACCCGACACTTCTGGAAGCTGGGGACAGAAGGAGCAAGATTTGCGTGGGGGGTCAGAGCTGGCCAGAAGGAAGAACTGTCAGAGGGAGTTTCATCTCCCTGCTGAATGTAGCCAGGCTCCTACCCACCTTGAATCCCTCACCCCAACCCGCATGGCCCATGCCTGGTCTATCCAGGTGACCCAGCCAGTCTTGACCCTTGGGAACAAGTTTCAACATATCTCCTCATGGCAGAACAATTTCCTGGCATAAATCCTCAACAGAGATTCAAGTCACTAAATTCTTCCTTTTTGGTCTTGATTCTGCTGCAGAAAAATGTCTCCCTTACAATATGCTTTCTCATCTGAACTTCTCACAAAGCCTGAGCTCTCCACTCAGAGAAACCCAGAATATAATCACAGTCACCCTTCCTCACATTACAGATGCGAAACAGATAAACAGAAGGACTTGCCCAAGATCGCACAGCCTGGATCTCAGGACCCAGGGACTCTTTGGAAAAACCCCGGCAACCGGGTTTGCCAGGATCTCCCCAGATGCCTTCGGCAGGGTGAAAGGACTTCAGTGTAGACGGGCTGAGCCCAGTTCAGAAGCCTGAGCTACTGGCCATGGCTGCAGGCTCTGAGCCCAGTCTGTTTCTTTCTCGTCTTGGGGGAGAGGGCAGAGGGAGAATGCGCCTCTGCAGATTCCAAGCCAAACAGAGGCGGCCATTAATCAATAGGAAAGAAGTAACGGAACACGCCTGTCCTAAGAAGGGGTGGGGGTGGGGTGGGGAAGCGCCACGTACCAGGCTGTGTGGCCAGTCCATCCCGGGAGCCGGTGCTCTGCCGGCAGCTGCCACCCGCCAGGGAGCCCAGAGGCCTCCGCCAAGAGAATGGCAGCGACAGGATGGAGCGAAGCAATTATAGCTCGTCGGGGGGCTGCTGGGGAGTGAGGAGGGGGTGGGAGCCCGGGTCCCCAGCCGGCTGGGTCTGGCACGGCGGCAGGCAGTGAGGGGCGCGGGGGCAGGCCAGGACCTGGGCCGAGGTGCCCAGGGGCTGTTGACTGAGGGACAATGCCCTGTGTGTCTGGCGGGGCTCGGGAGGGTGGCCCCTCCGCCTGCGGCCTGCGGCCGGCCGCCCGGCCAGCGCCCGCAGGGCCCGCCGAGACAATCAGCTTCGTCTGCTTTGGGGACGGCTGGGGGGCGAGGGCGGAGGAGGGACGGGCGGCCGTTGGTCAGGAGGGCGAGTGTTCCCGGCGTGCGCCCACCAGGAGGGAACACAGGCCGCACGCCCAGAAAAACAGCCTCGGGCACCCCGGCCTCGGCGCCTTAGGTGGCTCGCCGCGCTCCAGACGGGAGCCCCGCCCTCTTGATCCGCAGGCAGGGAAACTGAGGCCGCAACAGGGAAGGGACTCGTCCGGATTGCACAGTGAGTTGGAGGGGACCGTGCCGGGTTCGTCCCGGGTCCCTGGGCCGGCTTTAGCCACCATCCCACGCTGTTTCTCTTGGGATATTTTTGCGCAGTTCTGGGCCCCTGTGAACAAGGTTCTGAATCTGTAGTCTCACCCGGCCAAGCGGGATCCAGGAGGACTACGCGGCTGGCTGGCTGGCCTCCTGCCGCAGCAGCCGACTCGTAGGAGGGCTGCGCTCCGGGGGCCTGCTTGCGGCTCTGGTTTCTCAGCCTCGGGCTCCGTCTCTGTAAAGCGGGAGTCCTGCCCGGGCCTTGACGGTGGCCTGGCCCGTTTCTTCCTGATGTCTTTCTGAGTCTCAGTTCTCACATCTCTAGAATGGGTAACCATGTCATCTACCTCCTGGGGCTTTTATAATGGGTAAAGGAAATAACCCTTGTTGAACAGTTGACAGTGCCTGACACATAATAAGTGCTCAAGAAACACTTAGCTGTTTGTTTACTACAAAAATTGTTGTCACAAAATAATGTTCCTGCTCTCATCAGCATTACTCCTAGCGCAGCTCAGTTGCTCAGCGAGCTCTCCCTCCTGACCCTCCGGGCCGAGAGAGCTCTGGGCTTCGCAGGCTCGGGCCTTCTTGAGCTCAGGTGAGCCCATCTACAGGTTCTGGAATCACATGCTGAGCTGACCAGCCCTGCCGTTGAGGTCTCACACCTCAAGTGAAGGGCCCAGCCTAATGTGAGCTGTGAGTGAGCAGGTCCACCCACAAGGCAGGGGCGGGGCTGGGAGGGCGTGTGAGGAGAACAGGGGAGGGACACCGTGCACAGGCGCCCAGGATGGCACTGTCTTTCCGAGGGCCACTCTTGGCCATTTACAGGAATCAGCAGAGGGGAAGAACGCGGGCACTCCTGCATGTCACAAGATTAATCTGTCCAGGGCAGGTTTCCACGGCATAACTGAGAAACTGGCTGAGGCCTGAGCTCATGGAGAGATACCACCATATTTGGTCAAATACTAGACAGGGCTCCCTTCTATCATTGGAGCTCCAGAGGGAGGCGAACTCTGAGAATACCTCCTCAGGCAACAAGGGCCCCTGCTCCCGTCCCAGGCTGCGCCAGCCCCACTGCCACTGTCCTTGAAACAAGTGAAGCAGCCAGGTGAGGGGCAAAGGATGGGGACAGCCTGGTTGTATTGTGTGCAGCCTCCTGGCTACCCCTCTACTGCTGCAGCCAATGGGGCCTGATAGACACGCAGCTGGGGAGGCCCCTCACTGTACCTACACAAAGGTAGGGAGATTAAAAGATGGGGACTGGCTGCAGGGCACTTCCTCTGCTTCTCAGGACCCCTGACACGCATTTTCCTCAGCTCCTAGCCATACGCGCTCGTTGCTTCCGTCTCCAAAAGACAGGACACATCAGCTCCCTCAGCTCCCAACTTCAGTGCTTAAATAGAGACTCCAGGGTCCTGGCCCCAGAGTTCTGACATAGCCCCAGGAACCTGCACTTTAACAAGGACCCAGTCTAGCCATTACAGGGGTCCATACCCATCCTCTGGCTAATCCCCTCACCCCCATTTACACAAGGAAACCAAGGCCCAGAGAGGCATGGCCCTTACCCAAGCTCACACAGCATGCTAGTGCCAGAGCTGGTAAGTCTGGGTTGAGCATAACAGCTCAGTCTTCTAGTCTTGTTACTCTTCCCCCAAACTTTATGCATACAGCTCTGGGCCAAGCTGGGCCTCCTTGGTCCCTCTCCCAGTGGGCAGGGTGATCCTTGAGGTACTAAGGCAGGTGCTGTGAGGAGTCCAGGATGGGCCTAATGACCACCATTGGGTTTCCCACTCCTGGGCCATCTCAGGCCCCTACCCCAGCCAGGGTTTCTAGAAACCATGAAGGGTCTTCTGCCTTCAGGGATGGCCTGAGCATCGACCCTGGCCAACCACCCTGGGACCTAAGTCCACAGGTCAGAGCCAGGCCTGAGAGGGAGGCATAGGAACTTGGGCTTTGGGGCTTTCTGCCCCATAGCAAAGTTGGAGTCCTTAGATCTTTTCCCACGGCCAGCGGTCAGCACAGGTGACTGAGGGAAGGGGCAGAGGGGCTGAGTGAGAGGGGCAGGGTGTAGCTGTGCTCAGGGCCACCAGAGCCGGTCCTGCGCTCACCACCAGGTGGCGCCACCTGAAAGCTTAGCAAACCCTGACAAGCTTCCTCAACAGCCACTGCTCTTCCCTGGATCCATCCCAGGGCTGAGAATGAGGGGACCTGGGGAGGGGGAACGGGTCTTGTGCCTGCCCCTGGCTGCCTGAGAAACCCTATTATTGATGAGGACCAGCACCAGGACATCTTCCATGGCACAAGCAGTCCAGGAGTGAGGGGGCAGGGCTGGCATGGGGGCTTCGGGCTGCTGGGTGAGCTAGTCCCTCCCTTCACTTGGCGCACCCACTACGTTCTAGGCCTTGAATATTTGGCACCTGGACACTGTAATTTCCAAAAAATAATGGTAACAGTGTTAGCTTCAGCTTCCTATCTTCTTCCTGGCGGCCAGGCCGTGCTAAGTCCTTCATGTGCGCTGTTTGATTGAATCCTCTCAGCCACTCTCTGGTGAGGCACTAATTCTATCCCAGATCTGCAGATGGGGAAACTGAAGCCCAGGGACCCATCGTCCCAGAGGATTCAAAGCAAGTGTGTCTGGTGCCTGCATATGCTGTTCCCTGGGTGAGGGAGAAGAGCATTGCAGTTAGGAGAGGAAGGGGATGTCCAGCTGGTCAGCTGGTCAGCGAGGAGGGTCTGTGCCTGCCCCTGATTCACCCTGACGTCCTCAAACAAACCGGACCCTGCATGTTGGGCAGGTCCTTGAGCCCAAGCCCAAAGTAGAGTCCTCAAGGGGATATGAGAGCTCCTAGAGTGTGGGCATGGCAACCAGCAACGTTCCTGGCACATAGTGGACATTCACTAAATATCTGATGCACTGAACCAAACCAGCTGTGTGTTAATGCTGGGGTGGAGAACGGGAGGCCAGAGCAACAGGAGCTGGAGGAAGAGGCGCAACCCAGGGAGTAAGAGTTCAGATTCCAAAGATCAACAGACCTGAGTTTTAATCCCACATCTACCAACTCACAGCTGTGTGACCCTGGGAAAGTCACTTGACTCCTCTGAGCCTTACTTTCTTCTGCACAGTGGAGAGAATAATAACTTGGTTATCAATGGATTGTTGTGAGGATCAAATGAGATAATGCATGTTAAAGCACTTAGTAGAATGCCTGAAAAAAGTAAGTGTTCCCTTAATGGTAGCTGTAGTTGTCACAGTTACTGTTAAAACAAGTCTTGAGTTGTGCCTTCAAGGCTGCTTCTGGAGTGTTCCCAGGTAAGAAGGGCATTGTGGGGTGGGAACAAGGATAGAACCAGCAGAAGACTGCAGAAGCCCCTCTTCCCAGTGAGCCCATCCTGGAGCCTCATCTGGGCCAGAAGGACCTGCAGGACTTGGTCTAAAGACCAAGTGGATCCCATCGGGTTGGCAGGGACAGGAGGAGACCAGTGGGCACCTCTGCTGCAAGACGGAGGATGGCTGTGGCCGGGAGGACGCATCCTCCCCTGGAGGTCTTGGCTCTCCTGCCGTGCTGTCCACCCCTGCCCTCCCTGGTAGGAGTCCTTCTCCCAGGCCCATATTAGCACAAATGCCTGCCTCACTGCTCACTCCAGAGCCCCAGCCAAAGAGGCACTATTTTAAGCTCCCTGGACAGGAACACTGCTGGTGGGAACAGACCCAGCCAGCAAGCTCCCAGTTCTCAAAAAAGGGAAAGGCCTGGGTGAATGGGTGGCTCCTGGGAAGTGCAGAGGGGCTGCCACATCCACATGACCCTCTGCCTAGGCCAACCACCAAGGCCTCCTTTTTACTAGGCATCCAGCCTTGAAAACACCAAGTCTGTGAGATTGATTCCACACTGTACCTAGTCTCTTGTTAGCACTCACCACCCATAGAACTTCAGAGCTGGGGGATATGTTGGGTGGCCCCAACCAATGTTAGAAACCCCTTCTAAAGCATCTTGGCAGGACACCCCAGTATAGGGAGATCATTTCTCTCTGAGGATGCACATCCCACTTTTTAAAGCTCTAGCTGTTGAAAATAATAACATTAAAGTCTTCTTTTAGTGGACAGCTACATGCAAGAGAATGAAACTGCATTTCTGTGTAACTCCATACACAAAAGTAAACTCGAAATGGATTAAAGACCTAAGTGTAAGACATGAAACCATAAAACTCTTAAGATGAAAACATAGGCAAAAATCTCTTGAACATAAGCATGACCAATTTTTTCCTGGACACATCTCCTCGGGCAAGGGAAACAAAAGAAAAAATGAACAATTGGGACTACATCAAACTAAAAAAGCTTCTGTACAGCAAAGGAAATCATCAGCGGAACAAAAAGGCAACCTGCAGTATGGGAGAACATAATCATAAACGATTCATCTGATGTGGGGTTAATATCCAAAATACATAAACAACTCATATAACTCAACACCAAAACAACAAATTACCCAATTAAAAAATAGGCAGAGGACCTGAACAGACATTTTTCCAAAGAAGAAATACAGATGGCCAACAGGCACATGAAAAGATGCTCCGCATTGCTAATCATCAGGGAAATGCAGATTAAAACCACAATGAGATATGACCTCACACCAGTTAGAATGGCCACTATCCAAAAGACAGGAAACAACAAGTGTTGGTGAGGATCTGGAGAACTGGGAGCCCTCCTACACTGTTGGTGGGAATGTTATTTGTTGTAGCCACTGTAGAAAGCAGTATGGAGGTTCCTCAAAAAGCTAAAAATAGAAATACCATAGTAACTACTTCTAGGAATTTACCGGAAGAAAAGAAATCCCTGATTTGAAAAAATGTATGCACTCCTATGTTTATTGCCACATTATTTACAATAGGCCAAGATATGGAAGCAATCAAAGTGCCCATAAACAGATGAATGGATAGAGAAGATGTGGTACATATACACAATGGAATATTATTCGGCCATAAAAAAGAAAGCAATCCTGCCACTGGGGACAATGTGGATGGAGCTAGAGGGTATTATGCTCAGTGAAATAAGCCAGGCAGAAAAAGGCAAATACCATAGGATTTCACTTATTTGTGGAATCTAAAAACAAAACAAAACAGAATGAACAAAACAGCAGTAGACTCATAGACACTGAGAAGTGGCAAGTGGTTACCACTGGGAAAGGGGATGAGGTGGGTGGGTGGGGAGGCTGACAGGGATTCTCACGAAAACTCTCAGTCATAGTATAGGTTGGTCATGGAGATGGTAGTACAACATGGAGAATACAGCCAATGAGACATCTTCCTATACTGACAGAGAGTGACTGCACTAGTGGGGGGGAGGATTTAATAATGTAGGTAACTGGTGAACCACTGGGTTGTATACTTGAAACCAATATAAGATTGTAATATCAACTAAACTTCAATAAAAAAAGTTTTCTCTTTTATTATTCTAAAGTCGCCTCCTATGATAGATATAATATGGTGTCATGGGGGATTGCAGACTTCAGAAATGGTGATTAGACACTTGCTCTGCCCCTTTATCTGTGGCCACGTCCACTTCTCCTGACCTCAGTGAGCCTCAGTTCCCTCATAAGTTTGTTCAAGTGGATTTACCATAAAACTTATGACTTGCCTGCCACATAACTGGTACCTAATATTTGGCAGTTTAGGCTGGGGTTTATTTTTGTAGTTTGACTGGTTGTGTGTGTGTGTGTGTGTCCTGTGGTGTTTTGTGTGTGTGCATGCTATTTTTGCATTTTGATTGTGAAGAACCAGTATAGACTAATATTTAAAGCACGGACTCTGAGCCAGAGTGATCTGATCGCCAGCCTCTCCACACAGCAGCTAGGTCACCTTGGGCAAGTGACGTGACCTCTCTGAGCCTGTGTCCTCCTCAGAAGAAGGAAGGATTTAACAAGATAATGCATGTAAA
Organism: Phataginus tricuspis; assembly: GCA_029783875.1. Lineage (NCBI taxonomy): Eukaryota > Metazoa > Chordata > Mammalia > Pholidota > Manidae > Phataginus > Phataginus tricuspis. The sequence continues at coordinate 27,826,983 of JAQQAC010020790.1, read as the reverse complement.
GTGCCTGACCCAGAGTAGTGCTCAACAAATGGCCCTGCTACTATTTTGTCGTACACGTTCTTAGCTCTGCTCAATCAGGTGGCACAGAACAATTCTAGTCAGTTCTCTTCTAGAACTTTCCAGCTACTGGCATCTTAGTCATAGAAAGAACTGCCTTGAGAGAGCGTGAGCTTCCCAGCTGCCACATGTTTCAGCAGGGGCCAGAAGACCAGTTGGAAGTGCCGTGAGGGGGACTGGAGAAGAAGAAAGGTTTGGGCTCGCTGAGCTTTAAAATTTCCCTTCCATTCCTGAGAGTGTGAGACTTTTGTCCAAGGCCTCAGGTCCCCATGTGGGACTGTCCTGTCTGCCCCGACTTGCCCAGACCTGGGACTGGAAGGAGCCCAAGGGGGCCTGCAAGGGACAAGTAATAAACAGCCTATCTCTAGGGCAGACGGAGGCGCCGCTGCCCACCACGCATCCTCCCCTCTGTCCCAGGGGATGTTTATATTCTGGTCAGAGTTTACAGGATGTCTGGACTTACAAGACCCAGAGTTCTGACTTTTCCCCCAAAGCTTTCAGCCCCTCCTCTTGCTGAGTGGGTCTGCATCTCTTTGGGGTGGGAGGCCCTATCCTCCAGTGGAAGCAGGAAAAGGGTACAGCCTGAGAAATGCTCTCTTCAGACCCCCAGATCCCAGATGGGTGGAGGAAGAAGCCTGTGCCATGGGGGATGGGAGAAGAACTGCGTCCCTGTCTTCTGACCATTTATAGCAAAGGGGGCCTGGGAAGAGAAGGGGGACATGAGGGGAAGGGACTTCCTTTGCAGCTTGGGTTCAAAGGCCTGCTCCCCGAACACAGCTAAAAACGGATGGTCCTTATCAGAGTCTGCCTTACACATTAGCTTCTGTTACTGGCTCAGATCGTGCTGTTTTGGTCACACTTGGGGTATCTTGCTGTGTGAGTGTGAATTTGTGGATGGGGTCTCATACATGCCTGTTTTGTATTGTTATTGATTAGAAAGGTCATCTGGCAGGAGCCTCTTGCACGCAGCCAACAGGTCTTGTTCACACGTGTGCTGCTCAGCTCCTGGCTCAGAAGCCTGGGGCCTGCTGGGACCAGGGTGGGGCTTGCTGAGAGAGCAGAGGAATTCTGACGGCTACTCACTACCCAGCGTTTGGTGGACAGGCAGCAACTCTGAGACATCACACCACCCTTCAGTAAGCAGCCTTGAGGGCCATAGCCAACACCTCTGTCCCCGTCCTGTACAGTACAGACTCAGGGCTACAGTGAATTCCCATTATGGCCTCCCTGCAGAAGCTAGTCTCTGTGGTCTGAAGCTGTTGGGAGATGATATTGAGAATCTGCCCCAGGGGTTGTTTAAATACCTGACCTAGGATCCTCCTGGAATGTCTATGAGCTATGACCTTCCAGGTGTGGGCAATGAAGAGCCTTGAGAGTTCCTGAGAAGGGTCCATCCCCTCCTTTGACAAATATGTATTGAGCACCTACTATGTGCCAGGCACTGTTCCAGCCACTGGGCACAGAGCAAAGAACAGCTAAAACAGTTTCTGAACTCATGTTCTTCCTAGAAGATGACAAATACATCAATATTTTAGGACCAGCCTGCAGCTTAAAGACTCTTGCTAGGCCTCTCGCCTCTCAGTCTCCGTGGGAACTGCTGGATCTCCTGGGAAGCCCATGACCTCAGCCCTCGGGACATGTGGAGGAAGGTACAACATCTCCTGCATGTGACGTGTTTCCAAATTTCCATTGAAAGGTCGGTTCTCATAAATACTGCGTTTGTGAGGAAAGAAAAAAAAATGGCTAGTATGGAATCTGACCATTTCCAAATTCTGGTTCCCAGGGAAGCAGTCTCCATACTTGTTCTAACGTTGATGCTGTTTCAAGGTTTCTGACCCTGGGTAACAGAGGTGGCCCAGTCCTGAAGCCTAGGCATCTGCTGTCAGTAATTGCCCGGCACTGCAGGTGATACCCCTGCATGTGTATAACCCTCTACAGTTCACAGAGCACTTGTACATTCATGATTGCATTTACTCCCTTGTATCAAACCCCATGTGAATATAGATTTTTACAGAAGAGGAAACTGAGGCCCAGGGAAGGGGAATAGTCTGGCCATGGTCGTATAGTGAAGAAAAAGGGGCAGAGCTTAGGATGAAAGCCTGGGCCCCTGAAACCACTTTTGCCCACTACCCTACCCTAACCTTTGCCCCCACTTCGGGAATGAGCGCTGGAGCGAGCAGTGGTTAGATGCTGGCTGCCCTCTCGCTAGGCAGCATGTACAGAGCACAAAGTCCACCCAAATCATTTCAGACAGGGCCTGGCTGTGTGCTATGAGAGAGCTTGGTGCCAGGAGGACGTTTTCTGAGCCGGCTTTGGAGGGAATTCACGGGTCAGGCTGACCCCACCTCCCTCTCCCCCAGCAGCGCGCTCTTGCAGGATTCAGCATTGATTGGCTCTTCAGTCCGGTGATCACACAGCTCTGTCCCTGATTCCTTTGTCTTCCCTATTGGCATTCCCTTGCATTCTATTCCATTATCTCAACCACAAAGGCTCTGAGCCTGTCATTCCAGAATCACTTACAAATCTTCTCATTTTTTGGACCATTTCTTAGCATCTCAGGCTCAACGGGACCTTATAGGTCATTTTGCTGGCTTCTCAGTGATACCTCTATTAAACACTCCTGAGTCTCTTATTAACTTCTAGTTGTTTGAGATGTCTGTACCTCCCTGCTCCACCATCTGCTGATGACCAATATGCTGTCTGAGAATATACAGGACACAGCTGCTCCCTCCGCCCTATGACAAGCCCTGTCAGTCAGTATGGGCCATGTTATGCTCGAGTAACAAACAACCCCAGAGGCACAGCCCAGCGAAGGTGTCTTTTCCACCTGGCCTCCGAGTCCCATGTAGGCGCGCTCTGCACATCAGGGTCTCTCAAGGACAGAGAGCGATGGGAGCTTCATCGTGACCCTTGCTCCTATAAGCGTCCCAACAGGAACAGAGGTTTGTAGGCAGCAGAGGTCAAGAATGGATTCTGGAATCTCCGCTCCAACCACTTATCCTCTGGGCAAATTCTTTCATCTCTTTAAGTGTCAGTTCCTTATCTGTAAAATGAGAATAACAAGAAAGTACCTACCTCAGAGATCTGCAGTGAGGTTAGCTGAGAGGATGGATGTGAGCCCTCAGCACAGGATCTGGTTCATAGAAAGAACTCAATAAATGTCAGTACTTATGATGTGAATAGAATATTTTTAACTTAATAGCGGCTACCATCTCCAGACAGCACAACCCCGGTTCTTCCTGCTGTCCGTCATGTTGACCACTTTGAACTCCTTAGAAGAGTTAAGGAGTTCTTTTTTTTTTAACCACCTGTCATTTTCATATTTTTTATGTGTTTTATCTCATGAGGAAGGCACTTAGGGGTTCAAAGCTGAGTCAGAAAAAGGTATATCTGTGTGTCTTGCCAGCCCCAAACTAAATTTATTCAGGTTAAGGTTCATTACCAAGTCCTTTTGAGTCCAGAGAAGAGAGGTCAAATTTGGAAAAGAATGCTTGCTTGAGAGAAAACCCAGTGGTGGAGAGACTCAGACATCAGACTGTAGAATGTCAGAGTTGGAAGGGACTTCTAGAATAAGCCAGTTTCATCATCTGTTCTATTTTACAGATGAGGAAAACAAGTCCAGAGAAGGAAAGAGATCGATAGAATGTCACACAGCAAATCAGTGTCAGAGTTGGGACCAGAACCTACTTCGTTTAATCCCAGTCTTGGGGCTTTCCACATAGCACATAAGGGGATAAGGGGACAGCATTCTTCCCCATTGGGATGGAGGGTGGGGGGTGGAATCTCATTGGAATTACAGCTTGTCCTCATCTCACGTAGTCATACTCCAGTGGAGCTGTAAATTTAAGAACTTTATAAACATTACCTTATTAAGGCTTCTTAGAAATCCAAAGACACAGCTCCTCTGGGTCATGGGACATGCGTTGAGGATCCAGTGAACAAACAAAGGCTAATGTTACATTTTTCACTTCGTTTAGGAAACCTTGCTTCTAATTATAGGATTTGTTTAACAGTCTCGGCTGGTTTATGAAGGCTCGGAGTCAGCCTGCAGACCTGAGGGCTGGCTGAGTAGTGCCAGACGGAGAGACGCGGACAGAGTGGGGGGGGCCTCAGAAGTAAAGGGAGTGATGGCCAAGCAAAATCAGCCTAGGCCAGACCCTACAGGGGAACATTAATTTTCCCTAATCCCACCAGTCAGGAGGCTTCCAGTTGGAAATTATCTCCAGTGACTCCCATTCGTTATCATAACCCTTTGTAGAGGAGCAGTGAATATGGATTTGCTATATGGCAAGCAGATGAAATAATGATCACATTGCTTCTTGTAATGTCCTCTGTCAGACTGAGCCCCCTGCGACAGCATCACTATTAGCACATGGCCTCCCTCTTCCTGGGGAAAAATGGTCTTAAATAAATAGTCTTTAAATAAATAACTTCTAAGTAAGTAATTTTTAAAAAAATCTTTATAAATTCTTCAAAGTACTATTATACTAACATTATATTATCACAAAAAATAGAAATTAAAAAAGATAGAAGTAAAAATGGAAGTTCCTAACGTTAGGTATAGCTATAATATAGTATATAACAAAGCCCCTATTGCTAAGCTCATACCTAGGAGGCAGGGGTCATATAAGGAGACTCTGAGAGGGTGTCACAGGAGATCGTCGGGAAGCTGAAAGCCTCCCCCTCACGTAGCCCACGCTGAGGCGCAGAAATCTTGCCCAGCTGCTCCCAAGCCAAGATACCTAAGGTCTAACCCATCCACCGCCCAGCCACGACCCCTCCTCACTCAGGGCCTCACTGCAGGCTCAGCCAGGCCCCCACCAGTCAAAGACACCCCCAAGCCCTTGCCATGCTCCAAGGGTTCCAAAAGTCCCAGCACCTCCATTTCTGAGTCAGGACATGTGCTTCCGTCACACGCACCCTCTCAGTCTCTTGGGCGGCCTCCCTTTAGTTTCTTGAAGCGCGGTCTGTGGTTTTCAAAGTGGGGTGTTGTTCAAGTCTTAGGAAAAATATTAGGGACTTCTATTTTTACTTCTATTTTTTTCTAATTTTTACTTGTATTTGTATTCAAGGAATATAATATTTTAGTATAATAGTATTTCACAGAATTTAGAAAGATTTATTTTAAAAAATAACTTAAAACAAAATATATTTATTTAAATAAACTGTTGTTTACTCATGACCAAAAAGATCTGAGGGCCCCTGGACTCGGATTTTGAACTCAGCACCCCTTAACTCTGAGTGGAGCAAGGAGACCCCCAGCCTCCCGTCTCCTGATTTCTGAGGATGATGCTGTTCCACGTACCCCAGGTTCATGTGCTCAGTGGTGTGAATTTTTACCAGCTACAAAATGATCAGGTGTGGGATGGTGGGTAGAGGGTGCCAGATTTTGGTGGGGGGTTGGTGGATTGGCAGCGCATCACCCTGACCTTCATTACTGCAGAGTCTAATAAACTAAAATAGACCTCCTCAGGTTCTAGATGAAAGTCACATCCCTGCTTCTTCAAAACAGATGATGTCAAGCACCACCATGCAGCGTTTTCTGCAGCAGTGTTTCATGACTCATGTTATGGGCTGAATTGTATCCCCCAAAAATTCACATGTTGAAGTTCTGACCACCAACACCTCAGAATTTGACCTCTTAGAAAGAGGGGCGATACAGATGTAATTAGTTAAGATGAGGTCATGCTGGACTAGTGTGGACCTTAATCCAATATAACTGGTGTCCTTATAAAAAGTAGAAATTAGGGAGCAGATGCACACAGGGAGACCGCCATGTGAACACAGAGGCTGATGCACCTAGAAGCCAAGGAACGCCACATGGCCGGCAGACCACCAGGAGCAAGGGCAGAGCTTGGAACAATGTTTCCCCACAGGCCTCAGAAGGAGCCCTGCCTTGATCTTGGGCCCCCCGCCTCCAGAACTGGGGGGCAATACATGGCTGTTACTGGAGCCACCCAGACTGTGGTGCTTTGTTACAGCAGCCCTAAGAAAAGAATGCAGAGCCACTGCCGGCTGCGTGGGCATCAGTGGGCAGCTGTGGCGGAGGGGAGAGTGGCTTCCTGACCCCAGCACTTAGACCCAGCCACGTGTTCTGCATGGTGGTGGAGCTGTGCTTTCTGACGCAGCCCTTCCGACAGCAGCACACACAGCAGCTGCCCTGTACCAACAGCCCTGTGTGATTGTCAACTGAGTCATTTCCAGAGCCCTGCCTAGAGCTGCTTTGCTTTCCTGACAATTGTGTAAGCAGCTAATTCCCTGTAGTAAATCCCTTTCTGCTTGAAATAGCAGGAATGCTTTACTACAGTTGAACCCTGACTGGTCCCACTTCATTGGACATTTAACACCATATTAAATTTGCAACTTTGCACACTTGGCATCTGCAAGTTCTAACACAAAGTAAGTTGTCAAGGACTTTCAGTATGCCTTTTTAAAAGTCATAATTGCTTTTTTTTTCAATAGTGAAAAACAATAAATTGTTCTATGTAAATCAGGAAAAAATCAAATGAAGAAAACTATAGTGAAGTAAGCCAAAATAACCCAAGTTCTTTCAAGCATCTGTGCCTTTTCACGAACATGTGCAATCATATTCACACTCACGTGTGTCACCAGAGTGTTCCTTTACACGCATGGTTCAGGGTGCGATGAGCGTGGCCCAACCTGCCCCAAGAGCTCAAATGTTCCAGGCCCATCTGCTGGTAAGAGCAGGAGGTCAGAGACGAACTGCAGGGGCCCTCTCTGAGGTTTTCACCACCCCTACCTTATGCATCTAGGGGTCCCTTAGTCCTTACAGGTGTCCTGGGCATGGGGCAGTGTCCAGTCCCATCTGGTGCTGTATCAGTGTGGTAACTGTGGTAGGACACAAACGTCTGAGCAGAAGTGGTCTTGGCGAGGCATAACCCCAATTGTGAGTCAAGTCCACACCTCCCAAAGTGGCCACAGAGGGGCAGCTAATATTCAGCCGAGACCAGAAAGGGCTCCAGGCCGAGCACCCAAGGCCCTCCAACACAAGCCTGCCGCACTTCCTACCACTGCTCACACGCCGGGGTCACAGCGCTTCCGGAGGAACGTGTTACACCCTTTTTCCCTCCCCCACAACCATTATTTCCTGGTGATCAGCACAAGAAGTTAGTTACATCCTTCTCCCAAGACAGTGGGAAACTCACCCCCTGCCTCTTCCAGAGAGATTCCGTTCGGGCACTTCACAGTGACCGTCAGCCCTCCTCTGTCTGTGCAGCAACTAAGGGACAGACAATGCAAATTCAGTGGCCAGCAGGGCACCTTGCTACATCCATGCTTACCCCACACACAGAAACATCATCTATTTTATTAGGATAAGATATGCATAACTGAAAATCAACCATCTTAACCAATTGTAAATGTATAATTAAGTGGCATTATGTGCATTTACAGTGTTGTGCAACTATCCCATTACCCACGTCCAGAACTTTTCACCATCCCAAACGGGAACTCTGTACCCACTCAGCACTAGCTCCCGTTCAGGTTACCAGCTCCTGGCAGCCACCATTCCATTCTCTATGTCTAGGAACGTGTCTGTTCTAGGGGCTACATATAAGTGGGGTCACACAGTATTTGTCCTTAGCATGATATTTTCAAGGTTCATCCATGTTGTTGCATGTATCAGCATTTCATTCCTTTTATACTGCAGAATAAAATTCATTGTATGTATACACTACATTTTGTTTATCCATTCATTCATTTACAGACATGGGTTGTTTTCAGATTTGGGCTATTGTGAATAATGCTGCTGTGAACATCGGTAATGTCTATGTAGCTAGGGCTTTTTTGTTGCTGTTATTAGTACAGCCATCCTAACCGTGTGGTGTCTCATCCAATGAGCGGTATCTTGTTTTAGTTCCCCAGACATCATTTTATTTAAATGGGGTTATACCACGAATCTTCTTCTGTACCATGATTTTTAACCTTAATAATATGTTGGGGACAGCAGTCCACAAATTAATGTTGAGAAGGTTTGACTGCAATTGCAGTTGACTCTTGAGCAACGTGAGGGTTGGGGACACCAAACCCCCATGCAGTCAAAACTCTGGGTACAATTTTCACCTCCCCCAAAACTTAACTACTAACAGCCTACTGTTGAGGAGAAGCCCTGCCAATAACATAAACTATCAATTAACACATATTTTGTATGGTGCTCTATGTATCATATACTATATTCTTACAATGAAGTAGACTAGAGAAAGGAAAACATTATTAAGAAAATCATGAGGAAGAATATTTACAGTACTGTACTGTATTTATTGAAAAAAATCCATATAAATAGATCTGCATAATTTAAACCTGTGTTGTTCAAGGATCAACTCATATAAGCATTTCTTCAATAATTTTCTATTACTTACCTCTCAGAATTATACTCAGGCAATGAAACAAAAGTGTAATGCTCACCAAAGAAAACATATAGAGCTTTATCTTTAAATCATGGGTTATGGCCCTTTCCAACACATAATTGCCTCCCACAGTACAGAATCTGTGCTTTTTGGGTCAAATCAGCATGATATCAGAGCGGGAGGTTCAGGACAGGTTGGAGTGAGAACACGAAATCTGAGCTAGAGTTCACAGGCTCTCTAGGCTAGAAGGGACTGGTCACAAATTGTCCCCCAGCTTCTGCTTCCATTCCTCTGGTGACAGGGAACTCATCACTTTACTAAGAGAGCCCATTAGCCCATTTCATCCTTGAGTAGCTCCACTGACTTAAAAAGTCCCTCTGAAGCGAATCTAAAGTCCGTCTTCCTGATTTCAGTTGAACAACTCATCCTCTGCTTTGATCACCTGCAGGGGTAAAGCAGCTCTTCCAGGCCCCTCTCCCTCCTGGTTGGGGCCCCCCCTGGGCTGTCTGCACCACCCTCTGAGGACCCAGAACTCCCCAAACACACTCTCCTACCCAGCTCCTAACTAGAAGCCTCTTCACCTCCCATGACGCTTTATACATGTTGCACTGGGGTCTCGCTGACCTGTGTCCTCTGGGAGTGGAGAGATTTCTAGACTGCTTTCCATAGTCTGAAAAGAAAAGCCACTTCACACAGTGGCTAATAAACATAATGCACTCATAACTCCCAAGAGAGGATATGGGAGAAAACAGAAATGACTTTAAAAATGTTTGAGACAGATTTATGGAGAGTGAGTCACCAACAGCTATCATTTAGCTAGCCTTCTGAGATATTTTGGTGCCAGAACATCTCGTCTCCTAGGATCTGTCTCCGGGTCACCTCAATTCCTTGTCCTGGTGTCTGGTAATGGAATTTCTGATCATGAAGCCTGTTGGTGCACAGATGTAGCCAAATCAGTGGCTGGCCACGCAGAGTTCTTGGGTAAAAAAATGGTGGGTCTCTCCACCACTCATGTTGGTAGGTGTTCTCTGTTTCTCTTTTCTGTCTTGATGAAAAGTCTCGACTACTTACACAGTAGCAGAACTAACAGGCAAAACAGAAGTTTCACAGCCTCCAGAATAGATTCTCCATAGGTTTGAGGGCTCCACTGAGCTGGATCTATCTTTGCCCTGTTGGTGGTGTGTTGTGGTGCTAAACTGGGACGCTGAGCATGGGTGGGCAGTGGGGATTACAAGACTTCCCTGCCCACCACCTTAAAGCTCAGAGGTGGGCTAATGAGGAATCCATTTTCTTGATTCAGGAAGAGAGGGGGTGGCACGAATGGCACGTCTGCTGTGTGTTGGGTCCGGAGTCAGAGCCCTTACTAAATCTAACACGTGAGTACTCACTCTGAGCTGGGCTAACCCCTTCAGAAGCATGGGAGCAATCTTTCACAGCAATGCTGGGAGGTGGCATCTGGTTCTCGCTCCATTCTAGAGGAGGGAAGTGAGGCTCACAGATGCTAAGTAACTTTCCCGAGCACCCCAGCTCCCATGGAAGTAGCAGAGGTATTGCTGAGCACAGCTGGACTCCAGAACCCCCTCCTTGACATGTCCCCCAGGACTGCAGGTGTCACTGCACCTGACCCTCGTGGTAAGGCTGCAGACAGGCTTATCACCCCCATTCCACAGAGCAGGACAGTGAGGTCCAGCACAGCAGTTAGATGACCACATGCCTCCCTCCCAGCTAGGAAGGGGCCAGGGCAGGAGCAAGGGCACAGGGCTCCCAGCATCAAGGGGCGTCTTCCCTCAGAAGGGATGAAGGCTCTCCTGCCGGACTGGGGGCCTCTTAGGGTCAGGCCCAGTGTCAGGTCCCCCACTCCACGCCCCTCAGGGCCACACACAGGGCAGCATGAGTCTGTGTGCTAGAAGGAATGTGGGCCCCTGGGGAAGAGAAGGATGGGCAGAGTGCCCTGTGTGGGCCAAAGGTCTGGGGCACTGTGAGTGAGAACGTGAGCTTCCCTTCTGGCATTAGAGGGGAAGCTCTGAGCAACAAAAGGCAGGGGTGGGGTGGCAGCCCTCGACACAGGCCACGGCTGGCTGCCGGGAGAAGGCCTCTGAAGGCTGCCCCTCAACAGACTGGTCCTTCTGGCCATTCTTCAAGGGCACTGTGGGAGGCCTGGGGACACAGACCCTGCCCAGGTCTGCTCCACACTATTCTGGGAGAGCTAGACAACGCACAGCTGAACTAGTGCCTATGTGAGATCAGCATGGTGCATGGGTGTCCTGGAGGGCGGCAAGCAGGACAAGTGGTGGACACAATACACTGGCCAGGCAAGGCCTCTCCCAGGGGTGAGTTCTGAGCTGGAACCAGAAGCTGGAGAAGGAGCCAGCTATGGTAAGCTCTGGGGAGAGGGCTCTTTTGGCAGACAGAACTGCAAGTGCAAAGGCCCTGAGGCATGAAAGATGCTAAGAAACTTACTGGAAGCCAATGTGGTTGAAGTATAATGAGAAAGGGGGACTCTAGTGAGAGATGGGCATTTCTCAGGACTAGGACTGCAGTGGACAGAGAACCCCGGTGGGCCATCCCTGGATTCAAGCACTTGTGCTGTCATGGCCTCCGGCGGGATTGGCAGGCCCTTTCCCGCTGGGATCCCGGCCTGCTTTGTGCAATGATGGGGTTGGCATCCCGGGATCCTGGCTTTCTAGAGAAGGGATTCACTTCCTCATGATCCCTTGTCCCCTGCCATTCACGCCGTCCCCCTGGATGCCAGGAGCCAAGACTGGTGTCTTTCTCGCCGGGAGTTCCCAGAAAATCTCAGAACCCCCACCCCAGTCCTGGGACACAGGGACCAGGGAAAAGGAAGGAAACCCTCACACACAGCGTGCTGCCAGGGAGTTTGCTCGTGTTCCCAGGCTTACAACTGGCAACCCTCAGAACTGCGCCCCCCCTTCTCCTCCTCCTCTCCCGCCTCCCTCTCTCCCCAGGCCCCCCTTCTCCGGCTTAATGACTTCCACATGGGCCTCTGGCCGCCAGAGCCAAGCCTCCCAGCATTGTCTGAAATCTCCAAATTTAGAAGAAATATGAAAATTGTCAACCACTCCTTCCTTAGGGGGTAAAAGCAACATTCAGCACCGGGGGCAGGTCAAGGCGAGGTGGTCACGTGGTGGACGCCCGGGCCAATGGGGGGCCCCAGAGGACGCAGCACCCGCCTCACCCCAACGCTGGGCTCGCCTCTTCAGCTCATATAAGGTAAAAAGGCAGAGGGGTCTCTGTGTCCAGGGAGCAGTGGGCAACGGGCTAAGGGGAGGGGTGCCCCGTGCCAGCCATTTAAAAGTGCCCATGTGGCCCTGAGGGGCGTCAGAGGGCCAGTCAAGTTAGTTGGGAAGCAGTGACACTCCCAGCCATCCCCAGTGGGCCGGCCCCTGTATCGGGGCCACAAGGAGCCACACCTGGACCCGACCGCCGGAGAGGTAGGCACCAGCGGCAGGTGTGGGATCTGCGAATGGGGGGGCCTCTGCAGCATCGTCCCCAGCGAGACGCCGCCTCCCCGGGTCTGGGCCTGGCTCTCTTGCGAACCCTCTCTGCGTCTTCTGCCTCTCTGGGGCTCAGTTTTCCCATCTGTCCAGGAACTAGGCCTGGATGATCTCTAAGCTCCCATCCTGTCCTGACCGAACGTGCTTCCAGGGCTCCGAGTGGCTGTGCTTTGATGGGGGGGTGGGAGTGGAGGGGGTGGACAGTGCTGGCGTCCTGTGGGCCTGAGGTTCGCCGCCCTGCCTGAAGCCCGGCCAGTCTCCCTGGCTTCTCTGTAAACAGCGCTTCTTCCTTGTTCCGTCGGGCTTGATTTCACAGCTCCAGAGAGCCTGGGGCTCCTGGCAAGGAAAACTGTTTTCAAATAATGGTTTCATGAAGCAAAGCTGGAGGAGAAGCGCTGTCAGCTTAGGCTCCAGCAGACAGCAGAGAGGAGGGAAAGTCGAGGTGTTGGCTGGGACACAGCAGTGGGAAGGGCGCGCCAGCCCAGGGACGGGGCATGGGCTCCAGCCCCAGCTCTGCCTCTCACCGCCCTGTGGCCATGGGGGGTGCCTGACCCAATCGGGGCCAAAGTCTCCCATCTGTATCACCAGGCCATCGAAGGACATGTTCTCCATGCAAGATACGATTTCTGAGCCCTATTTGAGTGTAAAGGGCAGCCGTGGTGGGGAGGTCCCCCTGGAGCCCCTGAGCTGAGTCTGCCCTTTGACCACAGGCTTAGAGTCCAAGCACATGCCCAAAGCATGCGGGAATTTTGGGAGGTTGAGCCTCAAGTGATGGAAAGGGGCGAAGGGCCCCTGACTACAGGGCTCGTCGGGGGAATGGCTAGCCCACAGCCCAGAGGCCTCAGGATGAGCCTGGCCCATGCGAAGCTTCTGGTGGGGAAGGAACTGATCTCTGACCAGGAGGCACTGGGTCTCTGAGTGGGACAGAACAGACCACAGAAGTTCTCAGGGGCTGAAATGGGGGGGCCGGGGAAACAGAGGAAGGCAGGAGAAGTGGAGGCAGGGCTGGGTAGAGGCAGAGGCCCGCAATCAGGAACGGAAGGTAGGCAGGCGACATCACTTCACAGGACGTGGTCTGGCCACATCTGGGGCCCAGAATGGACACGGTCCTCCAGCACTGGCCTGCCTGGCGCCCCCCACCTCTCCCTGGTCACACATTATGGCCGAAAAGAGACTCAGGAACCCAACTGCCTGGGTCCAGTTCTGACTTGTTTATTCGCGGGACAAGCGACCCTGAGCAAGTTGCTGCCGACCCTGAGCTCCAGCTTCCTCCTCTGTAGAACGGGTTCGGTCTTAGGTCTGACATCACTCTTGTCATAAGGAGTGAGGGACATATGCATGTGACCGCAGGATAAATGGGTCTGGTGTTAGGTCAAAGTTAACCCCTACTCCTCTTGTGGGGCAGGATGACCTTAGCAATGTTTAGAGAGAAGTGGAAATGAGGCCTAGCCAGGGAGCACCCAGAGTTGCTGAAGAGAGAAGAGGGTCTGAGAAAAAGCAGGAGGAGTAAGTTCAGAGGTCAGAGGTTAAGGAGCATAGAAGAGGGATCTGCCTGAGATGCCTAAAGGGCCAGGTGAGGTTTCCTCTCCCGCCTTTCTAGGGTATTGTAAAACAATATGTTTTACTCTTTTACACTGTATAATTATAAGAAATAGTGTATTGTGTGGGCAATGTGTCCCAAAGTCTGGTATCTGAACCACTGTATGCTCCTCTGCTGTCAGGGAGTCCCGGGTGGAGTCCAAGAATCTGCATTACAAGCTTCCCAGGGAATTCCCACACACATGGAGTTTTGAGAATGCTATGCTGTCAAGCAGCCTGGGGTCCCTCCAAACAGCATAGGCAACTGAACCCACAAAGAGAGAACACCGTTGTAGGTCACACAGGAAGCTGATGGCAGAGTGGGAAAAGAGCCGGCTTCTCTGCCTAATCCGGGACTCCATAGGATGGTGCAGAGAGGAGCATTATAATGCAGTTATCATGGTCTAGACACTACCTAAGGCCTTTACACAAATTAATTCACTGAATCCTCACAACAACCTTGTGAGACAGGTGCAATCATTATTCCCATTGTACAGATGAGGAAACAAACACAGAGAGGTTAAGAGGCTTGTCTAAGGTCACAGTGCTCATGAACATCTAAGCCTAAACACTGTATGTGTGTCTGTCTCCAGCTGCTCTTTCTCCAGGAGTCTCCCACCTCCTACCCTGCCCCTAGGTTGCTCCACCCCACACCTTCCTGGGAAATTTCCAGTACACCCCATGAGTACATATGGGGGATTTCAAGGGAGCCAGGTACTGGGCTGAATCTCTTGAATTATCATTTAATCCTCCAGGATTACCGGAAGTCAGGAATCAGCATCATCCCATCACCCCCCATTTGTAAGGTAGGAAACCACTGGAGCTTGCACAAGGTCACACAGCTAGAAAGTGGCAGGGGCAGGGTTTGAACCTAGTCTGCAACTCCAAACTGCACGCTCTTAGCCTCTCTGCAGCAGCATCACTGAGAGCAGGTACAAGGAATCCCACTTCATAGAGGAGACAGAGGCTAAGAGGGTGGCTGCATCTGAACTTGAACCTAAGCCTTGTAATTGCAAGACTACTGCTCTCCCTTCAGCCTGTCATTGGTCCCTAGAAGCTACAACTGCAGTTCTAGGCAAAGTCAGCCTTTCCCTACCTGGCAGGTTCTAGGGAAAAGCTGACCACATAGCCCTGAGGGATAGGAAGTTCCAGGCCTGGTGCCACCACTAACCCTTGGGACTGTGCCCAATTCCCCATGGGAGGCTTGAGGACCTGGGAGAGATGGTCTCAGAGGTCCTCACTGCTGAGTTATCCCTGGGCTCTGCCTCAAGCTGCAATTTTCCAACTAAACAGTCCCCACGGCTCAGGACCATGGGCTTATACAAAGAACCAGGATAAAGGCCTTTTCCAATTATTGTTATTATGACCATTTAATCTACATCCTCTGGTGCACATGAGCCAGAGTTTCTACTGGATATATACCTGCAGAGAAATTGCTGGGTTCTGGAGGGCATGCCTGTCAACTTTACAGGACAGGACCAGATTATTTCCCAAAGTGGCTGAACCAATTACACTCCCACCATCAGTATATGGGCCTTCCCTTCCTTGACAACACTTGAAATTATCAGATTTCTTGAAATATATATGCTACATACTTAATTTTGTATCTATCAGATTTGTAGAATAAAGAATGTGAGGAAGAAATAAAAATGCTACTATGCTCCTGTCCCCCTGGGTATCTAGAAATCTGCTCAACATGCACCAAGTTGCAGAGCACCCTGCAGGCCCTGGGTTCAGAGTAGGCCCTGCCCACGTGGCCCCCCCTGCCTCAGCAGTACGCTGCGGCCGGGGTCTGGATGATCTGCTATGATTTCAGGGAAAGCGCCTTCCGTGGGCTGACAGTTTCTCAACAGCCTGTGCAGAAAGGCCCCCTGGGGCTTCGCCACGCATCTCAAGAGCCAGCTGACGCCAGCCCCTCCCTTCTTGCTAAAGAGGTTTGTTGGCAGCATTGCTTCACCCCCAGAACCCTTTTCTCCTGGTCAAACGTGCCCTAGTGCACAGCCTCAAAGAGTCATCCACACTCACAGCCCATGGAGACTGAATTCAGGCCCCTTTTGGTTCTGAAGGGGAAATGGAGGCTGACTCTGGAGCCGGGGGCTTTCAGAAGTGGGGTGAATCCCTGTTGCCACACAAGGAGGGGTCTAAGCAGGAGTCAGAGTGCTGCTAGAGTGGGGCTGGGGTGCAGGAGGCTGGTGGCGAAAGGTGTCCGATGGGAGTCGGGCTGCCTGGGGTGAATTCCAGACCTGCCAAAGCAGCAGCTATGTGACCTTGGGCATGATAGGAATGGCTGTCTCATTAGGTTGTTGAGCTGCCTGGATTAAATGAGTTAAAAGTCATGAAACCTCAGAATGCTGATTGGCACATAGTAAGTACTCAACAAAAATAACTGCTAAAATGTGATTACAGCAGTCCCCCCTTATCCACAGGGACACGTTCCAAGCCCCCCGTGGATGCCTGATACCATAGATAGTACCAAACCTCATGTATAATATGTTTGTTCCTGTACGTGTACACCTGTGATAAAGTTTCACTTGTAAATTAGGCACATTCAGAGATTAACAACAGTAACTAATAATAAAACAGAACAATTATAACAATACACTGCGATAAAAGTTAGGTAAATGTGGTCTCTCGCTCTCTCAAATATCTTACTGTGCTGTACTCACCCTTCTTCATGTGATGATGTGAGATGACAAAAGGCCTACGTGATGAATTGAAGTCAGGTGGGTGATGTAGGCATAGTGCTGTAGCGCTGAGCCGCTAGTGACCGTGGACAGTGAGACCACGGGTGAGGGGGACCCCTGCTGGAGGGCGGGGGAGGAAGCATCGCTGGCCCCACCTCTCCTCTCCACCCCTTTCCACCTCGGGGGGGTAAACTGCCTGTGGACATTCAACAATAACAATGGCCCTATATCAAGTCTTCCTGAGTGCCCAGCCCTTCACCCAGCACTTTCTGAGGTAAATACCACTGTCCTGTCATAAACCCAGAGGCTCAGAGAGGTTTAGTTATTTGTCCTGAATCACACAGTTTATAAGAGACCGAGATGGGCTCAAACCCAGGTCTGGCTGAGTGCAGAGCCCATGTTCTTACACTCTAGCACCGCCTCAAGGCTCCAAACAAGAGCCAGTCCTGGCTCTGCCCTGCCCAATAGGACCGACTCTTGGCATTTGGGGAGGGGGCCACTTGAAGCCTGGTGCCTTTTCTAGATTAGGAATTGGTCCGGGAAGGGGGTATCCAGAGCCTGCCACCCCTACCCGCATACCTGCTCAGGGACAAAAATGCAGACCCTGGCAAAACAACCCATCTGGAGGATGGGCACCCCCTGGCGGAGACTGAGCACCCTGGGGGTCCTCGGCAGATGGGCTTCCCCTTTCCGGCACGGCCCACCTGAGATGGAGGAAGTGTGGTTGGCTGGTCCAGCCCCAAACGGGAAACCACACTGGACCCCTCAAGCTTAACAGGGACGCGGTCAGCAGCCACCAGTGTCTGCCCCCTGCCCTTCTCCTCCTCCTTCAGGGAAACAGGGACGGGTGGTGTCTAAGGGAGGCGGCCACCTCCAAGGGCGCCCACGCAGCCATGACACCAGCCCTGGCTGGGCCGCCAGGCTTGGAGGCCCCTGGCGAGTCTGCCTGGAGCCTGCCAGGCCTCACGCATGACCCAGCAGCCCCACCAAGCCCAGGGGCGTCTGGCAACACCCACTGAATGAGATGGGGAGGCAGGGAAAGAAACTGACCAGGACTCTGGCCCCAGCTCTGCAGCCATCACACTCAAGTAAGTCCCTCTGTCCCTCTGGGCCCTTCAGGCTGGGATGTCCCATGATTTGGGACAGAAGAGGGACAGCTCAGGCCATTGCATGTGTGGTGGTGGGTGCTCAGACAGGGAGGGAAAGCCTGGGGCAGGGCTCGTCTGAGTGGCAGGGGTATGCTTTGGACAAACAGAAGAAAGGAAAAGCCATTCCACTTGGAAAGTTCTGTGTACAGAGATGGAGGTGGGACTGGAATTTTCAGAACAGCAAAAAGCCCATTTGGCAGGAATCAAGGGTTGGTCTAGAAACTCAGCGAGGTTTGAGGCTGGCAGAGTGGGGAAGGCCTGGTCATCGAGCGGCTCTGATCGCCGGACATCAGAGAAGTACTCCTTGATACCTGGCCGGGTGGGGGTCCCTTTCTGAAGGCTGCTTGTCCCCTTTCCCAAAACCCATCAAGCCAAGAGCCCCAGTGAAAGCCAGTGAAAGGGTAGAGACCTGGGAATCGGAACACTGGTGACTCTGAGATGTCAAGTAAAGGACAGGAGGCCTGGGGGCAGGGTCAGGAGGTGTAGGAGCCCAAGGGCTGCAGTCACTGTCTTCAAATCTCTGAAGGGCTTTCTGGGGAAGAGGAACTTGTTCTTTACAGCCCCAAAGGACAGGACACAGAGCATCAGAGAGGCAGATGTCAGTGGAATGTTAGGAAAGAGTCTCCAGAAGTCTGTCCAAAGACTGAGGAGATTGTAAAGTGGTGATACCCCCATCACCAGAGGTATGCAAACAGAGCAGGGACACTGTAGAGAAAAGCATCAGAGGAGGTCAGGACGCGTGGCCTTTCCCACCATCAGCCTGGGACCCCACATCACAGCCCAGCTGCCTAGGGACAATCTCACTGGGACTCAGCCATCCTGCTGCCGGCGTGCCAGATTCCCAGCTGCCCTGGCTTCACGTGGGGGCCTCTAGGGACCCTGTCCCTCCCACTTCCTTGACCCCACTGCTGGCCCTGCTCTTCCCAGGGAGCACCAGGCCTGACCAGAAAGGCCTGGAGCCTGGTTGTGAGGCTGGGTCCCTGGGGAACATCCCACCCGGCAGGAATGAGGCAGAGGAGGTCAGGGTCCATGGGAGCCCTGTTCACAGACCCCAGAGAATCTACGTGGAAATTCCTGCAGGGTCACAGGGAAGTGTCCAATTTAGAACAGGATGCTTTATTTTTGTCCCCCTTTCTTTCCTGTGTCTCCCTTCCCCCAGCAGTGGGCAAGGGTGTCACAGAAGGCTGGAAGAAACAGCTAGCCTCCTCACTGGGCTGAACCACAGAAACACAAAGGGTCGAGAGATGCGGGCACAGGGCAGATGGGGAGGAGAACCGGACAGGGCTTGGAGAGGTGGATGGCTGTGTGGGAGAGGCTGGAGGGAAGGGCCAAGAAGGGGACAGCCAGGGTGTGGCAGGGGCCTGGGAGGTGGACATGAACATTGACCAGGCCAGCAGGTACCCCTGGGCACTCAAGACCAGAACCACCTGAGCTCTAGGTCCGAGTGGGGATCAGAGAGCCAGCCCAGATCCCCCGAGCGGACAGAGGGCCTCAGGATTGGAGCTGCCAGGAGACTCGGACGCTGGGTCCCATCTCAACTGACTGTGAAGCTACAGACGGCTACCAGATCCACCTCGTTCAGCCTGGCGATCCCGGTACATCCTGCTCATTCAGCGCTCCTGGTGGGGAGCCCTGAACTCACAGAGTCGGCGTCCCATTAGAGGTGCAAGGGGCCTTCAAGAGCATCAAGGGCACCTCCTCACAGACCCCGAGGACAATGAAGGAGAGGGACTGGCCCAAGGCCACACTGCCAGAATGGTCACCCAGCTCTGGGCGTCCTTCTTCGCCTCTTCCTGCCTGGTAGCCAGAGACGGAGCCTGTGGTGTGGTCCCCACAGTCAAGGCTGGGGGCAGAGGAGAGGCGGATGCCTCGCCAGGACATGACTGTCTCCAAGAGGTAGTCTGAAGATGACGGTATCTTGAGCTCCGGCTGCTCTGCCCAGGGAGGCCCTTTTCCCAGCCAGAGACGGTCCCCAAACTTACCAGTGACTGCGGCTGGGAGGCCTCCTGCAGAGCAAATAGCCCAAAGCTTGGAGGGGAAGCCCTGGTTCCATTCCTGGCTCTGCCCCAACTCACCACATGACCTTGAGCATGACTTTAAGCAGGAGGTCCTCTCCGGCCTTAGTGTGTCCAGTGAAGGGTTGGGCCCAGACAGCCTGGACAGTCGGAGATTCCATTCATGATGTGCTGCGGTCTCCTGTGTGGCCTCCTTTCTCTCTGTCTCAGCAAAACTCTTAGCTTTTGCCTCAGCACAGGAAGTAGGCCAGGCACAGGAAAGAAAGAGTGCACAGATGCCCCTCTGCCTGGGAGCAGCATTCTCAAGACCCAAGCTTCGCTTTCCAGCATTGAAATTCCCAAAGAGGCAAAAAGCTGGGAAGGCCCTTCGGATCATCCCAGTGAGGGAATCCAAGACCAGAGAGGTTCAGCAGGTTGCTCAAGGTCACACAGCAAATCATGCGCAAACTGGAAGTGGGCCTGGGGTCTCCTGACACCTAGACCAGTATCGTATCCACTGGCCACAGTGTCCTCCAGAATAATGGACACATGAGCCGTCTTCATGTGGACTGGGCACCAATTTATCTTGACGCCTCAGACCCCCACATAGGGAGCCTGCCACCTCTTCCTCTCTCTTGGACTCGGTTTCTTCTACAACAGAGGGAGACGGAGTGGACTAGATGTCTCTATACGCCCTTCTACCCGGACCCAGGGGCTCCACCAGGACCCCAGGGCTCTCCAGCGCAGCACCTCAGCCCTTTCCTCACAGAGGCTGGGTCTCCCCAAGCCAGGAAAACGCACCAAGTCACACCCCCATCCCCCAGACCCCAGAGCTGGGCTTCATGCAGACCTGCAGGCTCTGGCCTAGCTCCCCCTCTGCGGATCTGGACTTTTCTTACCATAAAAGGACAAGCGTGCCTCCCTTTGTCCCTGCTGCCAGCCCCACTGGGGAAAGACTGGGCTATTTTTAGAAAATGAAGGGTTTGCTCCTGAATTCAAGACAGAGCTTGTCTGCGCCTGCACGCGGGAGCCCCCCTCCCAGCCCCCTTGCCTGCCTTCCCTCTCTGCCCTTCCCCTTTCCTCCCACTCTCTATCTTGCTCTGATGCTCACTCATCAGTCTCTCTTCCTTTGTTCTCTCGCTTTCCTCTCCTCTCTCCTCCTTCCCCTCCTCTCTCCCTTCTCCCCAAATCTTCTCAGAGTCGGCTCCCCTCCCCCAGTCTCTTCCTGAGATCTTGTCCTTGCAGGTTGGAGACACATCTGCACCTCCATTCCCTTCCTCAACACTATTTACAACATAAATTCCAAACATCCGCCATCTGGTTCTAGGAACGGCCAAAAGATATCTAGAAAAGGAAGTCATGGTGATTCCATCTTCAGAGCCAAAGGAACTGAAAAGCCCCCCTCTCCCTCCTTCCTCCCAAGGGCTCTTTGTCAAGATCTAACTGATTGGCACCCCTCAGTGAATAAGGGGTCAGTCCCAGCTGGGCCTCTGACCAACGCACCACACATAGCCAGTTGTGTCTCCTCTCCACTCCTCAGTTTCCTTGTCTGAACAATGGGCCTGAGATAAGACCAGCACCAGTGCTCTGAGACTCTGACTCCTGCTGCAGAAAATCCATCCTGCCCAGGTCTCCAGGGCCTGCTTTGGGCTAGGTGGAGGGATGGGACGGGCACAGGAGTGAGAGGCCACCAGGGGAGCTCCAGCCCCAGCCCTTGATGCCGGCACCCCCCAACACCCCAGTCTCTCTCACTCCATGGAGGTCCGTGCAGACCTCCACTTTCCTTCACTCCGACACTCACACCATGGTGAGGCCCAGAGAAGGGGAGGTATTTGTTCATAATCACACAGCATGTCTACAAGGAGACCTGGTGCCTAACTGGCTACTCTTCCCATCCAACACATTCCAGAAGAAACCATTTGTATATCCAGAGAGAATTAGCCAGTCCCAGCAACCTGGGGCCCCAAGGTCCCAGTTCTCTGCAAACTGGACAGGACAGAAGGGAGACCTAACACCTTCACTGCCATGTTTTTTAGACAGACAGCAGGCAAGGGAGAAACGGTGTGGGGAAAAGGCCAAACAACCACCTAAATGAGCATCCCCTTCTTCTGGAGACGTGCAGCCCTCGCCAGAGCTCACATAGACACCACTCAAACTGAGCACACTTTCTCTGTTCACAACTCCATTTCCATAAAGAATAACCCACACCTGACAAAATACCGTGAGACACTCATTCAGGTCGTTGCTCTGTACAGTGGACCATGAAAGGTCTGGTCCTACTAGGGTGCTGTGAAAATGCATGTTGGGCTGCCTGGAGCCAGTTGTGATCCTGACACTAGCTGTGTGACCTTGGAGACTCTCAGTTTCCTCATCTGTAAAGTGGGGATAAGAATGAGGCCTAAATCCTAAGCAACTATGTGGCTCAGTTGAGAAAACCTATGTAAAATAAAGCACTGAGCAAGCGTGGAGCCCATCGCAAGCCCCCAACAGATGAGCCGTAACACCTGCTGACTGTGGTCATGTTTACCGCACGTCTCTTGTCGGCAGGGTAGGCGTAGCTGCTGTCACTGTCCCTGCTGTCCCAGTTCTTGTCCTCACTGGGAAGTGACAGTGATGGGGAGTCGTGGGGGTCCTGGTCTCTACCCCACCCTCCCAGAGTCCAGCTCCTCCAGGCAGGGCTTGGGGTTCTAGGCCAGGCAGGCCCGGGCCCCTTCTTTTCCCTCTCTTCCCTTTTTCCTGCACCCCTCTTGCTTCGGCCTCAGACTGCATTCCCAGGGCCTGCTCAAAAGTCCCCTGCAGCAACCTTCCCTGGGGAGGAAGTGGGGAGCGTGTGAGGCTGGTGAACTCGGCTAGGGTGTCAAGGGGGTGAAGGCGCTCTGGGAAAACAGAGGCCACAGAAGCCCGGCCACAGAGAGTACTGGAAGGGGCCCCCCACAGTGGCTCCCACCCCAGCTTCCACAGCTTCCCTGGACCTTTGCCATCTCCAGACTTTCATCCTGTCCTTCCCTTCTCTTCCTCCCATGCCTATGTCTGTGGGCCCAGCCTCATGCTCAACGTGGAAATTGCAGCCACTTATTGTGGACTTACTACGTGCCAGCAACTGGGCTTGTACTTAACATTCACCTCATTTGACCTTCACAAGCAAGCCTGTGAGGTCAGAAGCCAAGGTTTAGAGAGGAGCTCCAGCAGCTCTAGTTCACATGGCCTGAAAGCGCTGGAGGCAAGATTCAAACGCAGGTCTGCCTGGCTCCAGGACCTGTGTATTCTCCACTCTCAAACAGATGGTGGAAATCCTAGGGCCCTGGGGCTCAGGGACAGCCTGGCACATGTGTGAGAGAACCAAGGAAGGGGAGCCCTGGGCAATGCAGCCCCTCCAGAAAGAACCAGATGTGGGCAGGGTCCATGTGCACGCATGGGGCCCCCACCTCAGTCCGTGCTCACTGTGGTACCATCTGGCTCACAGACGTGGCCCATCCTGTCCCTCATGTTTCTTAGAAATGAGCAAGGCCAGGCGAGGGCACAGGGGCTTTGGCCGTGACGGTGATGACGCAATGTTTGCTCTGTGCTCCTCCGCTGCTCAGCCCCGGGGGACAGCCGGACTGAGCGTGAGCAGCTCTGGGCCCATGCGAGCTTCTGATACTCACCAGCAGGTGACCCTGGGTACTTCTTTGAAGCTCAGTAACTGGGGACATTGTTCTTAACTCTGGCGAGGATTCTGAGTGTTTCTGTGTTCTGGGAAAGAGTGTTTCGCAGGCGGAAAGCCTTGTGCAGCTGGAAGCAGTCATAGGTGGCCCCAGGGCTGTCCCCAGGTTCTGACCTATCCCTAGATGGCTCCTTTCAAATGTATAAGGCTGGAGGTAGGGGCCATTGATCAGAGGGACCTCTGGGAAATTTCCTTCTAGACCTGTTCTTTCGCTGATGGGTCCTGGGTGTGCTGGGAAGGGAAGGTGGCCCCTCCTCCTCTTGGAATTTAGAGATGCTCGGAAGAACCCCCTTGGAAAGCCAGGCAGGCAAAGCAGGATAATGTCTGCCTAGGGCCTGAGGAACATGGCATGTTCTTTGAGGCCTGGAAAATCTCAGTAGGGTCAACCCGAGCCTCCCAGGGACCTAGCCACAGCCCAGGCCCACCCTCAATACATCAAAGCCTGGCAGACCAGTCAGGACCCACAAAGGCCAGGGCCCTGGCTGCGGGGCACCCCACCATCCTTCTGACAGGTGGTATCTTTGTTTCTTTCAGGCAAGGGCACTGCTGCAGGAAGTCACGCCTACAGCCCTGATGTTGGAGGAGCAAGCATTCCAGCGGGGGGCCTCGTGGAGACCAGAGGAGGGCAGGTCACAGGACCCTGGAAACAGAGCTGTGAGTGCCTCCCCACCGGTCCCCACCCAGTGCCCACACCTGCTTCCCACCCCTACCCCACGCTGCTGGAAGCTCCTGCAGAGAACGTGGTCCCTTGGGATACATGTCCCATCCCAACCCCCAGAATGACCAAGAAACCAGGCCTCAGGATGGGAGGAGTGAGGAAAGAGCACTGCCGATGGAGGGAGTGCCGGCAGTTTGGGGCCGTGGGGTCTGGGCTGTAGGTGAGAAGAAGTGGGGCCAAAGGCAGGGAATCCGACGGGGAGTCAAGTACCAGCCCCACCACATGCCCTCTACAAATGCGATGTGAGGCCCACATGCTGCGGGCAGTGAAGGACTGAGGGGCACGTGGGGAAGGATGGTGATCCGGCCTGGAAAGGAGGAAGCAGCTCAGACTCTAGAAACGGATAAGCCTGGGTTGCGCGAGCCTGGTCATAATAGAAACAGCTCGTGGGGCTTTGAAAGAGCCCTCAAGTCTGGGCTTGGGCCTGGGGTGCACAGAGCTTGGCTCCTGGTGAGGCTCAAGAAGCCACAGCAGTCTTTTTACTGTGTGTCACGTTATTCCGACACTTGCCAATTTTTACTTCCCTGCATGTGAAGCGGGCAGGGTGAGGTGGCAGCTACATTAAACAGATGGAGAGACTGAGGCTCAGGCAGGTGGAAAGAACTCATTCAGAACCGCACAGTCAGTTGCAGAGGGTACTTCTGGTGCCATATTTCACGAGGATGGAAAAAGTGGAGGGAGACTTGGAGGTGAGCAGAGGAAGCGGGGCTCCAGCAAGGAGCTGACACCCCAGACATGTGACAAGGCCCAGTCCTCGCTTACATAAGGCAGCACACCTGTTCACCGCTGCGCGCCCTGCACATGTGCACAAACGTGTGCCCAGCACACAGCCCACCCTCGCTAGCCAATGAACCTTGGAGACTGGGTCTAAACAAATTGGATTAGGAGGGCTGCAGGCACTCCCCACCCACCCCTGCCTGTCTGGCTCTGACACTGAGCAGGCCTGCAGAGCCGCCAGCTGTGGGCTCTTGGCCACGCGGACAGTCAGTCCTCAGCCCCCTCCGCCGGCTCCCAGGCCCCAGGAAGAGGGCCGGATCTGAAAGGATGCCACAGTGATAGATGCACTGGAGGAGGTTCCAGGGCTAGCTCGAGAGCACACAGGATGTTCACGCTTGTGCGAAGCTCATTTAGAGCTATTCCCAGCAATCCCTGCCCACGCAGCCCCCTCCTGCCCTCCCCTCCTGCAGCCTCTCCCACCGTCACTTCTGCCAGAGCCCAGAGTTCAGGGCCCAAGCAGAGCCACCGTCAACCCTCAGCCCCACAGTGGGGCTGAGTGGGGACTGGTCAGCTTAGGAGACCACAGCCTGGGGAAGACACACAGGCAGGCACACAGAGGGAAGAAGGAACCCGTGCACAGAAAGGCGATGCTGTCGTAAAGGTGGCATCTCGGTGCTTTCTCCCCATTGTCTCCTTTAGTCCTTAGGATGTGCGCGGGAATGCGGAGGTCGTGCCCATAGCACAGATGTGACTACTGAGTCTCCTTCACTCAGTGATTCCACACCTCTCCTTTCCTGAGCCCCGAGTCTGTGCCAGGCCCTGTGTGGGGTGCCAGGGACACCAAGACGAATGACTTACAGCCTCTGACCCTGTTGTCTGACTGAGCAATCTCCTTTGGGCTGGGTCACTGGCACTGAGGCCTTCTTGGTCTTCCAGACGAGCAGGTCCAGCAGGCAGACTCCCTTCCCCACACGGCACATGCGAGTGGTCGAGGGGTGTCAGCAGGAGTAGCCTTGGCCGTCAGCCCACTCGGAACACAGACCCTGAAGTTAGAAGTCCTGTCTTGCTCCCTTTTCAGCTGCATAGCGGTGGCCCAATTAGCCTCTCTGACCTGTTTTCCCTTCTGTGAAATGGGAATTCAAAAGGACCCACCTCCTGGGGCTAACTGAGGATTAATTCTTCCCATATCTTCATTTGACATGAGGAGAAAAAGGCTGAGAGAAGGAAAGGGTGAGGCCAGGGTCACACCGTGAGCTGTGGTCAAGTCAGGACCGGAGGGACCCTCCTCCCCAGCCCCTTACCCCAGTATAAAACCCTCCCTCCGCCCCCCGCCCCAAGCACCCAGAGGCCGGGCTGCACAGGTGACTATGGGGACATGTCCTGGGGCCCACCTCCCCCTTCAGCCCTGCCCCGGCCTCTGCGGCACCCGAGTCCCAGGCGAGCAGCAGTGGCCCCAGGCCCTCAGCGGCAGTGGAGGGTGGGGGTGCCGCGCTGGGCTCCCGGCCCAGGGCAGCCTGGCCATATAAGGGAAGGGGAGACAGGGCCTCCTGCCTCAGGCCTGGTGAGAAAACCCAGACAGCCACTGTTTACTTTCTCCTTCTCAGCCTCCCAGAGCTTCCGGACCGGAGACAGAGGTTCCCCACCTCAGCGACATTTCCTGAAGCCAGTGCGGAGCGGGGAGGGGAAAACTGCCCGCAGGCGGCCCAGGTAAGGTTCTGAGGCCACCTGTCCAACTGCCCGTGTGACCGAAGGGGAAATGGAGCTACAGGGAGAAGCGCCCGTGAGGAATGACTGCACCAGCTGGTGGTGGGGCCCAGGTCTCCCGAGTGGCCCCCGTCTCCTGACTGGGGACCCAGAGTAAGAAGGAGCCTCTCACGGGGTAAGTGAAAAGGGTCAACCCCTGACCCCTTCTCAGTGAGGCCCCGATTGAAGGAGACGGGGGTCAGGGCCGCGCTGTCTGCCGAGAACACAGGGCTCAGGGGAAGAGATCCCCGGTCAGAGAGCTGGGAGAACACCTCCCCCGCTGCTCCTCCTCCCTTCACCCGGCCTTCCCGGACTCAGGAACGTCTCTGTCCTCTAAGCTCCCGGCAGTCCCTTCTCAAGCTCTCTCCTGCGCCATCTGTCCCCTCGCCAGGGGCATTTTCCTTCCGTCTCAGCCTGACTGCCCTCCTCCAGGGCAGGGATCCTATCAGGTTCAGTCCCTCCTCCCCTTGGCACATAAGGGACACTCTTGGTTTGCTGAACGGACAGGTGAAATGGTTAGACCCTGTCCCAAACCCAAAACATTGGTAAATTGGTCAGGATAGAGGTTAAAAGTGAGGGTGCTGGGCCGGCTGTTCTGAATTAGGAATCCTGGCTCAGCAGCTAGCTCCACACCCTTGGAGAATTCCCTTCCCACAGAGCCTTGGGGATGCATGGGGATTAACAAAATTAAAATATTCAATAAATGGCTGTTCTTATTACAGTCAGCATCACTATGAACTTTTCTAGATACAAAGGAAGAGAACTATAGGTCCAGAGGAGACGGAGGCAAATATCTTCCCCTGGTCAGAGGCTGAATTCAGGCCTATCCCTGAGTGGGAATTCCTCCCGGAGTAGCATGGGGCTGCCCCTCTGCCCATCTATTTCCTGTCTCCACGCCAAGGAGAGATGCTATCTGTGCAGCAATATACCGAGTCCAGTGCAGTGTGCTGGAGAGAGTCCTCGGCTCCAGTGGTTCAAGCTGGGCTGGGACCCTGCAACCATCCTTCCCCTTCCTGGTCCTCCATGTAGAGGCTATAGCTTAGCCTGCCAGCCTCAGCCTCTGTTCTGAAGTTAAACGGGTAGGGCAGTCTCCCCACTGCAGTCACTCAGATGTCCTCTTTTCCATTTTTGCTGTATCTGCAAACAATTATAATATTTTAAAATTTAAGATGGGTCATTGTTAATACCTAAATATAAGTAGCTACTTTAATGGAAAACCATAACTCTGTCCATAATGAGGAGATAAAGGTAAGAATAAATACAGCACAAATGAAATACTTTACCCTGGTACTTGCAGGGCCCTGGGTCTAAGTCCTAAGGGAGATAAGCAGAGGCGCAAAAAGTATCAGAGACAGGATAGCAGCAAACTGAGGCTTCCTCCTCCCTGGTGAATCGAACACTGAAAGCAGACTGGTGGGGAATTACGTGAGCCACTCTGTGTTCCCAAGTTAGTGCAGAGGCCATGTGCGAAATCACTCCTTCCCTGTGCTCAGAAAACCAAAGGTGGTCAGGTGGAAGGGCTTTCGACCAAGTGTCACGCCAGGGAGTGCAGGGGCCTGGACTTAGCAGCTTGGCTACTGACAGCAGAGGAGTGCCTTTCTGGGACAACTCTCCCTGGCTGCTTACAGAAACCTCCAGTTGGCCGGGCCAGGGGTTTTCTCCCGCAGGGTTGGTAGGAGCCATCTGAGGATGGAGTAGACAGGCTGTGGACAACCCCAAGGAGGTGTCCCATGTTGGAATCACTCCCGAGCCATATGCAGTTTGCAAAGAGTTCCTACAAGAGAATTCTGTATTAGAGGCAGGCAGTTCTCTGGCTGGGAGTACCCCAGAGAGGGGCTGTCCCGCTCAGCAGCCTTTGGACTGACCTGCCCTCAGGGGCAGAGCAAAGGAAAACCTCTTCAGACTGGGGCCTGATTTGGGAATTCTGCAAGAGGCACAGGACACACTATTTTTGTAAGGCAGTATGTGTTTTCCCGCTCTCTCCCACCCCACTCTGCCCCTCAGAGATCTCTGAAAGCGTATGTCATCAGTACCAAGGCCACCCAGTGGGCATGGGGCGAAGTGGAACCATCTCAGGGGCTGATCCTGAGACCCCAGTGGGGCGGGGCAAGTGCAGGGAGCCTCCTGCTCACTCGGAGATTCCCACCCAAGCCAGGTCTTGAGAGGAAAATGAAACAGCTACGTGGCCATTCAATCACCCACCAAATGGCATTTTCCGGGGCCCACCATCATGCACAAAGGCCTCAGTGAGGGCCGGGGACTTCCCCAAAGGAGCAGGCTTGGGCAGTGTCCTCAGGTGGCTGGAGACCCAGCCAGTCAGACCCACACAGAAATAGCTCTGACACTAGTGAGAATGGGACTGAGGACTAAGTCCAGTCATTCAATCAACACTCGCCGGACGTCCACACTGCCGGAAACGTCATTCGATGGTGAGTACAGTTGCCAAGGGGCCCTCCCCCCCCTACAGGTGGAGGTGGTCATACACAAAAACGACATCACAAGTGCAGTAAAGGACTAGAAAGAGGGCACGGGATGCCTGCGGACATGGACCAGGGGCGTCCTGATGTCTGAGGAAGCCAGGGGGGCTGCGCAGGACAGGTGGCCATTCGAGCAGGCAGTAAGCACACAAGAGGAGGTGGTCAGAGGGCGTGAGGAGAAGCAGCCTGGTGCCTGGGGGCCCTGAGGTGGTGGGCCTGGGGCTTCCTGGAGGGATGGAAGTGGCCCGAAAGGAAGAGGCCAGCTGGGACTTTGGTGAGGGTGTTGGAATTTAGTCAGAGGACAGTGGGGGCCCGCTCAGGATTTTAAGCATAGGAAGGATATGACCATGTTTGCATTGGAAAAATCACTCTGGGAGGATGTCTGGGAATGGTGGGTGGGAAGAGGTGGAGAGTGGAAACCAGAAGACAGGTAGGAGGCCAAGCAAATGTCTGATGTGATGATACAAAGTATCAAGGACCATGGATGTGCTTCTGGCTGGACGCACGGAGCGTAAGGGCGGGGGTGGAGTCAACATACTGGGTGTACCACCTAGACTCGGCAGGCCCCACAGAGGCAGGAAGCGGTCTGCCCAGGGTGGGCTGAGAGGGCTTAGATAGTAGGGTTTCACTGGTTGCACAGCTTTGTGAATGTATTAAAAACCATTTCCTCGCACAGTTTAGGTGGGTAATTAGATCTCAATCAAGCTGTCACAAAGAGTCTCTGGCTTGGTGCAGAAGGGCTCGAATGCCAGGCTGGGACAGCAGCACAGCCAGGAGAGTTCCAGCAGCCTCTCTGCGGAGCAAGAGCTTGAGGGCGGGGCTGCGGCCCCTGCAGCGCCCCTTCTGCCCGGGGCGGACTCCCTGCCGATGGCCCCCGGCCGCCCCGCGCCCTGTCTCCCAGCCTGAGGTGCAGTGCTGCATCTCTGGTCAGTTGGGAGTCTGAGATGAAGCACTGTAGCTCGGGAAGGGAGAAGTTGCTCTGCAGTGGTCCGCCTGGAAGCGGTAAGTGGTGGCGGTGTTTGGGGCACCAGGAAGCTCGGCAGCGGTTTGGTCTTCGTGTCAGTTGCTTGTGCTGAGGAAGCTCCTGGGCTCAAGTCCTATCTGGGCCCCTGTCTGCTTTGTGATTCTGGGCAAGTCCTGGCTCCTCTATGTACTCCGGCTCATCCATCTGTACAGCGAGGTGCTGGGACACTCGGTGGGGGCCATTACCCAGTACTCTGCTTCTGATTTCTCTTTCTGAGCCCACGGTGGGCACTGCTGACCAGCCAAGGCATCTTATTGAAGCGTTCAGAGTCCTTCTCAACACTAAGGCCTGGAGAGCTACTGCTAATGATTCAGAGCTGAACCCCATTCACTGTTTGTGGATCACACAATTCCTAAAAACCCTTACGTCACTAAAGATGAGGTCCTAGACTTTGAATCAGGCTCCTCACTCTTTGAGCCCCTAACCTGGGCTCCAGGCCATTGCCTACACCAGTCCAGGCATCTCATAAATGTCTGACCTCTCTCAGTGGCTACAAACAAGCAGAGAACCGCAGAGGAAAATCACTGGATTAAACACAATTTTATTTAACCTCCCGACAAGCTTGGGAATTGGGCGATGTTATGGGCCTGTTTTACAGATGAGAAAACTGAGGCTCAGTAAAACAACTCATGCAAGGTGTCACGCTGATTATACTGAGCTGGGGTCGCAGCCTAACCTGCCTACCCGCAGATCCATGTTCCCACCCACTGCATGTGACTTCACACCTGGAGGTGAGGGAGGAGGAGGCAGACAATGAATCCCACTCTGGTCCTGCCGTCACATCTTGGGTCACTTTTAGCAAAGACAGACCCAGACCTTCTCAGTACTCCTACGGACTTCCCCCCCCCCCCTCCAGTGGTACTTACCTCAACTGACCGGCAGGTACTGTACTACCCCATTTTACAGTTATGGAAAGCTGAGGTCCAATGACTCGCCGAAGTCATCAGTGAGGAAGCTCCCAAACAGAGACTGGGAGGCGGACCCACCCGGCTGGTTTAACGCAAAGCCCTCCCTCTGGCTGGAGACTCAGGAACACACACGACCCAAGAAATCATGGGGGAGGCGGGGCTGGGATGCCAGATGGCTCCTGGTTGACAGCGTGAGGTCCACGAGAAGGTACTTCCCAGGACACTTGAGGTTCCAGCCACGCCTCATCCCGGAGCCATCAGGCACTGTGATGCGTGGCACCCACGCTGGCTTCTGCAGATGGGGCTGGATGCGGAAGAAAGCTCCAGCAGGTCCTGAGGGACACGGCCGGGCCTTGTGCTGAGGACCACTCTCTCACTTTGTCCTCACGGTCCAGTTTTCCCAGGAATCCCTTAGATGCTAAGATGGGGATTCCTGGAAATACTGTTCTTGAGGTCATGGTTTAACAGCTGAATCTGACTCCTCCCCGCCCCCAGCTGTCCCTGTGCGGCCTCGGCTCGCGCGCAGGCTGAGGGTCAAGGAGAAGGCCGGGCAGTGGAGGTAGGAGAGCTTGCCCACTGTGTTCTTGACCTTTAAGTTGCTTTTTTTCCCATTTTGTCCATTTCGTAACATTCCCATGAGGCTAAATGTGGAACCTCACCACTGTCGTACTTGAGAAATCTGTCCCCACACTCAGCTGCGCGGCGAGCCGGGACACCATGAAGCATGCTTCTTCCCGTGTCCACTCCTCCTTTGCCCACTTCCCAGCATGCTCTGTGTAGGGGCCACAATATCAGATACATTACACACATAAGTTTTTTTAACCATTTAATAAATCAGTTAGGTGAACTAAAAGTCTTAGTTCAATTTGGAATGCAGCTACAGAAAAGTGAAAACATTTTCATCGAGATAAAGAAGACAAATAAGCTCAGAGCGCCCTCTTGTGGTGGTGCCTGCCTCTACCCTCTCCAGGAACACGGGCCAAGCCCCGTCCATGACCTCATGACCGATGACCCCTCCATCACCTCACACACACACACACACCCTGAGATCCCTTTTGCCCCAGTCCTTTGTGAACCATTAACCACTCAAAGCCCCATCCATTACCTCCTGACCAATGATGACTCCGTCACTTAACGATGTGCCTTCACTTCCCCAGCCTGGCCTTGTCCTCAAAGCTCCCTGAACTTCAGTGTGGTCGGTGAGGCTTGGAGGAGTGAAGGGACCAAGATCTCCCAGATGGCAAAAGGCAGAGCCAGGACTGATTCCACATTCAGTGGCCTACGGCAATTCCTTAGCCCAAAGCAAAAACTACAAAAATAATAAATAAAAAGAAGACTCACTCTGAATGAACATGGGGAATGCCGATGACTGGATGCCAAAGAGCCCAAGCGGCCAAGTGCCACCCTGGAACTTCCCTCGGATCCTCCCTAGTGCTTCTTATGTTGCTGGTAGGGACAATAGGTGCCATGGCCCTAGAATCCTCACTTTGGGTCTGATTCCCACATCCCCAGGCTGTCTTCCTAACAGGCCACCTTAAAGACCTTTATGAAGTATGAGATCTCCCTCCA
This sequence comes from Phataginus tricuspis, assembly GCA_029783875.1. NCBI lineage: Eukaryota > Metazoa > Chordata > Mammalia > Pholidota > Manidae > Phataginus > Phataginus tricuspis. The sequence goes on along the minus strand of JAQQAC010020790.1, from coordinate 27,794,782 downwards.
TCTCACAGAGACTGAAGCTGATCTGACTTGCTCCTAATAATAATAATGTTAATCATCATAGTTTCTACTCATTGACTATTTACAATTTGCCAGGCACTGTGCTAAGCGCTTTCACAGGCATTATCTCATTCAACCCTCACAAGTCAGGTAGGCTCCGTTATGTAGTACACTTCACGGTCAAGGAAACCAAGGCTCAGAGAGGTGAAGAGATTTAGACTAAGGTCACACAGCTAATAAGTTGTGAAGCTGGAATCAGATCAAGTCTGTGTTTATGCTTCTAACCTGCCCTTCCCCCTGCGTCCCCTTGGCCTGGCCTGGTGGTCAAGCTGTCTCCATGCGACCTCCCCTGGGGGAGAGGATAAAACCAGCCTTCAGTGAGACCTGGCTGGACCCTCCTGTGCTCTGTGACTATAATAAAGCACTGGACCCTGACTTGTGCCCTGTTTCTTCCTAGGAACGTGGGGGAGGAGGGAGGAAGAGCAGGCAGGGAAGGAACCTGACAGCCTTTTTTAGTACAAAGTACCTCAGACTGGGCGGCTTAAATATAGAATTTTATTTTCTCATAGTTCTGGAGGCTGGAAGCCTAAGATCAAGGAGCCAGCGGGTTGATTTCTTCCGAGGCCACCATCTTTGGCCCAGAGAGGGCTGTCTGTTCCTGTGTCTTCACCCTGTGGGAGTCTGTGTCCGAATTTCCTCTTCTCACAGGACACTAACCTTACTGGACGAGGGCCACCAAATGACCTCACGGAACCTTCATCACCTCTTTAAAAACCCTATCTCGAAATGCAGTCACATTCTAAGGTACTGGGGGTTAGGACTTCACCATGAATTGGGGGGCACAGTTCAGTCAATAGCACAACCCCAGCTGACATGACCCCCAAGTGCCTCCAATTGCCTGCCATCGCCAGAGGGGCGGCGAGGCACCCCGGGAGGCTGCCATGCCGGGTCCAGACCACTCCACTGCGGAAAGGGAGCGAAGGGAGAGAGTCCCACACGGCGAGGCCCCACAGTGTGGGACCAAGGCACCGAGCAAGCCACTCAGCAGCCTCCCCCCTTCAGCCCCAAAGGTGTGACTGACCAGCTCAGGTCGGGAAGACAGTCTGGAATCACACCTCATGCAGGTGTCAGGGTTCAGAGTGAACTCGACCTGAGCTGTACCACAGGCTTCATGGCCACCCCTTGCAGACATTTTAGACACAATTACCCCACCTTTGGCATGATCCTCCGAGTTCTACATTTTGAGCAAAAAAACTCAACGACCTGATAAACAACTGATTACGTGAACTCTTACGTGAGAGTTCCCAGATGCACAAGGCTTCCCCATATCTCGTCTTTGTGCCTCAGAACAAGCTGAGAGGGAGGCCTACCTGGCTGCCCTTCATTGCTGAGGAGCCCAGGGTCCCTCAAGGGCATGTGGTCACTTGGGAGCCACAAGGAGGGAGCGAAAGAGGCAGGGCAGAGCGACCCACCCCAGCTGTCTGCAGCCCTCCACCCGCCCTATGACACACCCCCACATTCTATTTTTGTTCGGCTTTGAAAGAGGACCCAGCCAGACACTGGGGCCTCTTGCATCTCATAGTCCTCGTCCTTGCCACAGTTCCTTCTAAAACTCCTCCCACACATGCTGGGGGACTTACTGCCAGCGACGATAGGGCATCCTGACTCCAACAGGTGCGTTCCACACAGTAGTTTGCGATTCCCGGGGATTGCGGGCTGGGCAGGAATAACAGCAGATATCCAACAAAAGGCACGTCCTCTCTACTCACATTGGTGCAACTCCACCAGCTTCACTGAGTGCTTACATGTGCCTATCCTGGGGTTACCGCAATTTCCAACACATCCCTAAATGCCAAACCACGGGCTTCGTCCTGTGGGGAGAAGGAATTGGCACTCCCAGTGGTCATTCCATTGACAGACCCCAAGCACTGTGTCAGCGCTCTCCTGGCAGCAAGGGTCTGCACCTCCTTTTATAGAGGGGCAAATGGGGCACAGCACAGGCATGGGGGGCCCTCTTGTGGCCAACCCTGGAAGGACGGGTTTCCTTGCTTAGAAGGACTTCCTTATTTGGGTTATAGTTACCTAACACATTTGCATAGGATTTTGCATTTCAAAATGCACTTTCCTTCCCTTGACCTCATTTGATCCTTGATATGAGATGCATATTGTCATCATACTTCTACAGTGGCCCAGATAGGTTAAGCAATACTTATTAAAATACTAATGCTAATGCTAATAGCGCCTATGATAT
>JAQQAC010020790.1:27746267-27792524 GCA_029783875.1 Phataginus tricuspis | reverse complement strand
TGAATTTGTTTTCTTCACATTAGCTCATTTGTGAGATCCATGGTGGTCCTTATGATGCAGATGGAGAAGAGGCTCAGAGTATTAAGATATGTCCAGGGCCCCATAACAGGTAAGTCGCTACATCAGGAAGCCAACCCAGGATAATCTAGCGACAGCTCTCAGCTATCAAGCCAACATCTCCCGTATAAGCTTGGAGAGGAGTGTCCCATCCCCTGGGAGACCGACCCTGTGACAAATCCCAGCATGCCATTGGCCTCAAAGGCAACAGCCACTGTGGAGCTCCATCTCCTACCTCCTGGGGTACCCGGAGGGGCCTGGCACCCTGGCTCAGTAGACAGATTGTATTTCCTGCTTCAGAGAGAAAGCTGTGTCTCTCAGAAGGGGGCAGCAGGAAGGGCACCCCAAGATTGCTGCAGGATGTGGTCCAATTATCTAGACAAAAGAGTTGAAACGGAATGCTCTGGTCTCTGAAAAGGGCTTGACAGAAAGCTACCGAGTCTGAGGAAGTCCAGGGGAACCCCGAGGACAGTCTGGCCTTCGTGGAGTCCGCCCTTCCAGCAGGCCTGTAGAAAGGCATTGCCGCAGTAGGGCAGTGGCCAGAGGAGGAGATCCAGGCCTGTCCCTGCATTTCGGACCCAGACAGCCACTCTTGGGGTCCAGGGAGCAGGCAAAGTGGAAACCAACCTGGCACAGGGGCAGAGGGATAGGTCCAGACTTACTCCTCTTATGTGGAATATGGGGATGGCAGTCAAGTGGCCTCACTCCAGGGAAAGATGGTCGTGTCAGTTACACTCCAACCTGTGGGAGGCTGGAAGGAGCCACAGCTACCTTAATTTAGAGACTGTGCCCTCTGACCCAATCCATCTCCCACTCCTACATCCCAGAACTGTGTTTTCTTGGTCCACTCATCCCAGAACAATTTCTGACAGAGGAGTATGCACCCCCTGCTTGCATACCTCCAGCAAAAAGGGCCTCACCACCTCACCAGTCAGCCCATGTCCCTGGTCAGCTTTGCTCGTTAGGACACCCTCACCTTGTGGGAGTAAAAGCCTCGCAATTTCCCCAGGCTCCTTCACCTGCTGCAGAGCTATACAGACAATGGCCTGGGTTTCCCTGGGCTCCTCTCCTCCAGGCAAGACATTCCCGGTGCCCCCGAGGGCCTCCAAGTCTAAATTCAAGTTTGTGTCTCTTCCTGCCAATCAAGCCCTGTTTTTAAGACCCATTCACATCTTGGCATCAGGACTCCTTTGAGAATCTAATAAAAGTGTTAGCCATCTCTGTTGAAGATAATGCATGTCCACACAAAATGTTACAGACCACTTTACAGAGTCTGTGGCCTCTAAGAATTCTTTCTGTGGTGTATGTCACAGTTTCTAGAAAGTGATCAGCCTTCGGGTTTAACTTACATATTTGACAAATGTTTAGGGAAGACCTACTGCGTGCCCAGAATGGAGGGGTGAACAAACAAAATCTCCGCTCCAAGAATTGGCAGTCTAGAGCAGGAGACAGACACAAATAAGGAAACCCACACATCTTCAAGACCATCTCATATTGTGACAAATTCAAGGAAGAAAATGAAACCAAGTGGTATAGTAAGAAGTGGCAGGATTAGGAGTGTTATTTTAAACTGAGAGGTCAGGGAGGGCTTGGGGATGACATTTGAATAGACATCTGATGACAGGTAGACGGGGGGACTGAAGGGCCCAAGGGTCAGATGGAAACAAGGATGGGTGTTAGAACCCTGAAGCAGCAGGAGCATGAGATCTTCCGCTAGAAGACCAGGGGGACTGCAGCCAGGGGGTGAGAGTGGGCTGAGGAGAGGGGAGCCAAGCCAAGAGAGGCCCCGAGGGCCACTGCCATGAGGGACACACTCAGACTCTGAAAAGATCCCTCTTAAACAGGGCAGGGGAATCAAAACATATTCCCCTTTCATATTTCTTATATCTCTATAAAGAAACCTGGGAAAATATAAAAGAATCCAATAAGTATGGTTACTTAGAAAAAAAAAAAGCAAGATTTCTCAATATTTACATTTTATATTGTTTTGACATTTCGACCACAGTATATATTACAGGCATTTGTTTCTTGTGGCTGCAAAATATCACAAACCAGGTGGCCTAAAACAACAGAAATTTATTCTCTCCCAGTTCTGGATGCCAGAAACCTGAAATCAAGGTGCTGGCAGGGCCACATTCCCTCGGAAGGCACAGGGGAGCCTCTCTCCCTGCTTGGCCCATCTCCGTGGCTCTGAGCATTCCATGGCTCCCGGCTGCAGCACTGAATCTCCACCCCGCATTGCCTCCTCCTCCTCTGTCGGTCTCCCCTGTGAGGGCACTTATTGAACTACGGGCCACCTGGAAAAGCCAGGATGATCGCCCCACTGCAAATGCTTAAGTTAATTACATCTGCAAAGACCCTTTTTCCAAAGAAAATCACTTTCCCAGATTCCAGGAATGGGTCTGAACCTGTCTTTTGGGGTACCACCTTTCAACCTATCACAATACCTATTCAAAAAGATCAGAGTAAACTTGAAAACTTCGATCTAGCTCAGGAATGGCAAACGGACTGTAGGGTGGCAGGATGGAGACAGCAGGAGAGGAGGGCGGTGGGTATGTGTGGGAGCAAAGGTCTCTAAGACTCCAGCGTGCTCTGACATGGGAGGAGAGGGGAAGCCAGAAAGCAGCGTTCCCCGCCGATCCCTGGGTCTGGTTTATTTAATACTTATTAAAATACTAATGCTAATGCTAATAGCGCCTATGATATATTGAGTACTTACTCTGTGCCTGGCACTGTGAATTTGTTTTCTTCACATTAGCTCATTTGTGAGATCCATGGTGGTGAGGTGAGCAAAGGTGAGGAACTTGGAGGCTTCACTGAGGCTGGGAAGATTGGAGGACAAGGTGGCTCAAGGAAGGTGGGAAGTGAGACATGGATGGGAGAAGTTTCAGATATTTCAGTGTAGAAGGTACCACATAGGTAGCTAGATGTACACGAGGTGGGGGCTGCAAAAGCCTTTCAGGGAAAGGAAGCCTCAGGGGGACGACAAGCCCAGGCTACAGAAGCCTCATCACCTCCCTCGATTTGAAAGCTCAGCATTTACTGACACAAGCCCAGACTGCGGCCAGTGGCTGTGACTCAGCGGGGGAGATCTCGGTTTCTCCCGTCCTGCACGTACACAACCAATTCTTTGTATGTTAATGCAAGACTTCTCATCTCCAGTGTGAATTTCAGGTTCCCCATGACTAATCTTTCCCCATAATTCTGCCTGCAAACTGAACAGGACTATATGCACGGTGTGACCCCATTTTTGTGGGGGAAAAAAACCGACTCTCTTTATGTGTATTTATAATGACAGTTAATCCTCACTGAGGTTTTATGCTAAGCACTGCATACTTTATTTCATTTAATTCTCTCAATCACACTTTGAAATAGGCACTACCATTATTCTCATCTTACAGAGGAAGAAAATGAGGCTCAGAGAGGTTGAGTAACTTGCCCATAGTCACCCAGCTAGTAATGTTGGGAATGAGATTTACACCTTGGCAGTTTCAGCTTTTTTGTCTATAAGCATTTTTGCTCCTACCTCATATACACTCACTTGTGAATATAAATGCATGTAAAAGGTTCAAGGATACCTACAAAGCTGTTAAGAGTGGTTGGTTCTGAGAAGAGTGTGGGAGGAAGGGAGTACACATTATATAGTCTGCATTGCTTTGAATTGTCTTCAAGGAATGTGCTTCTTTAACTTAAAAAATACTCATGTATTCATCAAAAGAAAAATCTGGAAGAACATACACCAAAATGTCAGCTGGGGAGGGTGAACATGGGACACCATCTACCTTCTACACTCTATGGCTCAGTGTTGTTTGAACTTTTATACAAGGAGCACACACTGCTTTGGTAAGCAGAAAAAAGGAATTAAGACTTAAAAAAAGGGACAAAGAGGAAAAGCGTGACTCAGCAGCTCTTCTGGGATCTCAGCAGCTTCCAACAGAGGCCCCACCTCCCTTCACGAGCCTCTTTCCGCTCCCCTTTCACCCCCCACCCCGTCCCCCCGCCCCCGCACACATCCTAACCGGAAAAACCTGCGCTGGCATCGGCAGCCTCTGCCCTGCCCCGCCCTCCTGCGGCCTCTACACCAGGCCGCGCCCGCCCCACCCACAGAACAACGGGATCCCTTCCCCCTCCATTAGCAACTTTGTAGTGCGTGAGTTCATGCGCCGCCTTCCCGACCGGCTCACGCCTAGTCCTCCCAGTGCCACTGCGCAGTGGACAGTCTCATGCCCATTGTACAGATTCCGAAGCTGCGACCCAGCGAAGCTGCGCTCCTTGCCCGAGTTCACAGAGCCGATCTGCAGGGGCGCCTGCCCAGATGCGCGGGCCGACCTCTCCAGTCCTGCCTCAGTCCGAGCTCCTGTCGGGAACTTCAGTTTCAGGACTTAAAATCTGCTTGTTAGATCTTGTTTAGACACATGGAAGAGCAGCTGTGTTCCTGTTCTCTAAAGAACCCACCCTTGCAGCCTCCCTGGCATGCCCAGCCCCAGCCGGGTCCCTGAGACTTGTCCCAGCTTTGCCTTGCCCAGCCCCAGCCCTGGGGCCAAGCCTGAAGTGGGAGCAGAATGGACGGGCCTTGGGGCCTAGCTAGAAGAGGATGGAAAGAAGAGACAGGGAAGTGGGTAGATATCCACTGTGCTCCGAAGGCAGGAAAGAGCAGACCCTGGGCGGTGGATAGGGGAGGGGCCGAGGGCCATCAGATCACTCAGTAGTTCTGGGCCTCAGTTCCCTCTGACAAATGGGCATTACAGTAGAAGCACCATTACAGAGTGATTCTGAGGACAAAGCAAGGAATCCTTGTAATGCATTCAGCACAACTGGAAGAGAGAGGGACAAGCTATCGTTGTTGGGAGCCCTGGGATGGGAATCCGCTGGCCCTGACTCTCCCGAGGGGCACAGGAGCAGCTTCCTGGCGGCTGGAGAGAGCACGCAGGACTCGTATAGGACCCCCAGTGTCAAATAGGAGAGGCTTGCAAATGCAGAGCCGTGGCCTTGGGCCCCTCCGAACCTCCGTATCCTCATCTGTTCCGGGGGATAATGATGCTATCGGGGTGGAGGCACTGGGCGGAGTGGAGGCGTCAGGGCCCCACACACACTCTCTGACTCCTGGGTGTGTCTGCGTCTGCGTCATCTTCCGCCCGGGCGTGGGCCAGCTCAGCGCGATCCAGCAGGACCGGCCTGGATGCCAGGAAGTGGCAGGCTGGATTCCAGCTCCTCACTGCCCGCCTCCCCAGCTGGCCCAGTTGCCCCACTTTGGGGACAGCCTGTCTTTCTTGGGCAGCCCCCTCAGACGAGAAAGTCTGGCTCATGCTGAGCAGAAGAAGGCCAGCACCCACTCCCAGTAAAGCGAGGGCAGAATAAGACCTGGGCACTCGGTGGGTTCGGTGCACCCAGCTCACTGGTTCCCCTCTCTGGGCCTCAGTTCCCCCGTTGATTGCTGAACCAATTCACACATCTAGTTTCTCTTCATAGCATATGCACTGAGTGTCAGACCTACAGTAAGCATCAAGGAGACAGCGAACACCGACCCCAGGCCTTGCGGAGTGTCCAGCCTGGCCTCCCTGTGGCGCATGTGGCAGGAAAGCTGGAGGGAAGCTGCTCTGCGTTGGGCTGGGGGGGGTGGTCTGTTGGCTTCCCTCTGCAGCCACCAGGGGAGGGAGTGGGGGGGGTGGAGGCAGACATCCAGAAGAGGGCGGTAGAGAGTGCAATTCCACAGGTAGGAAGCCAGTAACCTTGGGGGCTGAGTCCTGGGGATTTCAGCCTGACTGCTGTCAGGAAAATGTTTCATAAGTGCCTCTGAAACATCAGAATTCTCTCAGTCCTGGGCTCCCGACACCCCCATATGCTCCAGTACCGGAAGGAGCTCCCCCAGGGCAGACTTCAGGCTGCCGGGCCGTCCAGGGGCCCTGCAGAAATGACCAGCTGTGCCCAGCCCTGGGGGGAAAGGGAGGAGGGCGCTGAGGTCATGGATCTGGATGGGGTCACTGGGTCATGGGCATGGGCCCATCCTTGGAGTAGTGGGCTCCCTGCAGACCAGGCCGGACTGTGAGGACAGACTCAACCCGCACACTCCCAGACACACTTACACTCACGTGAACTTCATGATTGTGCTCATACATTTTCACATGAACACACCCATCCACATGAATGCACACTCAATTTCGCACGACTTGCACACTCAGGGCACTCTCACACTCACACGCACATACAGAACTCACATTCATACCGCCAAGCACATCAACACACCCCTAGCTCTTCACGCAGCTCTCACGTGTATCACATACACAACTCTTACATATATTTAGACCACACGTGCACACTTTACAGGCTCACGCACTCACACACTCACACACATGAGCAGGTGGGGCCAGGGGCGGCTCAGTCAGCTCTGGTCCCTCGGGCTGAGGTTAGAGGTCATCCCGGCTCTCAGACCCACTGCTTCCCACCCATTTCCACAAAGGGTTTGAGGTGGCATAGAAGATTAAATCCGAAAAAAAATGGATAACAAAAAAAAAAACCAGGAGTGTAGAGGCATTAAAAATAAACCCTTCCTTCTCCAGGCCTAGGCCTTCTAACCTTGTAAGGACCTAGTAATTGGTGATTTCAGAGCCCCAGGTCCAACCCTGCCTCTCTCAGAACAAACCCGCTGCACTGTGGCCCTTGCAGGCCTCTCTCTCCCCCTTACATGCCCCAAGGTGGCTGTGGAAGGGCTACTCCCTGTCAGCATGTCCACCTCTGCCTAGGGTGTTAGGGCAGCCGGGCTCTGCTTCCCTGTTATTCCCCAGAAGGCTGGGCTAAAAGACATTCACACAACTACCTCTCAGATGGAGTTTCCCACCCACCATCAGTCAGACTCCTGAGATCTGGCTTTTCTCTTCTTCAAAGTGAATTCCCAGCCCCCCAGGGCACACCTATCACTGAATCCCTCCCCTCTTTTTCTAGAGTCTCTGACCTCATACTCCACTCATCTCACCGTAGGTCCCACCACCTCCCACCACCACTGAACGAGGTACTCATTCAAGTAAGACACCCAGTGATGCACCCTGAAGACACAGGGGCTCGAATGTGTATTTCAGTCAGCTGTTGCTGCATTACAAGCCAACTCAAAGTGTTGTGGCTTACAACAGCAATTTCTTATTTCTCATGATCCTGTGGGTTGGCTGGGCTCGCCTGGCCGGGTCTGCTCCTGCGGTGTTGGCTGGGACCACTCAGGCGGCTGCATTTAGCTGCATCCGACGGGCTCCAGCCGTGGCTGGAGAGCTCGAGTGATGTCCTCAGGAATGTATCCCACTTTCTGCTCTGCTGTCATCTGTTCCCTCCTTCTCAGGCAAGCGCTTCCTGCAAGGTGAAAACACGGTCATCGGCAATCAGATTTACATCTTATCAGTTAGCACTCCCCACAGAAAAGATGTGATTCTCTCCCACCCCTCAATGATTTCAGCAGAAGTCCCAGGGGTGTCATTTTATGGCCCAGACTGGACCATGATCCAATCCAGGAACCAGTCACCACCCTCCAATTAGCCAGGCCTGGGTATTGTGCCCGCCCCCCAGTGAAGAAGAAGGGGTGGAATGAGCCCCACCAAACCACATGGACTAAAAAGCTGTAGTGGAGGGGGGAGGGTTTCCCAAAAGAAAAGCAGGTGATGTTATCAAAAGGAGGAGGAGGAGTCATAGTACTGAAAAGGCAGACGCAGCAGAGGGCCATTACATTGTCTGAGTGGGATTAACAGAGAGAGAAAATCATGTGAGCTCAGCTGATGATAAGCATTTTCCTGATTGCAAATTCCAGAATGGACCTCTTTGCATAAGTAATTAAATCCAGGGTATTTCCTGACATTCTGGAGAACTTCACCTCTATTCTTGTATAGAGAGGGAAACATCGTGTGTGTTTTTTGTAGACTGTAAATTTTGTAAATTGTAAATTGCCCACATGTAAAAGCCACGGACAGAACGTCTCCTTGCCCCACGGAAAGGCAATTTTGTAGGCTGCTAGGCTCACAGGTTCCCAACGAGAGGCTTCCAGATATCAGGGTGGTGACCGGTCCGCGTGCACAACAGACAAGCTGCGCTCTCTCGGACATCGGGCGTCTCTGGAGCCTTCCCTGCCTTCCCTTAGCGGTCTTAACATGTCCTGCTCAACTCAGATACCCACTTTGGCTCCAGAGTGAGGGCTCAGGCCCTGGTTATAGTAATAGAGGATCAAGAATCAAAAACTTACAGACTTTTAGAACTAAATGTGATCAGAAATACCATGTTTGTTGGTTTTCGACATCTATTCTCCCCTTTCACAAAGATGGACTTGGAAGGTAATAAGATGGAACCTAAGATGGAAACTTGGCTCTCCAGAATAAAGACTACATTTCCCATCCATCTCTGCGACGAGGCATGGCCATGTGACTTACTTCTGGCTAATGAGGTGCAAGCATAAACATCACCCGGCAGATTCTGAGAATCTTACTCTGCCCTTTCTGTCTTTCTACCTGCACCTTTCTGATTCCGTACCTTCTTCCATCTTGCTTCCTGGAATGTGGGTATGATGGCCACCATTCTGTACCACAAGGATGAGGGCCACTTCATAGGGAAGGGAGATGTGAACCAGAAGGGTTAAGATAGAGCAGAATCACCACACCAGCCCAGCCCCACTCATCCTTATATTGTTTCGAGAGGGAGAAATAAGCGTCCATGTTGTACAAGCTATTGTTTTGGACTTGTTTCGTGTAGTCAGATCAAATCCTTACTGATGACATTATCTCTTCCAAGTTTCGCATATCCTTCACCACAAGCCCCAAATTAACAGAATCCTCTCCAAACTATTGCCGAAAGGAAAATTGTATAGTTTACACAACTATGCCTCTCAAGGTCATTTCAGTCTTTGGAAGAGAATTATTAGGAATGTGTTAGAAAATTCTTCCTCATCCTAATTCATTCAATCTGCGTACAACTGCCCTTAGGAAGGCCCCCGAGAGTCCTGCTGACAGAGCTCACGGGCTCCCAGGACTTCCCTTTCTGGCCTGCCACCCTCCTCTCAGAGCCTGCCTGCTTTCTGCGGGTCCTTCAGGCCATTTCCCAAAGCCCCATGGGAAAATATGCCCCATGCCTGCAGCTCCCTGGCACATGGGTGAGGCTTCAGGTTCGCAAGGAGTTTCTGATTTTGTCATGCAATATATTATATATCAGTACAGCCCAAGACACTTGGAATATGTGGCAAGAATCCCTCACATTTGTGTAGCAGCTTATGTACACTTGAAAGCATTCCCCCACACTTCCGTTTTATTACTATTAGTAACAATAATAGTAATAGTAATAATAATGTTACATAAAATGTAACATGAAAGTCGAGATTTAAAATAGGAGCAGAAGAATAAAGGAAAACAAAGAGAAGTCGATTATAAAATATAATCTGACCAACAGACGTAAATCATACATGCGTTATTATTATTATGCTCTGTGCATAACTAGATCTTTGGTTGCCATTTACTGAGTGTTTATTCTTCCTAAGGCCTCAAATAAGCAGGGGGCGCTAGTAATGAAATCCTCATGAGTATCCTGAAAGTAAATTATTAGTATTTATTTATTTGTTTGTTTTAAAACAACACAAATTTGTGGTCTTATAGGTCTGGAGGTCAGAAGTGTGAAACTGGGCTGTAGGAGGCTGAAATCCATCTGCGTTCCATCTGGACGCTCCTGACCTTCTCCAGCTTCGGGAGGTCGGCCCCTTCCTCCGTCTCTGAAGCCAGCACACCCGCAGATTCCTTCTTCTCTCTTTTTATTTTTTTATTTTTTTATTTTGGTATCATTAATGTACAATTACATGAGCAACATAATGGTTACTAGACTCCCCCCTTTATCAAGTCCCCACTATACACCCCCTTACAGTCACTGTCCATCAGCATAATAAGATGCTATAGAGTCACTACTTGTCTTCTCTGTGTTATACTTGCCTTCCTGGTGTCCCCCCCACTACATTATGTCTACCAATTGTAATGCCCCTTTTTCCCCCTTATCCCTCCCTTCCCACCCATCCTCCCCAGTCCCTTTCCCTTTGGTAACTGTTAGTCCATTCTTGGTTTCTGTGAGTCTGCTGCTATTTTGTTCCTTCAGTTTATTCTTTATTCTTATGCTCCACAGATGAGTGAAATCATTTGATACTTGTCTTTCTCCTGGCTTATTTCACTGAGCATAATACCCTCTAGTTCCATCCATGTTGTTGTAAATGGTAGGATTTGTTTTCTTCTTATGGCTGAATAATATTCCATTGTGTATATGTACCACATCTTCTTTATCCATTCATCTACTGATGGACACTTAGGTTGCTTCCCTTTCTTGGCTGTTGTAAATAGTGCTGCGATAAACATAGGGGTGCATATGTCTTTTTCAAACTGGGCTGCTGCATTCTTAGGGTAAATTCCTAGGAGTGGAATTCCTGGGTCAAATGGTATTTCTATTTTGAGTTTTTTGAGGAACCTCCATACTGCTTTCCACAATGGTTGAACTAATTTGCACTCCCAACAGCAGTGAAGGACGGTTCTCCTTTCTCCATATCCTCACCAACATTTGTTGTTGTTTGTCTTTTGGATGGCGGCCAACCTAACTGATGTGAGGTGATCTTTCACTGTGGTTTTAATTTTCATTTCTCTGATGATTAGCGATGTGGAGCATCTTTTCATGTGCCGGTTGGTCATCTGAATTTCTTCTTTGGAGAAGTGTCTGTTCAGATCCTCTGCCCATCTTTTAATTGGGTTATGTGATTTTAGTTTGTTGAGGTGCATGAGTTCTTTATATATTTTGGATGTCAACTCTTTATTGGATATGTCATTTATGAATATATTCTCCCATACTGTAGGATGCCTTTTTGTTCTATTAATGGTGTACTTTGCTGTACAGAAGCTTTTCAGCTTGATATAGTCCCACTTGTTCATTTTTGCTTTATTTCCCTTGCCCAGGGAGATATGTTCATGAAGAAGTTGCTCATGTTTATGTCCAAGAGATTTTTGCCTATGTTTTTTTCTAAGAGTTTTATGGTTTCCTGACTTACATTCAGGTCTTTGATCCATTTCGAGTTTACTTTTGTATATGGAGTTAGGCAGTAATCCAGTTTCGTTCTCTTGCATGTAGCTGTCCAGTTTTGCCAACACCAGCTGTTGAAGAGCCTGTCATCTCCCCATTGTATATCCATGGCTCCTTTATCGTATATTAATTGACCATATATGCTTGGGTTAATATTTAGACTCTCTATTCTGTTCCACTAGTCTATGGGTCTGTTCTTGTGCCAGTACCAAATTGTCTTGATTACTGTGGCTTTGTGGTAGAGCTTGAATTTGGGAAGCGAGATCCTCCTGATTTATTCTTCCTTCTCAGGATTGCTTTGGCTATTCAGGGTCTTTTGTGGTTCCATATGAATTTTAGAACTATTTGTTCCAGTTTGTTGAAGAATGCTGTTGGTATTTTGATAGGGATTGTATTGAATCTGTTGATTGCTTTAGGCAGGAAGGCCATTTTAGCCTTAGGAGTGCTTCCATCTAGAGCATTCCCTTTAAGATATCCTGTAGAGATGGTTTATGGGAGGTAAACTCCCTCAGCTTTCGCTTGTCTGGGTATTGTTTAATCCCTCCCTCAAATTTAAATGATAATCGTGCTGGATACAATATTCTTGGTTCAAGGCCCTTCTGTTTCATTACGTTAAATATATCATGCCATTCTTTTCTGGCCTGTAAGGTTTCTGTTGAGAAGTCTGATGATAGTCTGATGGGTTTTCCTTTGTAGGTGATCTTTTTTCTCTCTCTAGCTGCCTTTAATACTCTGTCCTTATCTTTGATCTTTGCCATTTTAATTATTATGTGTGTTGGTGTTCTCAGGAAGGCCATTTTAACAATATTAATTATTCCTACCCAAGAGCATGGGACGAATTTCCATTTTTTAATGTCCTCTTTAATTTCTCTTAAGAGTGTCTTGTAGTTTTCAAGATACAGGTCTTTCACTTCCTTGGTGAGGTTTATTCCTAGGTATTTTATTCTTTTTGATGCAATTGTGAACCGAATTGTTTTCCTGATTTCTCTTTCTGCTACTTCATTGTTAGTGTATAGGAATGCAACAGATTTCTGTGTATTAATTTTGTATCCTGCAACATTACTGAATTCAGATATTAGATCTAGTAGTTTTGAAGTGGATTCTTTAGGGTTTTTTTATGTACAATATCATGTCATCTGCAAACAGGGACAGTTTGACTTCTTCCTTACCAATCTGGATGCCTTTTGTTTCTTTGGGTTGTCTGATTGCCGTGGTTAGGACCTCCAGTACTATGTTGAATAAAAGTGGGGAGAGTGGGCATCCTTGTCTTGTTCCCGATCTTAGGTGAAAAGCTTTCAGCTTCTCACTGTTAAGTATGATGTTTGTCATATATGGCCTTTATTATGTTGAGGTACTTGCCCTCTATACCCATTTTGTTGAGAGTTTTTATTATGAATGGATGCTGAATTTTGTCAAATGCTTTTTCAGTATCTATGGAGATGATCTTGTGGTTTTTGTCCTTCGATGTGGTGGATGATGTTGATGGATTTTCGAATGTTGTACCACCCTTGCATCCCTGAGATGAATCCCACTTGATCATGGTGTATGATCCTCTTGATGTATTTTTTTTTCTTTCCTGCTGTATGTTTTAGTGAGGTGTGAGGATCAAGTATCTGACAGCTGAAGTGATTATTATTAGATGAAAAAGATTAGTGTGGTCTAGTGGTGTCTTCAACTTGGTACTCAGTACAGAGGAAACACAGAGCATGTTAGTGGAGCCAGTCAGTGATATGGGCAGAGAGAGCTGTTCATTTACTCCTGGGATGGACAAGATGATGGGGTGTCACCATGGACAGTGAGTGAGTGGGAAGTGTGGCAAATGTTCAAGTTACCAAACTTCAGTGACTTTCTCATAAGAGGGTAGAGGCGCCCACTGGCCCCTGGGGCCGGGCTGCTGCTGCTGACTCCCAGTTTTGTGAGTGACTAGTGGTCAGCCTTTGAACCAGGTCGCTCCCTTCTCTGTGCCTTTGTTTTCTCTTCTGTATAATGGGGTGTCGCTCCTTCCTCATAGGGCTGTGAGCCTTAAATTGGTTAACTCTTGTAAGGCACTTACAGTAATGCTTGGAATACGGTAGACACCTAATACATGCTTGCTACTATTACTAATAAACATCACAAATATCTGGATTCCTCTTTAAAATTTGCCTTGATTCAGTTTTTTTACTTATAAAATAGGGTGATGAAACACCATTTAAAACCAAAAGGTTCAGCACTTCCTGAGGTAAGGTATGGTTAAAGCAAAAGGCTAAGTTTATTATTAAATGTATTTGAGTTACCTTGAAGAACTCCTGTAATATCAGTGGCCTAGATATCCTAGTACTTTAATGTGATCTACCAAAAAAAAATAATGTGCATAGCTTATAAAAAAACCATACAGGAAGGCCTCAGATCAAAGATACTATTTAAATATTAAGCATTATTATTTTTATTTTTGCTATTACTCACATTTTCCTACATCTCTTGATGTATTTTTGAATTCAGTTTGCTAATATTGTGTTGAGTATTTGTGCATCTATGTTCATCAAGGATATTGGCCTGTAATTTTCTTTTTTTGTGGGGTCTTTGCCTGGTTTTGGTATTAGAGTGATGTTAGCTTCATAGAATGAGTTTGGTATTAGAATGATGCTGACTTCATAGAAGTATTCCCTCCTCTTCTATTTTTTGGAAACCTTTAAAGAGAATGGGTATTATGTCTTCTCTAAATGTCTGATAAAATTCAGCAATGACTCCATCTTGCCCGGGAGTTTTGTTCTTGGGTAGATTTTTGATTACTGATTCAATTTCGTTGATGGTCATTGGTCTGTTTAGATTTTCTGTTTCTTCCTTGGTCAGGGTTGGAAGGTTGTATTTTTCTAGAAAGTTGTCCATTTCTTCTATGTTATCCAGTTTGTTAGCATATAGATTTTCATAGTATTCTCTAATAATTCTTTGTATTTCTGTGGGGTCCATCGTGATTTTTCCTTTCTCATTTCTGATTCTGTTTATGTGTATAGATTCTCTTTCTCTCTTAATAAATCTTCCTAGGGGTTTATCTATTTTGTTTATTTTTTCAAATTACCAGCTCTTGGTTTCATGGTTTTTTCTATTGTTTTATTCTTCTCAATTTTATTCATTTCTTCTCTAATCTTTATTATGTTCCTCCTTCTGTTGACTTTTGGCCTCACTTGTTCTTCTTTTTCCAGTTTCAATAATTGTGACTTTATTTATTTGGGATTATTCTTCCTTCTTTAAATAGGCCTGGATTGCGATATACTTTCCTTTTAGAGCTGCCTTCGCTGCGTCTCACAGAAGTTGGGGCTTTGTGCTGTTGTTTTCATTTGTCTCCATATATTGCTTGATCTCTGTTTTAATTTGGTCATCGATCCATTGATTACTTAGGAGCATGTTGTTAAGTCTCCATGTGTTTGTGAGCCTTTTTGTTCCCTTTGTACAACTAGTTTTATACTTTTGTGATATGAGAAGTTGGTTGGTAGAATTTCAATCTTTTTGAATTTACTGAGGCTCTTTTGTGGCCTAGTATGTGGTCTATTCTGGAAAATATTCCATGTGCACTTGAGAAGAATGTGTATCCTACTGCTTTTGGGTGTGGAGTTCTGTAGATGTCTGTTAGGTCCATCTGTTCTAATGTGTTGTTCAGTGCCTCTGTGTCCTTACTTATTTTCTGTCTGGTTGATCTGTTCTTTGGAGTGAGTGGTGTGTTGAAGTCTCCTAGAATGAATGCATTGCATTCTATTTCCTCCTTTAATTCTGTTAGTATTTGTTTCACATATGCCGGTGCTCCTGTGTTGAGTGCACAAATATTTATAATGGTTATATCCTCTTGTTGGACTGATCCCTTTATCATTATGTAATGTGCTTCTTTATCTCTTATTACTTTCTTTGTTTTGAAGTCTATTTTGTCTGTTACAAGTACTGCAACACCTGCTTTTTTCTCCCTATTGTTTGCATGAAATATCTTTTTCCATCCCTTCACTTTTAGTCTGTGTATGTCTTTGGGTTTGAGGTGAGTCTCTTGTAAGCAGCATATAGATGGGTCTTGCTTTTTTATCCACTCTGTTACTCTGAGTCTTTTGATTGGTGCATTCAGTCCATTTACATTTAGGGTGATTATCGATAGATACGTCCTTTTTGCCATTGCAGGCTTTGGATTCGTGGTTACCAAGGTTCAAGGGTAGCTTCTTTACTATCTAACTGTCTAACTTTAACTCATTTATTACACTATTATAAACATAGTCTGATGATTCTTTTTTTCTCTCCCTTCTTATTCTTCCTCCTCCACTGTTTATATGTTAGGCGTTTTATTCTGTACTCTTTTGTGTTTCTCTTGAGTACTTTTGTGGATAGCTGATTTTATTTTTTGCCTTTAGTTAGTATTTGGTTGGTCTGCTTTCTTTGCTGTGATTTTATTTTCTCTGGTTACATCTATTTAGCCTTAGGAGTGCTTCTACCTAGAGCAGTCCCTTTAAAATACACTGTAGAGGTGGTTTGTGGGAGATAAATTCCCTCAACTTTTGCTTATCTGAGAATTGTTTAATCCCGCCTTCAAATTTAAATGATAATCTTGCTGGATACAATATTCTTGATTCGAGGCCCTTTTGTTTCATTACGTTAAATATATCATGCCATTCTCTCCTGGCCTGTAAGGTTTCTGTTGAGAAGTCTGATGATAGCCTGATGGGTTTGTAGGTGATCTTTTTTCTCTTTCTGGCTGCTTTTAATACCCTGTCCTTGTCTTTGATCTTTGCCATTTTAATTATTATATGTCTTTGTGTTGTCCTCCTTGGGTCCCTTGTGTTGGGATATCTGTGGGCTTCCATGGTCTGAGAAACTATTTCCTTCCTTGGGGAAGTTTTCATCAATTATTTCTTCAAAGACACTTTCTATCCCTTTTTCTCTCTTCTTCTTCTAGTACCCCTATTGTGCGAATATTGTTCCGTTTGGATTGGTCACACAGTTCTCTTAATATTCTTTCATTCCTAGAGATCCTTTTATCTCTCTCTGCCTCAGCTTCTCTGTATTCCTGTTCTCTGATTTGTATTCCATTAACAGTCTCTTGCACCTCATCCAGTCTGCTCTTAAATCCTTCCATTGTTTATTTCATTTCTGTTATCTCCCTCTGGAATTCATCCCTTAGCTCTTGCATATTTCTCTACAGCTCCATCAGCATGGTTATGACTTTTATTTTGAATTCTTTTTCAGGAAGATTGGTTATATCTGTCCCCCCAGGCCCTCTTTCTGGCGTTTTAGTGATTTTGGACTGGACCATATTGTACTACCTTTTCATGGTGATAGAAGTGATCGCCGGTGAGTGGTGCGTGTGTCAGCTGGGAGAACAAAGGCCCTCCCTGCTTCCTTCTCACCTTGCCCTTTTCCGCTGCCTGTGCCAGTTAACCACACACAGAGAGCAGTCTCTGGTTAATCCCCTGAGCTGCTGTGTTCAGGTCGGCCCTAGGGATAGCCTAGCGCACTGCCGGGGGTTGCAGGTGCACGGCATGTGTTCTCCTGCGAGATCAGTGCCCCTTTGTGCCTTCTGCACCTTGTGCCAGCTTCCTCTGTCTGTGCTGGGCAGCTGCATGCTGGCAGCAGCCTCTGGGTCTGGCCCAGTTAGCTGCCTGATGGGAGAAGACTCTTGTGTGGTTGCTGTGGGCACGGCTGCTCCCTGGCTGACCCACAGCAATGGGGGTCAGCCGGTTTGCTTGCTGTGCCGGCAGGGGGTAATGAATGGCAGGTTGCTTATCGCCATGAGGTGCTTCGGAGCTGTGTTGCCACTCAGGGGGTTAGGGTGCCTGAAGTTCATTAAAATTCCAGCCTACTGGGCTGAGTGTGCCAGGACGATTTTGTCCACCTGTTAAACCCTTGTCCCTTTAAGACTTTTTTAAGCGTCCACTTTTCTTTTGTCCCAGGGCAGCCGGCTGTGGGGTCCTGTTTGCAGTCTCAGTCTTGGATTTTACTTTTCCATTTCTCTAATATCGAGTGCACCATGCAATGTGTGTCTGTGCTCCCGGTGCAGATTACTAGGGCTGGTTATTTAGCAGTCCTATGCTTCCACTCCCTCCCACTCTGATTCTTTTCCTCCCGCCAGTGAGCTGGGGTGGGGGGAGTGCTCGGGTCCCACCGGGTCACGGCTTTGTATCTTACCCTTTTCATGGGATGCTGACTTCTCACAGATGTAGCTGTAGCCTGGCTGTTGTACTGTATCTTCTGGTCTCTCTCTTAGGAATAGTTGTATTTGTTGTATTTTCAAAATATATATGGTTTTTGGAGGAGATTTCCCCTGCTCTACTCACGCCGCTATCTTGAGAAAATCTCTGAAAGTGAATTATTATCATTAATTTGCAGATGATGACAGCAAGCCTGGGGAGGTTAATGGCCTTTTCTAAGGTCCCAGGGGCTTCCAGGGTAGAGTTAGCTCCTTGACCCCCATGCCCCTTACCCAGCCTTTCCTCCTCCATCCTGCAGATTGACTGGCCTGGAATGCTCTTCCCTTCTTGATGATGCCGGCATGAACTCTTTCTGCACAGCTCAGCTTAAATGTCACCTTCTGGGTCCGCCCTAACCCGGTATGATCTCATCTTAACTTGAGGTCATCCGTCAAGACCCTGTTCCCAAATAGGCCACAGTCATTGTTCCAAGTAGATGTGAATTTTGGGGGTCCTGCACCATCCCTTAGTCATCACCGTCCCTGACCTCAGTCTCCCCCCTCTCTGATAACCCGTTCATAACGAGTCTTCACACACACCACGGTGTGGGGTTTGCTCAATGCCCATCTCCCTCACTGAGGGTAGGGCTGCATCCGTCCTGTTTGCTGCCAGATCTCAGCACTGAGAACAGAGCTTACAACCTTCATGGAATAGAGGCAGCCCAGCCTGCCGGGTGGCTGCACAGAGGCCCTGACTTCTGAGACTAAAGGGTCCCTCAGAGGTCATCCCTGCATAATAGAAGGGGGAAAGGGGGAAACTGGCCAAGAGGGCAAAGGACTTGTCAGGGCTGTACAGTGGTTAGATACAGAGCTGGGGGAGAGGAGGGTAGTCGTTCCCTGCTGAAGGCCCAGCACCAGTGGGCGGCCCCAGCTGGGTCAGATTTATGTCTGTTGAAGGATGAAGTGAGGCAAGATGGCCCCAAAATATGTCTGGTGGGAGGGGAGGCATAGGACAACGCGGCTGGCCTGGGGAGGAGGGGGAGAGGACTGCTGGCCTGGCTGGGAAGGAATCCAGCAGGGGCCGTGCTCGGTCTCCCCCCTGAACAGGGGGAGGTAAACACAGTCCTCAGCTGTGCAGGTGTCCCCCAGCTCCAGCTGCCTTGCCCGTTGCCAGCGCCTCAGGGCCCTGGCCGGCGGCCTGTTGTGTTGTGGAGGGGAGGGCCCGGAGGGGGCACAGCGCTCACTCAGGGGCAGCGCAGTGTGATGGCTGGGCCCCTCTGCCAGGCTGCCTCCCGCCCCAGCACACAGAGGTGAGCAGGACAGTGTCTCTGCCTCCCAGGCCTGGACTGGGCCAGGCAGAGGTCAGGAGACCGCTGACCAGCTCCCAACCGGGCTGTCCTCTCTGGCCATCAGCATCCAGTCCCCTCCGCCAGGCGCGGCAGTGAGGAGTAGGCGCTCTGGGGACCCCCAGACAAGGCGGGACTGGCTTGTAGTGAGCACCCAGCCCTGCCTCCTTACTGTACAGATGGGAAAACTGAGGCTCAGAAGTGCAGGGGCTTGCCCGGCTGCAGCAACGTCATGACTAAGCCAAGACCAGAACACAGGTCTTATGGACAATGGCTTCATGTGTCCCTGCCGCCTCCCAGGCCCTTCAGTCCCAACCCCAACACCTTTCTCCCTTGAGCTCTGGCTGGCCCTTGGCACATGCTGATTCTTTTGCCCAGTATTCCCTCCTTGAACTTTCTTGACTGGACAAACACCTACCTGGACCCCAACACCATCATGAGCTTTCCCACCATACAGACCTGCCAGCCCGGGGGCGGGGCGGGCCTGCCCCAGCAGCTGCCATCAATGCCTGCACCAATCAGTGCCTGCACCAGGACTGCATTCGTGGCAGCTGTGGAACCTGGTTCTGGCAGCAGCCAGGAATGATTCGCAGGGAGTGGAAAGACAGGAAGGGCTTGGGTGTCACCCCAGAGTAGATAGTCTGAATGTCGAGAGAAAGTGCAGGGGATCTAGACTGAAAGACCTGGCCCTCACCTGCCTCTTCCTTCAGGCCGTAGAACCCAGAGGGAGTTCTTTAACCCTCTGGGGAGACATCTTCAAGGGCTCTAACCTCTCACACTTCTGGAGTTAGAGCCACAGGACAGTTTTTACAGCTTGTGCCAACTCCAACTGATTGATAGTAGTTGTGTGGGGCACTGTGTTGAGGATTCAGAGGAAGGGACTCAGGTGGTAAAACCGCCACTTATTTGATACCCCTGGGCTGGGACGTCTCTAAGGGTCCTCCCTGCCCTGAGGAGCGTGCCCGTGAGACCTGAATCAGCAGCCCTCTGGGCTGGGCCGGGAGCAAGGAAAAGCAACAAGGCCGGGTCCTCCCACCACACCTCTGGTCACCACAAACGCACAAGAGCCCGGCTTCTCAGAGGGGATAAGGGCCCTGCCCAGCCAGTGGGCATCTGGCTCTGGGCTCTAGCCCTCTACCTTCTGTTGGCCCCAGATAAACATTCGTCCCAGCTGTTCCAGCCTCTGCATTTCCTCCTGAGCTGCTGCTGGCTTGTTCCGGCCAGGTCAGCAACAAACAGACCTGGTAGAGTGTTGGGCTGAGCTCTCCAGCCTGCTGCTGGGAAAGTTTGAGAAGGAGGGGGTGAGGGCTGGGAGACTGGAGTCTGGAGTCAAAACCCTGGGCTGATAAGCAGCCTGGGACTTTGTCCTGAGAAGGAATTTCCTGTTGCCGCTTCCTTCTTCGCATGTGTGTCTGGGGGGCCTTTGTGGGTCAAGAAAACAAGATTTGAAGTCTAGCTGCTATATGGCCTTGGGCTGGTCTGTGCCTCACTTTTCTCATCTGTAAGATGGAGAGAAATAGGCCCTAACTCATTCTGAAAAGTGATGGCGAAGGGATTGTACTGAGTCCCCAAAAATTCACATCCACCTGGAACAGGGAATGTGACCCTATTTGGGAATATGCTCTTGGCAGATGTCATCAAGTTAAATGAGGTCATACTCGATTAGGGCGGGCCCTAAGGCTAATAAGACCGGTGTCTTTATGGGGAATTTTGACAGAGACAAAGCACAGGTAACCCACAGAGAGAAGACCGTGTGGAGACGGAGACCGAGACGAGACGGAGCGATGCAGCCAGAGCCATGGCCGCCTGGGGCCACCAGAGGCTAGGAGAGGCAGGGGAGGGCCCCCCCCCCTGGAGCCTTTGGAGGGCATGTGGCCCAGCTCACACTTTGATTCCAGGTTTCTGGACTCAAGAGTTGTAAGAGAATAAATTTCTGTTGCTTTTAGCCACCCAGTGTGTGGGAAATTGTTACAGCAGCCCTGGGAAGTGAAGAGGGGTGTCTATGAGCACATACTGGCCACTCGGTAGAGAGACCGCCATGGTGCTACTAGTGTGTCTTGCCTCCCTCCTCCATCCCTGTGGCCCCTGGGCTGCATGGTCTTCCTGACTCACAGGCCTGGTGCCTCCCTCCCTGCAGGCACAGGCCTGCCCCTGCCCTGCCTGCCCACACGTGCGAGCCCAGGCTGGGCTGCAGGCTTAAAGCAAGACTAGACATGAAGGAATGGATGTTGGTCTCACCAAGGTTGGCTGAAATTGGGCCCAGAAAAGACCAGTATTTTTCCCCACAGTGTGGAAGACAAAGGTGGGCAGGGGCCAGATTCACTTTGTACCTGCAGCACCGGGCATGGGGCCTGACATTTAGTGGCAGCCCCTGCTCTAAGTTCTAATATTTACCCCTCACAACAGCCCTGCGAGCAGCCATTTCTGCCCCCATTTTACAGCTGCGGGAACCGAGGTGCAGAGCAGTGAGATGACTTGCCCGAAGTCACACTATTGGCGAATGACAGGGCTGGGGTTCAAGCCTAGGATTCTATCTACTCACTATCAATATTTATTGAAGTAATAAAAGCCTAAAGCCAGACTGCAGCCCATGACAATTTCACGCACATTTTCGTAAGGCCCAATCCCCACTCCAAACAGATCTGTTACTAGACCTGCAGGTGAGGGCAGGTGTCACAGGGAGGATGACCCAGGGTATGTACAGCATGAGTTCTAATTGAAGTTGGCTGTCACTTTAATCAGCCCCACTCCATGACCTCAGCAACTTGCCCTTTGCAACCCACCCTGACATCTACAACTGGAGGCTGAGACCTAAGCAGGTGGCCTCAGCCCTTGGCACAGGAAAAATCTCTTTGGCCAGAAACAGATTCAGTGGGTTATGGAGACCTAATTATTGATAATCCAGCATGCGTGACTTTTGCTCTCCCACACCCTCACCCAAGGTGACTCCCAGATACGGGAATACCAGCGGCAGGAACTGGGGGGTTATCACTCGGGGTGTATCAGTACCCCCACTCAGCTTCTATCTTCTCTCTCTCTCTCCACTTCTGTGTGTTGATTTTATAGCTTCTGTTTTTGTGACCAACTATTCTATTCTTTGCCTACAATTCACATTCTCTAAGAGGATCTACTTGGTACAGTTCATTTCCCCACCAGCCTACCTCAAAGGCTGGTGAACCAGCCTATAGGTTGGGTGCTCATCCATAGTCCAATCAGCTGCAAGCAGGGAACCGGGGTGGGGGACGGGGGTTGTCACATGGCTCATAGCTGCTCTGAGAAAGAGGCTGTGGGAGGGACAGGCAGACTGAGGCTGGCGTGGACAGGGTGCAACCAGAAGGTTGTGCTGTCAACTGTCTCCTTTCTGCCTCAGCTCTCTTTACAGACTGTAACCCGGTTCCCTCTCATGGGTTCCCCTCCACCACAGGAAGGGTCTCTGAACTGGCCCACAAACCAGAGCCAGGTTGTCAGTTTGGGACAAACCCACTACTCCTTACTTTCCAACCACAGCAGGCATTATCAATCAATCACAGCATTCCACTTTCTCAGCTGAGCCCAGAATCAGACTGAGAATCAACAGTGCGCTCCAGGAAGCCATCACCAAGCCATCCAGCTGACGCAGCTAGACAGGGTGGGGTGACCTCTGGGGTTCTTTGGGCGCAGGCATGGCCTGAGTCTCAGTCAGCACTCCTACTCGAGCAGCACACGCAGCCTGGAACCAGTGGTCCAGGGGAGAGGTTCTGCTTACTGATAACCCTCAGGATGTTAGCATCCGCCGAGCCTGCGAGGGTCCGCCCAGGTCAAGGGCAAGGCTGGGGGTCGGCGCTGACTCACTGACTCTGGTCTGGAGTTTATCACCTGATCACCTTTTGTCTCTGTCTTCTGTGAGCCAAAAGGCAGCTTCCCCCTGTCACAGGGGTGCCCTCAGCCAGCTCCTGGGATGTGCCCAGTGCACTGAGAAGGTACTGAAGCATCAACCCAAAGGCCCAAGGACTGGGGAAGCACCCACTGTCCTTTGGGGAAGGCGCCCTCTGTATCAGATGGGGACCCCTGCGCTTTGGGAAATTATAGGACTTCTCCCGTGGTCTGTGCCTCGAGGGCAGGACAGAGTACACAGGGCTCCCTCACATCATCAGACTGATCTTGGCAGGTGGACCCCGTGAGGGTCAAAAAAAATTCACCCACCTACGGAAGGAGGCAGATGACAGAAATGAGGGAAAGAGACTGGATATAAGGAGAATAGGTTCTGGTTAGAAGGATCCTGAATGAAGAGCTCAGGGCTAAGTCAAGGCAAGGAAACTCAGCCCCTGCTAACTTTTGTCTCCACAGGGCACAGGCCGCCCACTGCCAGACTTTCCAGTTCCTCAACAGAAAACAAAAATCCAGTTTTTTATGTAAACTACTGTTACTTTTAAATTGTGTCAACCAATTCAGAACATTCACTTCCACTGAGGCATTTTATTTGTATGTATGTTTGATATCCTGGGGGAAAAATCCCAGATTTTTCCCTCCATGATTTTCCACGAGCTTAAGAGATCAAGTCCGTGAGCCAAACCACTGGCAGTGGGAGATTCTCCCATTTGCCCAAAGCTCTGAATCGTGCAGGGCATCTGGCTGTGTCTACGCACCTGTGAGGGCTGGAGAGGTTTCCCCAGAGCGCTCTGTCGCGTGCTCGCGCCCCCGGGCCACCGGCTGCATCATCACAGAAACACAGAGAAACCCTGAATTTAGGAGAGCACAATATTCTTTTTATTTTTTATTGAACTATCACTGACATGCAGTCCTATATTGGTCACAAATATATGACACAGTGGCTCCTCATAGCCCAGGGTGACACTTCCCTTCTTGTCTCCTTGGAGCCCGGAGTGAACAGCCATGAGGCCCATGTGTGCCCCTGTCTCAGTGGCTCCGAGGAATGGCCAGGGAAGAGGGTGACCTGGGTCCAGCGCAGTGAGTGCTGGACAATTAAAATATTTCATAGCATTTTTGTTAAGTCAAAATAGCTCTGGACCAGCTGTGAAGTCCACTGTGGGAAACCTGCTTTTGACAGACTGACCAGTGCAGGGCTGGGTGGGCTGGGCCAGGGTTCAGGCACCAGACACACCCCTGGGCCCTTCTGGAAAACCCACAGCTGAGGGCGTCAGAGACTTGGGGGAGCCTGGTGACAGGTAAGCACGTGGCACTGGGCAGCAGAGGTGGTGACAGCCAGGGGCCTGGGACCCCGGTGGGCCTCATCGCTTGGGGAGCCGGAGCGCTGGGTCGGTTCTGGTCATGGGGCAGCCCTGGGCCACAGCCAGAACGGCATCCCTCCTCGGGCCTGCCCGGGCCGTGGCCAGCGCCCAGAGCAGGGTGGGAGTGGGGCAAGGGCAGAAGGGCCCCGGTGCCTGCCCCTGGACTGCCCTCGTCCCAGGATTCAGTCTGGCTTTGGCACAGCTTCCTCCCGTCTCGTTCTTAGCGGCATCTCTACCAGTTAGTTGAAGAGGAGGCGCTTCGGAAGCGTGTGCTCAGGGCAGTGACATCCCCTAGCCCGGCCGGTCACGTGGGGCGTGCGAGGACAGGAGAGCAGTCGGGCTGCGCTGGCGAGGTTCTTACACAAAGCTGTGAAACCACCATTCTATTGCTGTCCGATGACCTTGGGGAAGCCTCCTGCCTCTCAGGGCCCTGCTTCCCCTTCTGCAGGGTGGGCGGGATGACCGCAGCTCCCTCCTGGGGGCGTGGGGGGCGGGCTAAAGTGAGAAAACGTGTGGAGGGCTCTGCCTCCTGACACCCAGTAATCCCACAGTAGCTCCTGTCATTCGAGGTAGGAAAGAGAATCCAGTCTTATCACTGGGTGGGAGCAAAGTGTTAGTTTGCAGGCGAGGAGACAGAGGCCGAGAGAAGCAGAGGGGCCCAGTGCAAGTCCGAGGCGTGAACCCGAACCAGGGCCCAAGTCCCTGCCAAACCCAGCCCCTCCCATCCGCCCCAGCTGGGGAACAAGCCAGAACCCCCGTCTCTCCAGCGCCCAGAAGAAGGCCTGCGCACATCCAGGGGCGGCCGAGCCGCCGCTCAGAGCCTCGGGTGCCTGTACAGCCCTGGCGCCGGGGATGTCGCTTGACACGTGACAGGACCTGTACCCTCCCACAAATGAGGTGTGGTCATCAGCAGCCAGCGGGAGGGGAGCGGAGGGTTCCCGGTACCACCATCCTCTGGACTCTGGGTGGGCCTCAAGGAAGCCTGGTCACGCGGCGCCATCGGCCTCCAGCCTCCCTCTCACCCCATCTGCTTTACAAAGTCGTTTCGCTCATGTCTGTGACCTCGCAGCTCATGACTCCTGTGTCGCAGAGCTGCAGACCGAGGTGGGGCCTCAGAGGACTGGTGTGCGGGGCATCCAGAAGCCACCAGGCCAGGTGAGGATGGCCCTGCCTGTTCGACCCTGAGCGGTCAGCACCCGGTGCTCACGGGACTCGTGTGCCGCCTGAGGGCCTGACCTAACCCTGCGCAAAGGTGGGCTCCGGAAGGGCCGAGGCTCTGCGGGGAGGCGAAGCTACGCTGGATAGACCGGACAACGTCTTTGCGGACCCAAGGCACGGAAGAGCTCCTTGGACAAAACTCAGCGTGGTAAGCTGCCGGGAAAAACATTTTGATGTATTTAATTACAGGCAAATTAAAGATTTGAACTCAATGAGGACCGTCCTGAAGAAAATTACAGGCAAATGAGCAACTCAAAGAGAATCCTCAGCGTCAGGAACCGACCGGGACTGGTGTGCTGACGGCGCGGGACAGCCGGTGAGAAAGGAGAGGAGCTCGGCGCGCCGTCCGAAAGCGCCTGCGCGGGGAGCACCCGCGGGCCCTCTTGGCCCCGTGGCCAGAGCCCCCAGGGCTGGCCTCACCGTGGGCGAACTCCTCCTTCAGGGCCGGAGGTGATGCCGGGTTTGCTCTTGGCCCGCAAATCATGGGAATAAAGGAAAAGTGAAATCCTTTGAAGGACCCCTTCTCTCTTGCCCTGCAATTCCCATGAGATTATGAGAAGGAGGAATCCAAGCGTGACCTTGCGCCCAGAGGTGAGGCAAGCACAATGCCCCTGTCGCCAGCGGCACCCAGAATTGGAAACGCTGATTTCCGTGGCCTCAGACAGCTGTGGACCAGGCCACATGAATGCCTCCCTGCCCCGGGCACGACCTTGCTGGAAGCAGCCCCGGAGAGCATGAAGCCCAACACCATCTGCCAGCTTCTGGAGGTCAGTAAGCAAAGGGCGGTCCAGTTAACAGGCCAGCCAGAAGTCTGCCTCTAGCTTCAAGTTGCTCATGTCTTCACAGCAGGTCACCCACAGTCACTTTCAGAGGAAGCACCCGCTCTCCACACCCCCTCCAGGCTGTTCCAGCTCTCCCGGGCTCCGCATGCTTTGCATACAGACGACACCATCACTCCTTTCATGTTGAAGGGGACAGGGCTGAAAGCGGATGAATTTCTAGATTGAAGACTTGGGGCACCAGGGATAGGGGGCAGGCAGTCCACAGGCGCCGGGGTGCAGCTGAGTGGGGAGGCACGGGGAGGGCCTGAATGGGTGGGACTCTGGACCCCCGTGCCATCCTCGCCTGGCATGCTGGCTGAGTCTGTGTCATATATTGGAATCCTGTCCAAGATTTCTTTTAGACAAAGAGTTCTGCTGTTGTTAAAAAAAAAAAAAAGGAAAAGAAAAGGTGAAAATGCAAGATGAAAAGAAAGAAAAAAAATGAGAGCCATTGATCCTGCCCCTCCACTTGGTTAAAACCAAACCCCAGTCCAAGTCCCTCCTTCCCCCAGCCTCTCACTATGAAGGCCGCAGAAGCCGAAAGCTGGCTGCCTGGCGCGCACTCAAGTTCCCCTGCGGAAGCTGCGGCAGAGCAGGTGGGAGCCAGGCCGGCAGCTGGCTGCCTCTCACCATGCCTCCCTGCACAGGACACAGCACCTCACTCCCTCCACATCGTGTTTAGTCGCTCCGGCTCATTCCTGTAATAACAGCTACTAGAACAATACTAACATTTACTGAGCACTTACTATGTACTGGGGGCTGTGCTAGGGGAGGGTTTTCTAAATCACCCCTACTTTTTTTTTTGTCTTTTTTTAAAATTTATTTTGGTATCATTAATCTACAATTACATGTGCAATATTATGGTGATTAAACTACCCCCTTCATCAGGTCCCCCTCTTATGGGTCTTTTAATTATGCAGATTCAAAGTAATGCTAATAAAATATTAAAAATTTCATGATAAGCCCAAAAGTTGAGATAATAAACACCATTTAAAAATAGTCAGGAATTTCAAAACAGTAAAGCTGACATTCTGTGCCATCCCTACAGGGTAGTCTCCTTGGAGTTGATGTTCAGGTGTTAATTCTGTTCTGTAGACTCTGTGAATGAACTATGTCCGGCATGTCCACCCTGCTCTGGATTATGTTTGCAGGCTTTCTTTGTTCATTAAAAGAACCCACATGTCTCTTTATATCCTTTAGGGTATATGTGAAGTTAAAACAAAGGGGTGCCCTATCTTACATCTTAGAGTATAAACTACAATTTTGATTCCAGAATAGATCATGAACATTCTTCCACGAGAGTTAGAATACCTTATGTTATTATTTTGAGAGGCTACCTCCTTCCCCAATTTATTTTACATATTCACTTGGTTAGACATTGAAATTGTCTAAATTTACATTGCTTTCATTTTTTTCTCTTACAAGTAAACTGTGAACGAGATTCATGTACATATATCCTTGGATGGTTATTTCATTAATATCCACTAGTAGAAGTGGAATTTCTAGATTAAAGGATATTTTTATTGTTGATAGAGTCGATTACAGTCACTTTGTATGCATTACCTTCATGCTAGACATGAAGAATATGAGTACTTTTCTAAATCTGTACCTACTCTGGATGGCAGTAGTGTTATTTTCAAATTTTACTTTCTCAAAATTATCTTAGCGCTGCATGTCTTTCATTTGTTATGATGGACTTTCTCATGTTTATTGCTCACTTATGTCTCGTCTCTCATGAATTCCCTCTTCATGTCTTCAAGGAGTGAGGATAGTAATTTCAGTGGTTTATCAGAGCTGTTCGTAAAGATGATCAAACCTTTGCTTCTGGTGCATGTAAAGATCTTTTCCTAGTTTACCTTTAAACTTTGTTGCACTTTTTTTTTTAACAATTTATTTTATTTTAGTATCATTAACCTACAATTACATGAGCAATATTGTGATGATTAAACTACCCCCTTCATCAGGTCCCCCCCACCAACCCTATTACAGTCACTGTCCATCAGTGTAGTGAGATGAGAATCACTACTTGTCTTCTCTGAGCTGTACAGTCCCCCCGTGCCCCCCCCCACCCTATGTCTGCCAATCGTAATGCCCCTTTTACCCTCTTATCCCTCCCTTCCCGCCCTTCTTCCCCAGTCCCTTTCCCTTTGGTAACTGTTAGTCCATTCGTGGGTTCTGTGAGTCTGCTGCTGTTTTGTTCCTTCAGTTTTTTTTTTTCTTTGTTCTTATACTCCACATATGAGTGAGATCATTTGGTACTTGTCTTTTTCGGCCTGGCTTATTTCACTGAGCATAATACCCTCCAGCTCCATCCATGTTGTTGCAAATGGTAGGTAAATCACCCCTACTTTTAAGGTAAAGCCATGATGTTATTATTCCTATTTTACAGATGGGGAAACTGAGGCCAGGAAAGGGCAGACAAAACTCACCCAGCCAGTGAGTAAAGAAAGAGCTTGAACCTACATGCATGCGATCCCAACACCCTGTTCTCTCTTTACCACATCTCCACACCCTCCACCCATGGCTGCCCTTTCCATCCCTCTCTGGTGGAGTCCCCAGTCCCCAGCTCCTCCAGAGGTGTGCTCAGCACCTTGAAGATGAAAGGGCCCAAGAGGGAAGGTGAGCTCCCCTACCAGGTACTTCCAGCACAGGCCGCCCTGGTGGCCCTTCTGTCCCCAAGCCAGAGCCTTCCCCATGGATGTCAACCTCTCCGCCCTGCAGCCTTCGGTCGGTTCACAGCTCCTTTCCCAGCTGCTGGCTTAGGGCTTCCTTCTCCAGGCCAAGTGGACCTTGGGTATGAACCCCCTGCTGCTGTAGGAGTGGATGGCCAGAGCACAGGAGGGGGCACCTGGGACTGTCCAGATCCCCCCTCATCAACTCCACCATCCCAGTTCCCTGTGTGCGTGTCTCCATGTCCAAATTTCCCCTTTCTCTGGGGACACCAGTCCTACCAGCTGAGGACCCAGCCTCACAGCCTCATCTTAACTGTCAAAGACCTGTTTCCAAGTAAGGTCACACTCACAGGTGCCGGGGCCATGGCGTCAGCATACCTTTGGGGGCACACACCCCAGCCCGCGCCGCCGCCTCCTGGGACTGCTGAGCGGATGACACGAGGCGCCTGCCCCACAGTCATCACCCAACAAGTGTGCTTTGTTATTGTATCGTTACTTCCCCGCAGAGCGGCTTCAGTGCCCTGTGGAACCACTGCAGGGGAGGCCTGAGTGGACCCCTGCCACGTGGCCAAGGGGGCTCCAGGAGCACTGCAAGGATGAGCTGGGGGGAGGGCCCAGCACCCTGCTGATGATCTGAGCTCTCCAGTCACGTCGGCAGCGATGTTCCCGAAGGCACTCAGTCCTGCTTCATGTGTGACTGAGAAAGTGCCAATTGTTCACGCATGTCAAATACCATTTCTGTACCAATATCAATGCTTTGTGATGGTGTGTACAGAGGGGAGGGTCATCACTGGTACTGGGTAGGGTGACTAAGGGCCCCTCTGGTACTGGTGAGCCAGCCACCACATGTCATATTGCTGTGGTCAGGCTCGTAGCCCTGAGGGGATGAGTCAGGGGGTGATGTTGGGATCCCCATAATGTGCCTAGGCCCCCTCAGTTCCGCTGTGTCCCATGGGACAGCAGCTCTCTAGCTGGGAGGCAGCAGACCATCGCTGAGTGGGCGTGAATGGCTCAGGCTTCTCCACCTGGGAACGGGGTGGCATCTTAGATTGCAGCCTGCCTCCTGCACTTAAGTTACTTCTTAACTCAGCACTTTGTGAGACTCAAGTTCAAAGTCCTGAATGAAAGATCTGATAATGAATCTTACCCAAACAGGACACAAAGTTTTCATTATGACGCTTGTAAATGGTCCCTATGTGTTTGTACTTCCTTGTATTTCCTCTTTGTCCATTTTAAAGTGTTTTGAAAGCTGGGCGAATTGAGGCCTTATCAGCCACCCCAACAGGGTAAAAGGAGATGGCCGAGAAATAGCTGCAGCCTGACTTCATGGGCACAGATCCCAGTAGCGATGATGAAGGAAGGGTGGTGGTCCGAGCCATAACAAAAATAACTGACACTTAACAAGCATCTACCAGGCCCCAAGTACCAGACGCAGTGTTGTTTTCTTTAATCTTCCCACCATTACCACATAGTCAGTAGTATAATTATACCCACATTTTATAGATGAAGAAAAGAAATGAAGGCTTAGTGACTTGCCCAAGGTCACCTTGCCAAGGAGTGATGGATCAGCAGTTTGAAACCAGGTCTGATACTAAGGCCCGAGCCCTGGTGCGCAGTGTCGGTCTGCCTCCCACGGGCTTGATGGGTCCACGACTCTGGAGCAGAGCAACTATGCCTCTCTCTTTAGCCACAAAAGGCCACGGACCAGTGGGCTGAGCACAGGTGGTTGCTCCCGAGGGTTTTGGTGGGCCTGCTGAAGGAAATGGGCCAGGTGCAGTCGTCATCCACGCACAAGATGTGAAGAGGAGTAGACACAACAGGGCATTCAAAAAAGCAGACTCCTGTGGTCCAGGACGCCACGAGAAACCTCACAGACACAGCCATGACATGACACTTAGCAAAAGAAGCCAGACACAAAAGGGCACAGCCTGTCTGATTCCATTTTGGTGAAGTTTTAAAACCTGCAAAGCTGGTCCTGTGGTGATAAAATCAGGTGGTCGCCGAAAGCAAGCCTTCTGGAGTGACGGAAATGGCTCACACCCTGCTTCAGGTGGTAGTTACCCAGGCAGAGATGTATGTAAACAGTCAGCAAATTGCGCACGTCAGATTTGTGCCTTTTATTGCATTGAATTTGTACCTCAAATAAAAAAGATATGAAGAAACCAGAAAAGATTCAGTGAAAAGTGACAACTGGGGCAAAAGAGGTGGGCTAAGCTCTCTTTAAAAAACCAGAGGCGTGTGTCTGGAGGGGTGGGTGGGGGTGATGGCCGCCCCTGGTGGCCTTAACGACCAACCCCCGGACCCACAGTTTGGCGCATTCCTGTCACAGAAGTCTGTTCTGGCAAATTCCAGGATTCCCACAGCGGGGTGGGCAGAGGAGCTTCTTGGCATGCTGGGAACTCAGGGAGGCCTTATTCCCTCATTTACCCTCTCCGTGCTCCCAGGCGCACATGGAGGCCCTGCCATGTTCTGGGCACCAAGCTTCGACCTGGAACCCAGCATGAACAAACCTCTGCTCTCCTGTGGCTGCCATCCCAGCGGGGACTGAGAGGACTGTTACTTTAAAATCACAGGTAAAGTCTGTTAGTTGGAGAAAAATAAACATGGAAAAGGGTGAGAAGTGAAGGCTGGATTGCATCCCTAAACAGGGTATTTGGGAAGGCCTCCCAGAGAAGGCGACATTTCAGCAAAGATCAGAAGGAGATTCTGGGTGACATGCCCCAGGATGATGGCTAGTGCCAGTGCAGACTGGCGAGAGGAGGGGTCGGGCGGCAGGGTGTGGGGGGGTGACTGGGGGAGAGCCACAGAACTGCCCTCTCGGAAAGGATGGAGGGCGAGGGTCAGGGCTGGTGCCGACAGGGCCTACCCGGGCTGAGGTAGGGTTTGGATGGAAGGCTGCCATGACCGGCTGAATAATGGATGACTCAGTGGCCACTGCCCTGGGGAGGGACCACAGGATGCCGCCAGCAGAAGCTGAGGGCAAGCCCTGGGCTCACTCACTGTACTGCACCTCTGTGCTCCCACCCTGCTTCTCCAGGTGGACTCAGACCTGCGGGGCAGTGGAGGGAAAAGGATGGGGACTTATGCCTCCCCTGTGGAGGCCACCCAGAGAGGCTGGAAGGCAATGAGGTGCAGCACAAGCCTCTCTGGACGGGGAGTACGAAGGCCTTTGGAGAGGGCAGAATGCAGGCGTGGACTGCTTCCTTGTTCCTGTGGAGGCGTTCCAAGGAGGCAGAGGTTGCCAGGCAAAGTTGTGTCAGAAGCTCCCAAGTGCAGCCAGAAGTGGAGCGATGAGGCAGAGATGGGAGATCATCTCAGGCCAGGCAGCACCTCCCCTCCACCTCTCAGAGAACTCCTCCTCTCCCTGAGCTGGGTGCCCAGTCGCTGCGGGCCTGCCGCAGGCGTGGAGGGCCTACTGGGCCAGGCCATAGCGGCGGCTCCCTGCAGCTCAGCCCTTCTTCTGCGGCAGCGCTCTTTCACAGGGGAAGGCTGGAATAAGGGAGGAGGCCCTCCTGTGCAGGCCAGCATTCCCACTGCTTGCTGTGTGGCTGTGCACATCAAGCTCCCACTCTGGGCTGTTCTCCCTCGTGCACAATAAGGGGTTGGGCCAGAGGCTCCTGTTTTTTCCTTTCATTCTACAGCCATATCCAGACAGGCTACTGCACACTTGGTCTCTACATTGGGGACCTGGACTTCAGGGGCTCCATCCCGGAGTTTCTTAGGGCTGAGCCTTGGTCACCTGCTGGCGTCCCAGCTCCCCGGGGGGTGAAGTGTGAGGCTGCTACCTGCTCCTGGATGTGTCCCAGGTAGACTGATGCTCTGCCTTGTCCTCCCTACGTCACTTCCCCAAGGAGACATGCCGCACCTTATGTCTGAAGATACAGTATAGCTCTGTCTTCAGTCGCCTCTCCCCCCTGCACACTCATGGGCTCCCTGTAACTGTAAGAGCAAAGGCCTGTCTCTATAATCTGGTCTTCATGACCCCGGCAATCAGAGCCCCTTCCCTCCTGTTCCCCTTCCTACCTGCGCTCAGCTTTTCGAACCACTCCACAGCCTCCTCGGCCCTCAGGACATCACTTTGCAGCCCCAGGCCCTTGATTCAGGTCTGCCTGGAATAAATACCCTCAACTCCACCAGCTAGACACTTGCAGAGTCCTTTATATTGACCCATGTTTTACAAAACATTATTGAATTCTCATAAAAGTCCCATGGGACTGGTACCATCCCCCTCCTTTAGAGCACGGAAGTTGAGTGATTTACCGAACCAGCCCCACCCAGATTCCCTGAGCGCCCAGCGCTGGGATCTTGGCCACCTACACTGATTCTCCCAGCTCCCGTCTACATGTTGGTCTCTGCTCTGGGTGGACCACAGTTGGCTGAAGGCAGGCCCTGGGCCTCTGTCACCTCTCTGGTGTGGCTGTCTAGCCCATGCTCTTTCCCTGCCCCACCGGAAGCATTTCCTCTTCTCCACCTCAGGGCTGGGACAGCAGCATTTCCTCCATTAGGCAGGCGGGGGACCTGCTGCTGCGTGACTCGCCCAGAGTCGGCACTGCCCCACCGCCCTGAGAAGAGCTGTAGAGCCCAGCTGCCCGCTCTCCCGGCCTGCCCAGACCTCAGCGATGTGGCCTTTGCTTTTCCCACTGGGACAATGGGCTTAAGGAAATAAGGCCAGCCTACCAGTTGAAGCTCTGTCTTTTTCCATCAAAATCCACCTAATCCATCATGTTCTCTGAGATCATGAGAATGATTTCCTTATGTATAAACAAGGTCTCAGATGTCTCAGATTCTGGGGACTATCTTCCTTTCGGATGTTAATAATGATGGCTAACATAGGTCAACGGCTAACTGTGTGCTTGGCACTGTTCTAACCAGCAAGGCTTTTCTTTCCCTTGATTCTAGGTAGGAGGATAAAAGAGAGCAGAAATTGGCATCCAAGTATTTGGACGTAGGAACTGAGTTCAGGGTGGAGAAGGGAGCTAACCTGGGTCACCGTCAGTGACAGAGAGAACCTTGGCCTCTGACTCCACCAGCTTTCATGCTGTTTCCATGGCATCAAGCTGCCTTCCTGGAGCAAAGAGGATTCTGCTCATTTCAGAGCAAAAGTTAATGCAAGAGGAAGTTACCAGCATACACACCTTTGATGTTGTGACTTCATCTTTATTCGAAAAGGGAGCAAGCCGAGGCAAGGATCCTGGTGAAACCCGAGATAACTAATGTGGTCAGAAAGAGGCAAGAATCCAAGTAGGTCCAGATACAGAAGCAAAGTCAATGCCCTGAACTAAAATGCTGATGGAGGCAAGTTGGGGCCAGTGCCACACAATTCTCTAGAGTGGTTTAGTGAATTGGGTGGAGCCGCTAGTTCCCTACATTGTGTAAGAGTCCATTGTAAGTGGCTCAAAAAGCTGACACTGAACGCTTTCAGCAAACTCGTCTTTTAAAAAGCACATCATTTTGAATGCAGGAGGTGAATGTGGTAGGCTAGCTTTCAGAGGCCATCTCTTGTTGATGTTTTTAAGACCAGCACCATTATTTTAGGTCTGGGTTGATTTGTTAATTATACAGGGCGTGTCTCTGTCCTGCAGAGATAGTCAGCTCATAGAGCAGGGTTGTTAGAGTGGGAAGCAGAGAACAATCCTGATGTCCAGCTCAAGTGAGTTTCAGGCACCAGACTCGGAGATTCAAACCTGCAGAGAGGAGGGAACAGGTGAGAGCTGGCAGCTCCCATCAGGTTTAGGACCCTGAGGCCTGAGGGCGGCTCTGGCCTAGAAGTTTCAGCTCTCTTGGGCCTCCAGCCAGCAGGCATATTGTAAAGCTGCTCTTGCTTGTTCTAGAAGCTCCTTCAAGGAAATAGCCTTACAAAAAAGAGGTTGCCATGGTACAACATTGAACAAGGTCAAATGTGTTCACTGATTTTTCGAGATAAGATCTCTAAGTGATTTTTGGCATGTATCTTGGAAAGAACTCAAAGAACTGAGTGACACTGCAATAACACATAACACAGCTCCACAGAATTATGCGAACAAGGCTCCTATACTCACAGATTAATTGAAAAACAGGGAAAGAATGGATAATGACTCCTGTCACAATCGAGAAATAAATAACATTTCTCAATGTATACGTAAACATGGCATTTTAACAATCCATCTTAATAAATATAATTTAACTCTCCATTTTCAAATTATCAAAATTTGCCACGCACTTATGTGGCTTTGATCAATTAGGTACAGCAACTGTAATGGCAACTCTAGCCAGAAGAAATAATGCTTCAAGGTTTATAGTCACAAGAAATTAAAAATTTCAATTGGAATGTAAGTTTTTGTTTCAAAGAATACAATATGGCAATCATTAAAAGACAGTAAAGCATTAAAATGAATTGCATATATGATTAAAACCTGTGGGGAAAATGGAAAGGATATAGGAGTTTGAGGAGAGAGAGGAATAATGTAAACTTTTTGACCAGAATTTGTCCATGAGTTCTTCAGAGGATGGTGGTGAACAGAGCTGCTTCTGAAGGGTACAGGCTCTACTTCCTCAAAAAGTGCTGCAGCCCAAGACACTGCACTTGAAAGAAGGCCAAGAGGTGGATGCATTTTATTGACGCCCTTTTGGAAAACAACTGAAAATAGAAAGTTCAAAATTGAATTTTAACAGTGCTCAGAAGGGAGGCAAGGTGCAGCACCTTGCAGAAACCCTCCTAGCATGTCCTTCACAACTAAATCCATGATTAGAAAAAAATGAGATGTCAACTTAAAAGTGTGCAAAGAGACACATGATTTTCCAAATGTCTTTTATGGGAAATGTAAGCAAGAGAGTGTAAAGACAAAAATATAAACCAGCAGGCTTCCTCCTAAAACTGCATATAATACAAAAATATAACTAATACAACTACTCCTGAAAGAGCAACAGGAAAGAGGACTGTGCCAAACTACATACACCTGGAGAAAAGAGCAGACCTCACAGAACAGGGTAACATACTAAAGCTGTGGCCCGGCGGGACTTAAACTGTTCCCCCACCCCAGCTCAACGGCGGGAGTAAGAGAAACTGAGCAGGGAGGGAGTGGAGACCTGGGACTGCTGAATACCTAACTCCAGAGATCTGCTCTGGGAGCACAAACCTACATTTCATGGTGCTTGCATGATACTCTCGTAATTAGGGGGTTGGAAAGATAAGACAGGGAGAATTCCAGTAGAGACTGAGATTTCAGCTACTTGTGGAAAGCAGGGATCCATATCCGGCTGCTCAGGGACAAAAAAAAGGCGGGCAGTCTGAGAGACTTCCTAACAAGGAAGCCCTTAGCAAGAGGGCTGCTAAAGGAGCAAGGATTGCACAGAGCTTATTGCTCAAGAGAAAGGACAGGTAGACAAAATTGTCCTGGTGTACTCTGCCCAGAAGACTGGGAGTTTTCGCGATCTTCAGGTGCTCCAGCTCACTGGCTACCTGCACAGCTCCAAGAACCCCCTCCGTGATAGGCAGCCTACTGCACCTTTCTCCCTGCCAGTCTCCCCAGCTCGCAAGCCGGCAAACCTTACCCTGGCTTTAGGCCAGCCAGAGGGAAAATATGTCTACAGCAACTACAAACCCAAAGCATAGAGGCTTATACCTGTGTGTTTGGTCCACTGGTTCAGGCAGTGGAGACAGGCATAGCAGCCAGGAACCAGGAAACAGCCCTTTCCTCCCCCGAGGCACCAATACCACTCCCCTGCAACCCCTGACATTGCTTCAGGGGCTGAGCAGCTCCAGAGAGTAGAGCTTCTGGGCACTAGAGGCCTCCATACACAAATATGAAATGCCAAAGGAACCTGGTCCAGAGTAAAATTATGAATACAACTCCTGAGAAAGATTTAAATGATATTGACCTCATGACTCTCCCTGAAAGGCAGTTCAAAATAAAAACCATTAACATGCTCATGGAGGTACGGAAAGATATTCAAGAACTCAGGAATGAACTCCAGTCAGAGATCCAATCATTGAAGAGCACAATGGACGGTATTAAAAGCAGATTGGATATGGTGGAGGAGACGATAAATGAAATAGAAACTAGAGAAGAGGAATACAAAGAAGCTGAGGCACAGAGAGAAAAAACGATCTCTAAGAATGAAAGAGTATTGAGAGAACTGTGTGACCAATTCAAACAGAACAATATTCGCATTATAGGGGTACCAGAAGAAGAGAGAGAAAAAGGGATAGAAAGTGACTTTGAGGATGTAATTGCTGAAAACTTCCCCAATCTGGGGAAGGAGATACTCTCTCAGGCCATGGAGGTGCACAGATCTCCCAACACAAAGGACCAAGGAAGACAACACCAAGACATATAGTAATTAAAATGGCAAAGATCAAGGATAAGGACAGACTCTTAAAAGCAGCCAGAGAGAGAAATAAGATCACATACAAAGGAA
Source organism: Phataginus tricuspis (assembly GCA_029783875.1). NCBI lineage: Eukaryota > Metazoa > Chordata > Mammalia > Pholidota > Manidae > Phataginus > Phataginus tricuspis. The sequence continues at coordinate 27,755,582 of JAQQAC010020790.1, read as the reverse complement.
AGCCCATCAGGCTATCATCAGACTTCTCAACAGAAACCTTACAGGCCAGAAGGGAGTAGCATGATGTATTTAATACAATGAAGCAGAAGGGCCTTGAACCAAGATTACTTTATCCCGCAAGATTATCATTTAAGTTTGAAGGAGGGATTAAAACAATTTCCAGATAAGCAAAAGCTGAGAGAATTTACCTCCCACAAACCATCTCTACAGTGTATTTTGGAGGGACTGCTATAGATGGAAGTGTTTTAAGGTTTAATACCTGTAACCAGAGGTAATAAAACCACAGTAAAAATAGTAGAACAGCTAATTACTAAGCAAAGGCAAAAACTAAAATAACTATCTCCAAAGTCAATCAAGGGATAGACAAAGAGTACAGAATATGATACCTAATATATAAAGAATGGAGGAGGAAGAAAAAAAAAGAACCTTTAGATTGCGTTTGTAATAGCATATTAAGTGAGTTAAGTTAGACTCTTAGAGAGTAAGAAAGTTAACCTTGAACCTTTGGTAACCACGAATCTAAAGCCTGCAATGGCAATAAGTACATACCTATCCATAATCGCCCTAAATATAAATGGACTGAATGCACCAGTCAAAAGACATAGAGTCACTGAATGGATAAAAAAGCAAGACCGTTCTATATGCTGCCTACAAGAGACTCACTTTAACCAAAGACATACACAGACTAAAAGTGAAGTGATGGAAAAAGACATTCATGCAACTAATAGGGAGAAAAAAAGCAGGAGTTGCAGTACTTGTATCAGACAAAATAGACTTCAAACAAAGAAAGTCACAAGAGATAAAAAAAAGGACATTACATACTGATAAAAGGGACAATCCAAGAGGAAGATATAATCATTATAAATATCTATGAACCCAACACAGGAGCACCTACATATGTGAAACAAATACTAACAGAATTAAAAGGGGAAATAGAATGCAATGCATTCATTCTAGGAGACTTCAACACACCACTCACTCCAAAGGACAGATCAACCACACAGAAAATAATTAAGGAGACAGAGGCACTGAACAACACATTAGAACAAATGGACTGAACAGACATCTACAGAACTCTACACCCAAAAGCAGCAGGATTCACATTCTTCTCAAGTGCACATGGAACATTTTCAAGACTAGATCATATACTAGGCCATAAAAAGAGCCTCAGTAAATTCAAAAAGACATATTGTACCAACCAGTTTCTCAGACCACAAAGGTATGAAACAAGAAATAAATTACACAAAGAAAATGAAAAAGCCCACAAACACATGGAGGCTTCACAACATGCTCCTAAATAACCAATGGATCAATGACCAAATAAAAACAGAGATCAAGCAATATATGGAGACAAATGACAACAATAATTCAACACCGCAAAATCTGTGGGATGTGTGTTAAGAGGAAAATATATTGCAATACAGGCCTACCTCAGGAAAGAAGAACAATCCCATATGAGCAGTCTAAACTCACAATTAGTTAAACTACAAAAATAAGAACAAATGAGACTCAAAGTCAGTAGAAGGAGAGACATAATAAAGATTAGAGTAGAAATAAATAAAATTGAGAAGAATACAACAATATAAAGGATCAATGGAAGCAAAAGCTGGTTCTTCAAGAAAATAAACAAAATAGATAAACCCGTGGCCAGACTTATCAAGAAAAAAAGAGAGTCTACTCACATAAACAGAATCAGAAATGAGAAAGGAAAAATCACTACAGACGCCACATAAATACAAAGAATTATGAGGGAAAACTATGAAAAATTATATGCTAACAAACTGGATAACCTAGAAGAAATGGACAACTTTCTAGAAAAATACAACCTTCCAAGGCTGACCCAGAAAGAAACAGAAAATCTGAACAGACCAATTACCAGCAAAGAAATTGAACTGGTAATCAAAAACCTACCTAAGAAAAAAGCCACCTGGACCAGATGGCTTCACTGCTGAATTTTATCAAACATTTAGTGAAGACCTAATACCCATCCTCCTTAAAGTTTTCCAAGGACTAGAAGAAGAGGGAATACTTCTAAACTCATTCTATGAGGCCAGCATCACTCTAATACCAAAACCGGGCAAAGACACCACAAAAAAAGAAAATTACAGACCAATATCCCTGATAAACAGAATTTACCTCTGAGAGATGCAAAAATACTCAACAAAATATTAGCAAACCAAATTCAAAAATATATTAAAAGGATCATCTATCATGACCAAGTAGAATTTTTTCCAGGGATGCAAGGATGGTACAACATTCAAAAATCCATCAACATCACCCACCACATCAACAAATAGAAGGACAAAAAACACATGATCATCTCCATAGACGCTGAAAAAGCATTTGACAAAATTCAACATCCATTCATGATAAAAACTCTCAACAAAATGGGTATAGAGGGCAAGTACCTCAACATAATAAAGGCTATATATGACAAACCCACAGCCAACATTATACTTAACAGTGAGAAGCTGAAAGCTTTTCCTTTAAGATCAGGAACAAGACAAGGATGCCCACTCTCCCCACTTTTATTCAACATAGTACTGGAGGTCCTAGCCTCGGCAATCAGACAACACAAAGAAATAAAAGGCATCCAGATTGGCAAGGAAGAAATTAAACTGTCCCTGTTTACAGATGACATGATATTGCTCATAAAAAACCCTAAAGAAAAAACTGTTCCTTCAGTTTTTTCTTTGTTCTTATACTCCACAGATGAATGAAGTCATTTGATACTTGTGTTTCTCCGCCTGGCTTATTTCACTGAGCATAATACCCTCTAGCTCCATCCATGTTGTTGCAAATGGTAGGATTTGTTTTCTTCTTATGGCTGAATAATATTCCATTGTGTATATGTACCACATCTTCTTAATCCATTCATCTACTGATGGACACTTAGGTTGCTTCCATTTCTTGGCTATTGTATATAGTGCTGCAATAAACATAGGGGTGTATATGTCTTTTTCAAACTGGGCTGCTGCATTCTTAGGGTAAATTTCTAGGGGTGGAATTCCTGGGTTAAATGGCATTTCTATTTTGTGTTTTTTGAGGAACCTCCATACTGCTTTCTACAATGGTTGAACTAATTTGCATTCCCACCAGCAGTGTAGGAGGGTTCCCCTTTCTCCACATCCTTGCCAACATTTGTTGTTGTTTCTGTTTTGGATGTTGGCCATCCTTACTGGTGTGAGGTGATACCTCTTTATGTTTTTAATTTTCATTTCTCTGATGATGTGGAGATGGGGAGCATCTTTTCATGTGCCTGTTGGCCATCTGAATTTCTTCTTTGGAGAAGTGTCTGTTCAGATCCTCTGCCCATTTTTTAATTGGATTATTTGCTTTTTGTTTGAGGTGTGTGAGCTCTTTATATAATTTGGATGTCAACCCCTTATCGGATACCTCATTTATGAATATATTTTCCCATACTGTAGGATGTCTTGTTGTTCTACTGATGGTGTCCTTTGCTGTAGAGAAACTTTTTAGTTTGATATAGTCCCACTTGTTCATTTTTGCTTTTGTTTCCCTTGCCCGGGGAGATATGTTCATGAAGAAGTTGCTCATGTTTATGTCCAAGAGATTTTTGCCTATGTTTTTTCCTAAGAGTTTTATGGTTTCATGACTTAAATTCAGGTCTTTGATCCATTTTGAGTTCACTTTTGTGTATGGGTTCAGACAATGATCCAGTTTCATTCTCTTCCATGTACCTGTCCAGTTTTGCCAACACCAGCTGTTCAAGAGGCTGTCATTTTCTCCATTGTATGTCCATGGCTCCTTTGTCGTATTTCAACTGACCATATATGCTTGGCTTTATATCAGGGCTTTCTAGTCTGTTCCATTGGTCTATGGGTCTGTTCTTGTGCCAGTACCATATTGTCTTGATTACTGTGGCTTTGTAGTAGCCTAAATTTTTTTTTAAGTTTGCAATTTAAGCGGATTTTATGTCAATTATTTAAAAGATCATTTTAACTCCAATTATGATAGTGCAAATTAGGACAAAGAAACTTGTTGAGTTTTGCAGTCTGGAACCAGTGGTGTGCTAATAGGCCCACTGGTCTTAATAGGAAAGCCCTGGTATATATAGCTTTCCAATTCCCCACCAGTTAATTTTGAGTTACCAAGATACCACCAAAAGGGTGTTGGAAAGAGATGTGTATGTTCAATTTTCATGAGCTAAGAAATTGCCTCAATATTCCATTGCCTGGGGCAAATATTTTACCTATACGATGTTTCTGACTTGATTCATGACCACCAGCAGAGTGACCACCTTGTGATTATTCCCTTTACAGACAAGGAAACTGTAACAAATCATAACTCTTAACACACAGGGCCCTTCCCAGTTCATTCTGTGATCCATTTGGTCTCATTCTCTTTTTGCCAATATTGCTCAAATTTTAGTGGGCACAAGAAGCACTTAAGTCTTCCTAAAACAGATTGCTGGGCTCTATCCAAAGTTCAATCCAGTAGGTCTGGGTGGGGCATGGCATGAGAGCTCTTTTTTCTAACAAGTTCCCAGATGCACCTCTTGGTCCTGGCAGTTTAATGACAAAGGTCTGCAATTGGACTAATCAGCTCTGTGACCTTGAACAGGATATCATTCCAAAGGAGGATGAGAGCTTCAAGATTGAATTAACTCATTGTTTACTTTCCCTGCATTGCTATTTTGTTTATCCATCTTAGCCTGTTACCACTCCATATATAGTATCTGCAGACAAAAAAAAGCACTGGCTTGGGTATCTCCAGATTTTTCAAGCAGCAAAACCCCCTATTCAGCCCAATACTCTCTTGGTGACAATGCAGAGAGTAAAATTAATATATGGTATCTTCTTTCCTGATGTCCAATTATAAATACAGCACATTTTCCTCTAAAGATAGAAATTCTAGATAGACTAGCAGCCTTTAAAAAGACATTAGAGAGAGGATTAAAGATGGCGGCATGAGAGGTGAGACAGAGGCTTCCTCCTAAAACCTCATATAATATGAAAATAAAGCTACTACAACTACTCTTGAAAGAGCAACGGGAAAGAGAACTACAATAAACTGCATACACCTGGAGACAAGAGCAGCCCTCACAGAAAACGGTAATGTACTAAAGCTGTGGTCCTGTGGGATCCAAGCCCTTCCCCCACCCCAGCTCACCGGCAGGAGGACAGGAACGGAGCAGAGAGGGAGTGGAGAACTGGGACTGCTGAATGTCTAACTCTGGAGATCTGCTCTTGGAGCACAAACCTACATTTCATGGTGCTTGCATGATGCTCTTGTAATTAGGAGCTTGGAAAGCTAAGACAGGCAGAATTCCTGGAGAGACTAAGATTCCAGCTGCCTGTGAGATCAGGGATCCATACCCAGCTGCTCTGGGACAAAAGAAAGGCAGGCAGTCTGAGAGACTTCCTAACAAAGAGGACCTTAGCAAGAGGCCTGCTAAGGAGGCAAGGACTGCACGGAGCTTACTGCTCAGGAGAAAGGACAAGTAGACAAACTTGTCTGGGTGCACTCTGCCCAGCAGATTGGGAGTTTTCTGATCTTCGGGTGTGCCAGCTCCCTGGCTGCCTACACGGCTCCAGGAACCCCTTCTGTGACAGGCAGGCTAGTGCACCTTTCGCCTGGCCAGCCCCACCGGGCTTGCAAACCTGGAAACCCTTCCCTGGTGTTAGGCCAGCCAGAGGGAAGATCTGTATACAGCAACTGAAAAGGCAAAGCACAGAGGCTTATACCTGTGTGCTTGGCCCACTGGTTCAGGCAGTGGAGACAGGCATAGCAGCCAGGAACCAGGAAACAGCCCTTTCCTCCCCCGAGGCACCAATACCACTCCCCTTCAACCCCTGACATTGCTTCAGGGGCTGAGCAGCTCCAGAGAGTAGAGCTTCTGGGCACTAGAGGGCTCCATACACAAATATGAAACGCCAAAGGAACCTAGTCCAGAGTAAAATTATGAATACAACTCCTGAGAAAGAATTAAATGATATGGACCTTATGACTCTCCCTGAAAGGGAGTTCAAAATAAAAATCATTCACATGCTCATGGAGGTACGGAAAGATATTCAAGAACTCAGGAATGAATTCCGATCAGAGATCCAATCCTTGAAGAGCACAATAGACGGTATTAAAAGCAGATTGGATACTGTGGAGGAGAAGATAAATGAAATAGAAACTAGAGAAGAGGAATACAAAGAAGCTGAGGTACTGAGAGAAAAAAGGATCTCTAAGAATGAAAGAATATTGAGAGAACTGTGTGACCAATCCAAACGGAACAATATTCGCATTATAGGAGTACCAGAGGAAGAAGAGAGAGAAAAAGGGATAGAAAGTGTCTTGGAAGAAATAATTGCTGAAAACTTTTCCACACTGGGGAAGGAAATAGTCTGGCAGTCCACGGAAGCCCACAGAACTCCCAACACAAGGGACCCAAGACACATAATAATTAAGATGGCAAAGGTCAAAGATAAAGACAGTAGTAAAGGCAGCTAGAGAGAGAAAAAAGATCACCTACAAAGGAAAACCCATCAGACTATCATCAGACTTCTCAACAGAAACCTTACAGGCCAGAAGAGAATGGCATGATATATTTACTGTAATAAAACAGAAGGACCCCAAACCAAGAATATTGTATCCAGCATGATTATCATTTAAATATGACGGAGGGATTAAACAATTTCCAGACAAAGGCAAGTTGAAAGAGTTTGCCTCTCATAAACCACCACTACAGGATATCTTAAACAGACTGCTCTAGAGGGAAGTACCCCTAAGGATAAAAAGATGTCACCAGAGAAAATAAAATCACAGCAAAGAAAGCAGACCACCCAAATACTAACTAAAGGCAAAGAATAAAACACCCAATATATAAAGAATGGAGGAGGAAGAATAGGAAGGGAGAAATAAAGAAACATCAGACGGCGTTCACAATAACTTAACAAGAAAGTTAAGTTAGATTCTTAGATAGGAAAGAAGCAACCCTTGAACCTTTGGTAACCATGAATCTAAAGCCAGCAATGGCAATAAGTACATATCTATCAATAATCACCCTAAATGTAAATGGACTGAATGCACCAATCAAAAGACACAGAGTAACAGAGTGGATAAAAAAGCAAGACCCATCTATATGCTGCTTACAAGAGACTCACCTCAAACCCAAAGATATACACAGACTAAAAATAAAGGGATGGAAAAAGATATTTCATGCAAACAACAAAGAGAAAAAAGCAGGTGTTGCAGTACTTGTATCAGACAAAATAGACTTCAAAACGAAGAAAGTAGCAAGAGATAAAGAAGGACATTACATAATGATAAAGGGGTCAGTCCAACAAGAAGATATAACCATTATAAACATATATGCACCCAACACAGGAGCGCCAACATATGTGAAACAAACACTAACAGAATTGAAGGAGGAAATAGACAACAATGCATTCATTTTAGGAGACTTCAACACACCACTCACTCCAAAGGATAGATCAACAAGACAGAGAATAAGTAAAGACACAGAGGCACTGAACAACACACTAGAACAGATGGACCTAACAGATATCTACAGAACTCTGCACCCAAAAGCAGCAGGATACACATTCTTCTCAAGTGCACATGGAACATTTTCCAGAATAGACCACATACTAGGCCAAAAAAAGAACCTCAGTAATTTTGAAAATATTGAAATCCTACCAACCAACTTCTCAGATCACAAAGGTATAAAACTAGAAATAAATTTTAGAAATAAATCAAGAAGGCTCACAAATACATGGAGACTTAACAACATTCTCCTAATTAATCAATGGGTTAACGACCAAATCAAAACAGATATCAAAGAATATATGGGGACTAATGACAACAACAACACAAAGCCACAACTCCTGTGGGACACAGCAAAGGCAGTTCTAAGAGGAAAGTATATTGCAATCCAGGCCTATTTAAAGAAGGAAGAGCATTCCCAAATGAACAGTCTAAAGACACAATTATTGAAATTGGAAAAAGAACAACAAATGAGGCCCAAAGTCACCAGAAGGAGAGACATAATAAAGATCAGAGAAGAAATAAATAAAATTGAGAAGAACAAAACAAAAGAAAAAATCAATGAAACCAAAAGCTGGTTCTTTGAAAAAATAAACAAAATAGATAAACCCCTAGCCAGACTCATTAAGAGAAAAAGAGAATCTACACACATAAACAGAATCAGAAATGAGAAAGGAAAAATAACGACGGACCCCACGCAAATACAAAGAATTATAAGAGAATATTATGAGCATCTGTATGCTAACAAGCTGCAAAACGTAGAAGAAATGGACAACTTCTTAGAAAAATACAACCTTCCAAGACGGACCAAGCGAGAAACAGAAAAACTAAACAGACCAATCACCAGCAACGAAATTGAATCGGTAATCAAAAAACTACCCAAGAACAAAATCCCCAGACCTGAAGGATTCACCTCTTAATTCTACCAGACATATAGAGAAGATATAACACCCATTCTCCTTAAAGTTTTCCAAAAAATAGAAGAGGAGGGAATACTTCCAAACTCTTTCTATGAAGCCAGCATCACTCTAATACCAAAACCTGGCAAAGACCTCACCAAAAAATAAAATTACGAACCTATATCCCTGATGAACGTAGATGCAAAAATACTCAACAAAATATTAGCAACCCGAATTCAAAAATACATCAAGAGGATCATACACCATGAACAAGTGGGATTCATCCCAGGGATGCAAGGATGGTACAACATTCGAAAATCCATCAACATCATCCTCCACATCAACAAAAAGAAGAACAAAAACCACATGATCATCTCCATAGATGCTGAAAAAGCATTTGACAAAATTCAGCATCCATTCATGATTAAAACTCTCAACAAATGGGGATAGAGGGCAAGTACCTCAACATCATAAAGGCTATATATGACAAAACCACAGCTAACATCATACTTAACAGCAAGAAGCTGAAAGCTTTTCATCTAAGATCAGGAACAAGACAGCTATGCCCACTCTCTCCACTGTTATTCAACATAGTACTGGAGGTCCTAGCCACGGAAATCAGACAAAACAAAGATGTACAAGACATCCAGATTGGTAAAGAAGAAGTCAAATTGTCACTATTTGCAGATGACATGATACTGTACATAAAAAACCCTAAAGACTCCACTCCAAAACTACTAGAACTAATATCTGAATTCAGCAAAGTTGCAGGATATAAAATTAACACACAGAAATCTGTTGCTTTCCTATACACTAATGATGAGCTAACAGAAAGAGAAATCAGAAAAACAATTCCATTCACAATTGCATCAAAAAGAATAAAATACCTAGGAATAAACCTAACGAAGGAAGTGAAAGA
>JAQQAC010020790.1:27674682-27745696 GCA_029783875.1 Phataginus tricuspis | reverse complement strand
GGATACAAAATTAACACACAGAAATCTGTTGCTTTCCTATACACTAATGATGAGCTAACAGAAAGAGAAATCAGAAAAACAATTCCATTCACAATTGCATCAAAAAGAATAAAATACCTAGGAATAAACCTAACGAAGGAAGTGAAAGACCTGTACTCTGAAAACTACAAGACACTCCTAGGAGAAATTAAGGAAGACACTAACAAATGGAAATGCATCCCATGCTCTTGGCTAGGAAGAATAAATATTGTCAAAATGGCTATACTACCTAAAGCAATCTACAGATTCAACGCAATCCCTATCAAACTACCAACAGCTTTCTTCAATGAACTGGAACAAATAACTCTAAAATTCATATGGAACCAGAAAAGACCCCGAACAGCCAAAGCAATCCTGAGAAGGAGGAATCAAACAGGGGGAATTATGCTCCTTGACCTCAAACTCTACTACAAAGCCACAGTAATCAAGACAATTTGGTACTGGCACAAAAACAGACCCACAGACCAGTGGAACAGAATAGAAAATCCAAACATTAACCCAAACATATACAGTCAACTAATATTTGATAAAGGAGCCTTGGATATACAATGGGGAGATGACAGCCTCTTCAGCAGCTGGTGTTGGAAAAACTGGACAGCTACATGTAAGAGAATGAAACTGGACTACTGTCTAGCCCCATACACAAAGGTAAACTCAAGGTGGATCAAAGACATGAATGTAAGTCATGAAACCATAAAACTCTTAGAAAAAAACATAGGCAAAAATCTCTTGGATATAAACATGAGCGACTTCTTCATGAACATATCCCCCCGGGCAAGGGAAACAAAAGCAAAAATGAACAAGTGGGACTATATCAAACTGAAAAGCTTCTGTACAGCAAAGGACACCATCAGTAGAACAAAAAGACATCCTACAGTATGGGAAAATATATTCATAAATGATGCATCTGATAAGGGGTTGACATCCAAAATATATAAAGAACTCACGCACCTTAACAAACAAAAAGCAAATAATCCAATTAAGAAATGGGCAGAGGACATGAATAGACACTTCTCTAAAGAAGAAATTCAGATGGCCAACAGTGACATGAAAAGATGCTCCACATCGCTGGTCATCAGAGAAATGCAGATTAAAACCACAATGAGATATCACCTCACACCAGTGAGGATGGCCAACATCCAAAACACAAACAACAACAAATGTTGGTGAGGATGTGGAGAAAAGGGAACCCTCCTACACTGCTGGTGGGAATGCAAATTAGTTCAACCATTGTGAAAAGCAGTATGGAGGTTCCTCAAAAAACTCAAAATAGAAATACCATTTGACCCAGGAATCCCACTCCTAGGAATTTACCCTAAGAATGCAGCAGCCCTATTTGAAAAAGACAGATGCACCCCTATGTTTATTGCAGCACTATTTACAATAGCCAAGAAATGGAAGCAACCTAAGTGTCCATCAGTAGATGAATGGATTAAGAAGATGTGGTACATATACACAATGGAATATTATTCAGCCATAAGAAGAAAAGAAATCCTACCATTTGCAACAACATGGATGGAGTTAGAGGGTATTATGCTCAGTGAAATAAGCCAAGCCGAAAAAGACAAGTACCAAATGATTTCACTCATATGTGGAGTATATGAACAAAGAAACAAACTGAAGGAACAAAACAGCAGCAGACTCACAGAACCCAAAAATGGACTAATAGTTACCAAAGGGAAAGGGACTGGGGAAGATGGGTGGGAAGGGAGGGATAGGAGGGTAAAAGGGGTATTACGATTAGCAGATGTAAGGTAGCGGGGGCACGGGGAGGGCTGTACAACTCAGAGAAGACAAGTAGTGACTCTATAGCATCTCACTACGCTGATGGACAGTGAATGTAATGGGGTTTGTGGGGGGACCTGATGAAGGGAGTAGTTTAATCACCATAATATTGCACATGTAATTGAAGGTTAATGATACCAAAATAAATTGTAAAAAAAAAAGTAATAAATAAATTAATTAAATTAAAAAAAAGACATTAGAATATATTTATCCCATAGGGGCAGATTATCAGCCTTAAAACCCAACAAAGATATGCTTCAATATGTAATAGAATTCAAGGAGACCTCACCACCACTAATTTTTGAGATTATTATTGAAGCACCTGTTAGCATTACGCACAGGACATAGTAGTGGGTCGGACCTCATGTGAGGGGATGAGGACTATTGTTGGAACCGCCGTCTACTCTGAAAAAACCATTCTATTACTCAGTTTCCTTAGTTTATTCTTGCTGCTTGAATTTTACTGTCTTCCTCCTCTGCCCCTTCCACTTAAGGTCATTTATCTCATTTTTGTTCTTAGATCTCCTTGATGACAACGCAAGGGCTTGTAGACCAGGAAACTGTCTTTGAAGTGACATGGCTGGATCTGACTTCCCCTCTTATTCTTATTCTGTACTTCTGTATTATTTCAAGTTTTTGTGAAAATTTAAGTATGACATATATTACTCAGGTTATCTCATTATCAAACAGATGTGAACCTCTAGCACTTACCACCTATACCACTCATCTGGCTCCGTGCAAAGGAGTGCTATTCAGTTACTCACATGGGTGTGCTTTGCTACCATTCCTCTAAGGTGTTTACTCAAGGTGAGGACAGTCTTCTTTGCCTGCTGAAATTTTACTCATCCTTCAACATGTAACTCAGAGATTATCTTCTCTGATCTCCATCTGCTCCACTAGTATTACATCCACTCTTATAACATCCCATATAATATAGTCTCGTGACCTGTCACTCATGAATTCCCAAGGGCTGGCACAGTGTCTCACACTTACGAGACTCTGTAAATGCTCCTTAATTGCTAGTCTATTTGTGAGAAAAATTAATCCTATTACTGTTTGTACAGAACTTGTACTTTTGTACACAGGCTAAAAAACTCATGCATGCCATCAGGATAAAGCAATTAACACACACATTCATCAACATTTTGCAAGAGCAGGGCAGGGTGAAGCGGTCAAGAATGTTAAATAGTCCTAATTATTTACTTTCATGTGTTTTGGTGGCCACGTACAGAAAACCTAGAGGCTAGTGTATTCACTTTATTTTCTAAATCTGGACTAAAGCATTACACTCTAAATGAAGTCATGTTAGTACACCCATGAACCAGTTTTGAAATTGGTACTTAGTAACTGAACAGCTTTTTCTAAAAATACCCATATCCCCTTTCTTCCCATCCTAAATATCTAATGCAGTACCTTATCACCAAAGTTTGTGCCACTGTCCGTTGGCAAGGGACCAACGAATGGCTGCCTGACATCCCAGACAAATTATTCCCAATGGTTGGTTATTCAAACTATTTCCACTTCTCTGAATCAAAAACATTGCAGACTTAGTGTGGTAATGTTGAGAAAAGTCTACATTTTTCTACCTAAGACCTTCTACTCCATAAGTAACATCAACATGCTATAAAAGTACTTTAGTACTGGGGAAAAGAAAACACTTTCACTGAATAAGTACATTAGGACAACTTATATAAACCTGGTCACATGGAAATGCTCCAGCAGTTTAAAGGAAACAGTCACAAACGCAAGCAAAAATAACTTGATCAAATTTTTGTCTAGCAGAATGCAAATTATGTATCTGCTTTGAATATTAGAGAGATATCTTAAATCTATCCAATACTAACAAACTTATCAATGATCACTTCAATTTTTAATGAGACTGTTTAGTAGCAAACTAGCTGACATTCTCTTCTTGCTATCAACACAGATACTTAGTGGTAACTAGGTAAAAGGTGGCTCATAAATGCAGTATATAAAAAAATCACTCTGGCTTAATGGCAAATGTCACTAGGAAAAAACACACTTTATGAGAACAGTACTATTTGGCCTGGGTTCTAGGAACTTGAGCACATGCGTACATCTTTGTGGGCTTCACTTGCATCAACTAATTTCCAAGCGACTGGAGAAAGCAAACTAGTATTTAGTCCTCAATGTGGACAGTTTAGTGGACGACTTATGTAAATCCTTCTATCACAATCACTTTGGATTTTAACTGTTCTTAGACTGCCATCCTGATACTTAAGATCTATAAACAATATAAAGGGGAAAATGTTCTCACTGAACAAAGCAAGAGAACGTAAATACCTTCACCAACTCTGTGCTTCCACTATCCTTAAAAGTAAAATGGAGACACACTTAGCTCACGGGAAGCTGTGGCCATGAGGCAAATACAAAGCACTGTAAGTGCCTGGGGTATAGCGCTTAATAAATGCTGTCTAACATTATCAGTGTTTCAAATGGTGATGAAATAAGGGAGGGATACCATGATGTAAGGGTATGAATGAAAACTAAAGGAAATCGGGTATAGGGCTGGGCTCTGCAAAACCTACCAACGTGTCTTCCCATGAAGGATCCCACTTTTCTCAGTTCTTATCTAATGGGATTAACCCTTTTATAAGATTGTTATGAAGATTAAATGAGATAATGTACATAATTTTAAAGTTCAGTAAGGATTCAAATTCCTTAATTCTGCAGCATTCTATCAATCTTTAAAATGGGGACAATCATACCTTTCTAATGGAGTGAATATGAGGATAAAAAATCATAAGCGGCACGTTCCTCTCTCCAAGGTCGCCCGCACATTTCAAGTGTGTAACCTTTTAACTAAATACTTTTCAACATTTCAGGGGGCGATCCTCTCTCTGAGGTGGCCCACACTAAGTATGTAAACTTTTAATCTTAAATTTTCTCTCTCCAACCTTTTGGGGCGCCTCTCCTTGCTGAGGTTGCCTACTGCACTACTTCTCTCTTTAAGTAACATTAAATAAAACTTTTACTCTGCTTCAAAAAAAACAAACAAAAAGGAAGGGGTATTTTCCTAAGTGTTCAGGCTAGGTACTTAAAATTTCCCTAAGCAATGTGTAGGAATATACTTTCAAGGCAATGTTTATTGAGCATAACATTTCTATGTTCTGCTCACCAAACTTGCACTTGCTTTTAGTAAAATGGTGGTTTTACTGATGCACCATTGTTTTTATCTTTACTAGCTAATATTCTACTTTAAGGGAGAACTTTTCCTTGTATTTTTTTTTTTGCTATCATTAATGTACAATTACATGAACATTATGGTTACTAGACTCCCCCCATTATCAAGTCCCCACCACATATCCTATTTTAGTCAGTGTTCATCAGCGTAGTAAGATGCTATAGAATCACCACTTGTCTTGTCTGTGCTATACCGCCTTCCCCGTGGCCCCTGCCTACATTATACGTGCTAATTGAAATGCCCCTTTTTCTGCCTTATCCCTCCATTGCTACCCATCCTCCCCAATCCCTTTCCCTTTAGTAACTGTTACTCCATTCTTGGGTTCTGTGAGTCTGATGCTATTTTGTTTCCTCAGGTTTTTCTTTCTTCTTATACTTCACAGGTAAGTGAAATCATCTGATACTTGTCTTTCTCTGCCTGGCTTATTTCACTAAGCATACTACCCTCTAGCTCCATCCATGTTGTTGCAAATGGTAGGATTTGTTTTCTTCTTATGGCTGAATAATATTCCATTGTGTATATGTACCACCTCTTCTTTATCCATTCATCTACTGATGAACACTTAGGTTGCTTCCATTTCTTGGCTGTTATAAATAGTGCTGCGATAAACATTAGGGGTGCATATGTCTTTTTCAAATTGGCTGCTGCATTCTAAGGGTAAATTCCTAGGAGTGGAATTCCTGGGTCAAATGGTATTTCTTGTTTGAGTATTTTGAGGAACCTCCATACTGCTTTCCACAATGGTTGAACTAATTTGCATTCCCACCAGCAGTGTAGGAGGGTTCCCCTTTCTCCACATCCTCGCCAACATTTGTTGTTGTTTCTGTTTTGGATGTTGGCCATCCTTACTGGTGTGAGATGATATCTCATTGTGGTTTTAATTTGCATTTCTCTGATGATAAGCGATGTGGAGCATCTTTTCATGTGCTTGTTGGCCATCTGAATTTCTTCTTTGGAGAGGTGTCTGTTCAGATCCTCTGCCCATTTTTTAATTGGATTATTTGCTTTTTATTTGTTGAGGTGTGTGAGCTCTTTATATATTTTGGATGTCAACTCCTTATCGGATATGTCATTTATGAATATATTCTCCCACACTGTAGGATGTCTTTTTGTTTTACTGATGGTGTTCTTTGCTGTACAGGATGTTTTTAGTTTGATATAGTCCCAGTTGTTCATTTTTGCTTTGTTTCCCTTGCCTGGGGAGATATGTTCATGAAGAAGTTGCTCGTGTTTATGTCCAAGAGATTTTTGCCTATGTTTTTTCCTAAGAGTTTTATGGTTTCATGACTTACATTCAGGTCTTTGATCCATTTTCAGTTTACTTTTGTGTATGGGGTTAGACAATAATCCAGCTTCATTGTCTTACATGTAGCTGTCCAGTTTTAGCAATACCA
Organism: Phataginus tricuspis; assembly: GCA_029783875.1. NCBI lineage: Eukaryota > Metazoa > Chordata > Mammalia > Pholidota > Manidae > Phataginus > Phataginus tricuspis. The sequence goes on along the minus strand of JAQQAC010020790.1, from coordinate 27,739,273 downwards.
GCTGTTGAAGAGGTTTTCATTTCCCCATTGTATATCCATGGATACTTTATCGTATATTAATTGACCATATATGTTTGGGTTTATATTCCCACTCTCTATTCTGTTTCACTGGTCTTTGGGTCTGTTCCTGTGCCAGTACCAAATTGTCTTGATTACTGTGGCTTTGTAGTAGAGCTTGAAGTCAGGGAGCATAATTCCCGCTGTTTGTTCTTCCTTCGCAGGATACCTTTCGCTATTTGGGGTCTTTTGTTGTTCCATATGAATTTTAGAACTATTTGCTCTAGTTCAGTGAAGAATGCTGTAGGTATTTTGATAAGGATTCCATTGAATCTATAGATTCCTTTAGGCAGGATGGCCATTTTGACAATATTAATTCTTCCTAGCCAATAGCATGGAATGAATTTCCATTTATTAGTGTTCTCTTTAATTTCTCTTAAGAGTGTGCTGTAGTTTTCAGGTTATGGGTCTTTCACTTCCTTTGTTAGGCTTATTCCTACGTATTTTACTCTGTTTGATGCAATTGTGAATGGAATTGTTTTCCTGATTTCTCTTTCTGCTAGCTCACCATTAGTGTATAGAAATGAAACAGTTTTGTGTGTATTAGTTTTGTATCCTGCAACTTTACTGAATTCAGATATTAGATCTAGTAGTTTTGAAGTGGATTCTTTAGGGGTTCTTATGTACAGTATCATGTCATCTTGAAACAGGGACAGTTTGATTTCTTCCTTGCCAATCTGGATGCCTTGTATTTCTTTGTGTTGTCTGATTGCCGTGGCTAGGACCTCCAGAACTGTGTTGAATAAAAGAGGGGCGAGTGGGCATCCTTGTCTTGTTCCTGATCTTAAAGGAAAAGCTTTCAGATTCTTGCTGTTAAGTATGATGTTAGCTGTGGGTTTGTCATATATGGGCTTTATTATGTTGAGGTACTTGCCCTCTATACCCATTTTGTCAAGTTTTTATCATGAATGGATGTTGAATTTTGTCAAATGCTTTTATAGCATCTATGGAGATGATCGTGTGGCTTGTCCTTCTTTTTGTTGATGTGGTGGATGATGTTGATGAATTTTTTAATGTTGTATCATCCTTGCATCCCTGGGATGAATCCCACTTGATCATGATGGATGATCTTTTTGATGTATTTTTGAATTTGGTTTGCTAATATTTTGTTGAGTATTTTTGCATCTATGTTCATCAGGGATATTGGTCTGTAATTTTCTTTTCTTCTGGTGTCCTTGCCTGGTTTTAGTATTAGAGTGATGTTGGTCTCGCAGAATGAGTTTGGGAGTATTCCCTCCTCTTCTACTTTTTGGAAAACTTTAAGAAGGATGGGTATAATGTCTTCTCTAAATGTTTGATAAAATTCAGCAGTGAAACCATCTGGTCCAGGAGTTTGTTCTTACATAGTATTTTTATTACCAATTCAATTTCTTTGCTGGTAATTGGTCTATTCAGATTTTCTGTTTCTTCCTGTGTCACCCTTGAAAGGTTGTAATTTTCTAGAAAGTTGTCCATTTCTTCTAGGTTATCCAGTTTGTTAGCATATAATTTTTCATAGTATTCTCTCAGTTGTATTTATGTGGTGTCCATAGTGATTTTTCCTTTCTTATTTCTGATTCTGTTTATGTGTGTAGACTCTCTTTTTTTCTTGATTATTCTGGCCAGGGGGTTATCTATTTTTTAAATTTTCTCAAAGAACCAGCTCCTGCTTTAATTGATTCTTTCTATTGTTTTATTCTTCTCAATTTTATTTATCTACTTTAATCTTTATTATGTCCCTCCTTCTACTGACTTTGGGCCTCATTTGTTCTTCTTTTTCTAGTTTAATTAATTGTGAGTTTAGCCTGTTCATTTGGGATTGTTCTTTCCTGAGGTAGGCCTGTATTGCAGTATATTTACCTCTTTGCACGGCCTTCGCTGTGTCCCACAGATTTTGTGGTGTTGAATTATTGTTGTCATGTGTTTCCATATATTGCTTGATCTCTGTTTTTATTTGGTCATTGATCCATTGATTATTTAGGAGCATGTTATTAAGCCTCCATGTGTTTGTGGGCTTTTTCATTTTTTTGTGTGTAATTTATTTCTAGTTTCATACCTTTGGGATCTGAGAAGCTGGTTGGTACAATTTCAATCTTTTTTAATTTACTCAGGGTCTTTTTGTGGCCTACTATATGATCTATTCTGGAAAATGTTCCATGTGCACTTGAGAATAAAGTGTATCCTGTTGCTTTTGGATGGAGTGTTCTGTAGATGTCTGTTAGGTCCATCTGTTCTAATATGTTGTTCAGTGCCTGTCTCTTTATTTACTTTCTGTCTGGTTGACCTCTCCTTTGGAGTGAGTGGTGCGTTGAAGTCTGCTAAAATGAATGCATTGTATTGTTTCTCCCTTTAATTCTGTTAGTATTTGTTTCACATATGTAGGTGATCCTGTATTGGATGCATAGATATTTATAATAGTTATATCCTCTTGTTGGACTGACTCTTTTATCATTATGTAATGTCCTTCTTTGTCTCTTGTGACTTTCTTTGTTTTGAAGTCTATTTTGTTTGATACAAGTACTGCAACTCCTGGTTTTTTCTCCCCATTAGTTGCATGAAATATCTTTTTCCATCCCTGTACTTTCAGTCTGTGTATGTCTTTGGGTTTGAAGTGAGTCTCTTTTAGGCAGCATATAGATGGGTCTTGTTTTTTTATCCATTCAATAACTCTCTTTTGACTGGTACACTAAGACCATTTACATTTAGGGTGATTATCGATAGGTATATACTTATTGCCATTACAGGCTTTAGATTTGTGGTTACCAAACGTTCAAGGGTAATTCCCTTATCATCTGTCTAATTTAACTCACTTCATATGCTACTACAAAACATTTACCATCTGTCTAATTTAACTCACTTCATATGCTACTACAAAAACAATGTAAAGATTCTTTTTTTCCCTCCTTTTTCTTCCTCCTCCATTCTTTGTATGTTATGAATCATATTCTGTACTTTGTCTATCCCTTGGGTGACATCTACTTAGCCTTAGGCATACTTCCACCTATGGGAGTCCCTCCAAAATGCACTGTAGAGGTGGTTTGTGGGAGGTAAATTCTCTCAGCTTTTGTTTATCTGAAAATTGTTTAATCCCTCCTTCAAATTTAAATGATAACCTTGCCAGGTAGAGTGTTCTTGGTTCAAGGCCCTTCTGCTTCATTGCATTAAATATATCATGTTACTCCCTTCTGGCCTGTACGGTTTCTGTTGAGAAGTCTGATGATAGCCTGATGGGTTTTCCTTTTTGTATGTGGTCTTTTTTTTTTCTTTAGCTGCTTTTAAAAGTCTGTCTTTATCCTTGATCTTTGCCATTTTCATTATTGTATGTCTTGATGTTGTCTGCCTTGGGTCCCTTGTGTTGGGATATCTGTGCACGTCCATGGCTTGAGAAACTATGTACTTCCACAGATTCAGGAAGTTTTCAGCAATTACCTCAATAACACTTTCCCTTTTTCTGTCTCTTCTTCTGGTACCCCTATTGTGTGAATATTGTTCCGTTTGGTCACACAGTTCTCTCAATATTCTTTCATTCTTAGAGATTCTTTTTTCTCTCTGTGCCTCAGCTTCTTAGTATTCCTATTATTTCTATTCCATTTACCATCTCTTCTACTACATCTAATCTGCTTTTAAATCCCTCCATTGTATGTTTCATTTCATACATGGAATTTCTTAATTAATGAATCTCCATCTTAAATTCGTTCTTGAGTTCTTGAATATTTTTCTGTACCTCCATAAGCATGTTTATGATTTTTATTTTGAACTCTCTTTCAGGAAGATTGGTGAGTTCAGTTTCATTTGGCCCAGCCCCTAGAGTGAGGTTGGGGGTCGTAGGGGAGCGGAGCTGGTGCCTGGGGGGAGGAAAGATCTGTTTCCTGATTCCCATCTCCAGTGCCTGTCTCCAGTATCACAGCCAGTGGGCCTAGCACACAGGTGTAAGCCTCTGTGCTCAGCATCTCTAGCTGATGTCGGTGGGGCCTCCCTCTGGCCTGCCTTATGCCAGTGCAGTGACTCCTGGTTTGCAAGCCAGTGCTGTCAGGTCAGGAGGAAGGTGCAGCAGGCTGTGTGTCACAGTGGGGGGCCTTGGAGCTGAGCAGCCAGGCAGGGGGATGGAGCACCTGAAGCTCCTCAAAGTTCCCAACCTGCTGGGCAGAGCACGATCAGACAACCTTGTCCAGCTCTCCTTTCTCCCACGCAGCTAGCTCCATGCAACCCCTGCCCCTTTAGCAGCCCTCTCGCTGCTAAAGTCTCTCAGACTGCCTGCCTTTCTTCTGCCACAGAGCGTACAGGTGTGGATCCAGTCCTCCACAAACGGCCAGAATGTCCGTCTTTCTTTCAGGTACTCTGCCTGTCCCAGCTCCCCAACCTCCAGAGCACCACACAGAGTAGGTTTCTGCTCGCAAAGCAGATCTCCAGGGCTAGGTGTTCAGCCCAGGCTTCCACCCCCTCTGCTCCCTTTCTCTTCCTCCCGTTGGTAAGCTGGTGTGGGGAAAGGGCCTGCCCGCTGGATCAAGGGTTTCATTCGTTTCCCTGTTTCGTGAGGTCTGCTCTGTTTGTGGTCTGTATGCAGTCTGGTTCAGCCTTCTTTCCTGTTGCTGTTTCAGAGCTAGTTGTATTAACTATATTTTCATATTGTTTGTGGTTTGGGGAGGAGTTCTGTCTCATCTCTCACACTGCCATCTTGAATCCACTGTATTTTTTTTAGCAATGGTCTTGGGTTAGGCAGCAATCACTATTTTGATAACTGATACAGATTTGGCCAGTCAGAACCTTTCACATGGCTCGTATCATTCTGACATCATTTTTTGACATTTTCTTTGTGGCACAACAGAATGTTCCAGGCTCATTTTATACTTTCTCTGCCCCAGACTCAGACTTTCCCTAGGAACCAAGATTCCTTTCAGAATTTAGAAACCAAGATCTGGGTACCAGGTGTGCTCATTGCTACTACAGTATCACTGCTGAACACAGCTAGTTAATAAAAGCATTAAATACACACACACTGTATAACAATCATGAAAGACAAAAGGGTGGGGACTGTTGCAAATTAAAGGATACTACATAGACAAAACCAGGCACAATAAATGATCCTTGCATTGGATCCTGGACAGTTTGAAAAAAGTTATGAAATGACACTGGGGTAACCAATAAAAACTGGACTGGACTAGAAAATGGGGTCAATATTAAAATGTTCTGGTTTTCATCACACCAAGGTTCTTGTTTTTAGGAAACCCACTCAAATACTAAGGTTTGTAAGGGGGCATGCTATGTAACCTACTCTTAAATCGTTAAAAGGTGTAAAAGCAAATATGCAACATAGAGTAAATGGGGCAAAATGTTAAGTGTTTAACCTGTGTTGAGCTTAAGGGTACCACTACACTATTCTTGTAATTTTGTTTCAAATGGTATAAAAAAGTTACAAAAAGAAAAAGCTTAAAAACATCTTAAAGTGAAGGACATATGAAACAGGTTACTTCTAAGGGTACTGACTCAGCTCATTGAGATGATCTAGCCCTATAGCTTGTCTTGTTAAAGTTTCAACCATGATCATATTACTTAGTAATTAAACGGGCAACTTACTGTTTAATCTATGACAAGGGACAGGTCTTTACCTTTCCTGAAAATAAAGTTAAAACTTCCATATTAACATTTTCAATAGCATCAAAGAAATGTAGATAGACCTAAATTTTCCTATAGGCATACAACAGTGTTTGTGTAACTGAAGGTAGTTTCATACAGCTGCCAAATTTCATCTTGTAATTTAACGTTTCCTCCAAATGAGATACACATGTATAGCCATGTTATGAGAACTGAGATTTGAAACCCAACCACATACACATATCCCTCCAGTTGAACCCTGACTCTGGTACCTTCAGCAAGTCCATATCCAGTTTATAAAAGTCTTTTATACTGTTTCTTTATCCAAGTATTTGTGTCGTCCATCAAAGCCTTTCTGCTCTTACTTAATGATCTTGCAACAGTCATTAACAAATGGGTTCCCTACCCCAGTCTATTCAATACTTTGTGATCCCTCCAAAGGGCACTTCCAATTTTGCCCATTCCTTTTAAGGGCTCTGAAGCTGTTTTACTCTCTACCTGACATTCTCAGTCCTGTCCTTATGTCAGACCTTTCATTTGCCGCTCCCATCTAAGGTCTCTGTTGTTTAGACTTCTAATCTACTCTTCCCAAAGCCTTAAACTCCCAAGCCCGAGTTGGATATCCCAGGTAGGTGCTCCCAGAGCACCTTAATGGTTCGTCTTCAGCAATGGCTACATTGTAGTATAAAATTACTCTCTCCTCTACACTATGAGCTCTTAAAATGGGAGCCTCCACCACTTCTGAATTTCCTGTACCTGGTACAGCTCCTACAATCTAAAATCAATTTGCAATGTGTGCTGATTCCAATCTTCCAGCTGTTCTGCATACATTTACCTATGAAAGACAGGTATGACTGCAGTGATAAATGGCCAGGTAAAATATAAAAACCTTAAACCTCAAATGAGTCTACGACTTAACGTTCTGGTTGACCTCCTCACAATGAAGGACTTGGTTGTATATTAATCTCTTAGGACTTTCTCCACCTCCATTTTATTCTAGTGCAGAAACCACCTCATGAGTCAGGTGCTTTGACTCAGAATCTTGGGGGGTACTGACACCAATTAACACTGCTCCCAATTCTTAAAACCATTATTACAAACATGTCTTTGTAATTTTGATCCAGACAGATGTACCTGGCAGGCAACAGTGGGCATTCCTCACAACACCTCTTCAAGGGAAAAGGGAAAGGTAAAAAGTAGAATGAACAAATTCACCCTGCAAGGCTAAAAAGGAGCAGAGATCAAACAACTGTTAACAGGTGGTCTCCAAACTGGCCAAGTCTTCATTCTCAGTGTGTAATTCTAGCCACTGTGGGTTGACAGCCTCAACCAACAGACAGTGCATTTGGCCAACCTGAAATGTGCTGGGACAGCCAGTATTCTAACAGCTGATACTGCTCAACATTTTTGCATTATATCCTCAAAACTGGCCTAACAAGTCATTGCAGAAAACAAATCAGTTTACCTCAACAGTTAAATACAAACTGCAGACTGATTTTAGATCAAAACGGTAGTCACTATTTCAAGAAGTAAACCAGAATTTCATTACTGAACACATTCCAGAGGTGTGGAAGTTTGGGATTGAAGGAACAATCCCCAAAATATGAGCAATGTTATGGTCTCAGTCTCTTTAAAAGGGGCAGCACACCTGAGACACATTAACTCTTTCATCTGGTATTTTCCAGCAAATGTTAGATAGAGCTCACTAGCTTGGGTTCTAAAATCCTTTTGCTCAGCATTTTTATTGTAACAGAAGTTTATCATTATTACAGTATACTCTGCTTAAAGCATTTTAATAGTATATCAAGGACTAGTAAAAATAAGAAAACTTCAGTATTTGTTGATGGAGAATAGTGAAAGCAAACCTCCAAACTCTCATTAGTAGACCGTAGGAGCATGAGCACAACCATACGGGGAGGAGATAACCAGTCTCTCCCTTCATATATATTTTATTATTTTCTTGTTATATCTTCCCAAAACAGAGACATTCAACAGTAGTTAGAATGGCCATCTCCAAACATTTAAAAAAAACTGCACCCCTCGAATGGGTGAACAAAGTAAGAGCAGTAACCTAGAGTTCAGCGGAGTACACCACTGTGGAGCCTTAAGTGGTGAAGTCTTCCGATTTCAGAGTCATGTCTTCAACTTGTATCATCATGTTAGTGGAAAAACAATATAATTTAATTTTGGTGAAATGAGATTCATCTCCCGACAGGATTAGTAACAGCATTCACTGAATTTCACATTCTTCTTTTGTGAACTGTGAAGAAAATGAATGGTAGCTAGATCAATGGGATTCCAGCTCCAGCTGCAGATGGAATGACAACATACCACGATAAAAACACCTCGATTTTGATTTACAAAGCTAACAGCAGTTTTAAATCTGCAACTTACGACCAACTACACCACAACCTTTTCAAATGGCAAAAATACAAAAAAGTTAAGTGTTACAAAAATATTTCAGAAAAAGTGCATAGTCTAAGTGCATAGTAAATAAAAGCACTGAAAAATATTTTGCTAGAGGGAGTTCAGCTTGGAAAAGTTATTACCAAAGCTAAACAATTTTACACAAACTATACTCAAAAAATAGCTTTATGAGACTGATTTCTGGCTAAAAGTATCAAAGGGTTTATTAGTCAAGAAACAAATACCTTAACTGACATGGGTGGATAGAAAAGAAAAAAGCTGCCTACCCCAGAAGTTCACACTCATTGAGATTTCTGCAGTACAATGGTGCTATTATAGTCTTTATGGCAGAATGTGGTAATCATGGAATTAATTATTGCTAAAGTAGTTTTCAAAAGAAAAAAAGGAAACAAATGAAACCTGACACAATCTGACCAAACACGTGTCAATTTACAGTTCCAAGGTTATTTTACAAAATACCTACATTTACACAATAAGCTCCTGGCAGCATTTTCAGACAAAAGTTCTCTTGACATAAGTGAATAATTTAGGTCATTATTTAAAGAACTGTTTTATCTTGGGTCAGAAAGAGAACAGCTGCATATAATATTTAAAGCAGCAGATTAACTTGTAGAAATGGGTGGAGGCTGAGGGAGGGCCAGCGATCACGGGAACCTCACTGTCTGAGGCTCTCAAGGTTGAGTTAATCTGCCCAAAGTCATCAGTAGGAATTTGAAGAAAAACTTAATTTGTAGTTAAACCCTTTAACGCTTTCATTGGTATTCAAAATCAGTCCAGCTGTTAGTCCAAGGCTGCAGGAGGGACAATGCCAGAGTCCTGGCAGTCGCAGCACTAGGCACTGTGCCTGCAAATCATTAAAAAAAGAAAAATGAAAGAACGCCTTTCCCCTTTACAACCAAAAAAAAAATTAAATAATTTGAGTAAAAGTTATAACACTAAACCTAAAATGATTTGTAAAGGAATATTATGCAACAAATGGCCTGAAGTAGTCTATTAAAAAATTGGGGAGATTTTGATTTCATAGTGAGTCAGCAAGGCATTTTGTTGTTTAAAAAAAATCTCACTTTCTTACAGAACATTTTTAGTTTTTAATGAACTTGTAAACAAAAAAGCTCCCATTTCAAAATAAAAACAAAATCCCAGGTCATATAGATGTTTACAGTGATTACATTTATCTAAGCAACATACATACATGTTCAATTTTAAGATGTTAACTAAATTTGTGACAAATATGCATTTCTTTTTCAATACCAAGAACATTATAGAGTTAATGCAGAATCCTAAGGATATTCTAGTAGTCACTAAGTTTTTCTTAAGTCTTCACTTTAGATGCTGTTATTTCTAGCACAGGTAAGCAGGCAGAGTCTTTCATATGCTCAAACACTGGAATCTTTGGTTGCTACCACAACAGCTGGCTTGCGAACAAGAAGCCAACCATTTTTAGAATGTTGTAAGTGAACAACTTGCAAACAAACCCCAGGGGTGAATAAACCCTAAGAGTGCACAATTGTGAGCATTTACAACCATCACAACTGTGCCTGAAGACTGTTCATGCCATTCTTCTGAAATGAGATCTCAAAAAGCAGTGTAGTTCAAAATAAAAGATTTCAACAAAAAATTGGCATATGCACAATTTCTCCACCAATTGGTGTGTCAACCATTTAGTTAACTTTTCCACTTGAAAAAATGCAATAGAAAACTGGACACCATGTTTCACTATCTCAGTCAATATTCACAATTTCAGCGGCTACTACTCAGGACACAGCATCACCAATGCTGTCCAGAGCCAGTTTATAATGAAATTAAGTTCTTTACACCAAGTAAATGGTTGTCCACAACCACTGGCTAGTGTACATATGAACTGTAATTTCTAGATTTGGGGAGAAACAAATGCTGCTCCAATCATCTGCTCTGCTTCTTCTGTTCCTTGATTCATGCTTAGAAACCTGTTTTAAAAAATCAAAACAGAAAAAACAATGTTAAAATTCCAACTTAAAAAACTTAGAAAAAGAGAGAGAGACTACACCCAAAATAGGGAGATTGGGTGGAACTGGGCCAATAATTACTTTAGAATGGTGATTCATGTTGTTTTCATCTATTTGGAAAGCACTGGCTCAATTTTTTAAAGCCTAAAAAATTACCTAACTTTTCTGTTATGGATGCCACTAAGTGGGAATGGTATATAGCACATTAAAGCCTCCCCATCAGCACACGGTTTTCAAGCTAGAGAATTACTGGTAATTCCAATGGGCCTGGTTTGTTTACTTCTGTAATTATAGATCTAGAACATTATTATATATTCAAATATTTGTCAAATGAATGAAAAATAGATTGCTTTGCCTTAACAACTAGAAAGCATAGTTTTAATCATGCTATGATCAAGAATCTTTCCATACATTATTTCTGATACAAATAAGGAGTAAGTTTTTGTATTAAGTGCATTCAAGACATAATTATCTGCGTTATTCCACTGAACATAAACAGAATAGATGACTTTCATACAGAAACCTCAGACCTTTAAAATACTTCACTGCCATCAGTTACATTAAAAACGTGGGGTTTTGCATTGTGGAAAGCAGTATGGAGGTTCCTCAAAAAACTCAAAATAGAAATACCATTCGACCCAGGAATCCCACTCCTAGGAATTTATCCTAAGAATGCAGCAGCCCAGTTTCAAAAAGACAGATGCACCCCTATGTTTATCGCAGCACTGTTTACAATAGGCAAGAAATGGAAGCAACCTAAGTGTTCATCAGTAGATGAATGGATAAAGAAGATGTGGTACATATACACAATGGAATATTATTCAGCCATAAGAAGGAAACAAATCCTACCATTTGCAACAACATGGATGGAGTTAGAGGGTATTATGCTCAGTGAAATAAGCCAAGCCGGAAAAGACAAGTATGAAATGATTTCACTCCTATGTGGAGTATAAGAACAAAGAAAAAAACTGAAGGAACAAAACAGCAGCAGCACTCACAGAACCCAAGAACGGACTAATAGTTACCAAACGGAAAGGGACAGGGAAAGGGACTGGGGAAGATGGGTGGGAAGGGAGGATAAGAGGGTAAAAGGGGCATTACGATTAGCAGACGTAATGTTGGGGGGGGGGGGTTGGGGGAGGGCTGTACAACTCAGAGAAGACAAATAGTGATTCTATAGCATCTCACTAGGCTGATGGACAGTGACTGTAATGGGGTTGGTGGGGGGGACCTGATGAAGGGGGTAGTTTACACCATAATATTGCACATGTAATTGTAGATTAATGATACCAAAATAAATTATAAATTAAAAAAAAACGTGAGGTTTTGTTACTTATCAAGAATGTAAACAAGTGAGGCTTTTTTTTATACTTCTCAAGCCTTCCCGCTCTAGAAACATTCTCTACCCCCCAATTAGAGCCTAGGGCTTCTACATAAAGGCAGGTTTTAAAAGAAGGCAGCTTCAGGTAATAATCGCTGCATACTTTGTCTATGGCTAATGGCAACCAGAGGAAATAGAACACCTCTCAACAATAACATGAAAATCCCACCAGTACCCTGTTCCCACACCTACAACCTGGCTTTAAGGCATCAATGCCCCTTGGTCCACCCCCTTCCAACTCTTACAGCAGACCTATTTCTAGCTCATTCCAGCCCACTCTGTCTCACTTTTTTAGCACAAACCATGTTTTTGTCAATCATAAGCTGTTCCTTTTCTTGTACTACTCAAACATTTGTTGGACTATCTCCAGTAGGCTTTATGGATAAATAAAATGCTTCTATAATTTACTTTTCATGCATGTATGCCCTTGTTTATAATTTACTTTTCATGCATGTATGCCCTTGTTTTTTCTAAGACGATACCAATCATTTATATATAATTTCTTGGTAAATATTCTCTCACTTGCTAACTAGTTTTTTCATTGACGGACAGAAAGTCATCTTTATTCGAAATATTTTTTGTGCTAACTCCCAAGGACAATAGGGCAAATGCTTTGTGTACTTCTATGTTTCTCCATAGTGCCTAATAACAGAGTAGGTGCAAAATAAACCTTTGCTGCCTGCCAAGTACTACGTCTATACAGAAAATGCTAAAGATGAAAGACAATGAAAACTTTCTGAAAATGTACTTCACCACAAGAGATAGTATCTGTTTGATGTACATTATTAAATAGAATTAGCAAGGTAAACATAAAAAGAAAGGCTGTCCTATAAAGTCTGAATTTAAAAATCTGATCATATTCTATAACTTAATTCCAACATTTTAAAGCAAATTAAAACCATGGCTTAGCTTAACAGAAATGACCCTTACCCCTCGCCCCCCACCATGAGCATTTGGTTTCAAGTCCTGCAATTATTCTTAAATATGATACAAAGAAAAATATTTGCACAACTACTAAAATTGTTTTTTATCATAGCTTGCTTGTGCAATTACATTATATTACTGTGTCAAATACCCAAACAACTTTAAAATGGAGACTACTGTCGCTAACAAACTAAAAAGTAAACATGTTACATTGTCAAAATACTAGAAAACTCTTGTATCTTTAATAGGAATAAGAATTATATCTGTTCATCTTTTAATCTAATACTGGGGAATTGCTGGGCCAATTCATGATTACAATTGTTTACGGATTGGTTAAAGGCTACCCTAGCAATATTCCCGGTAGAATAGAGCAGTCAAATACAGATTTAACTCTTCAGATTGGTCAGTGGTAGGATATGCTATCCAGGGATCAATGTTTCTCCACTGAATTGTCCTAAGACATTATTGAAGTTTGCTTAAGGAAAAATCTCAATAGGAACGTTCAGCAGGTATTCAACATTCAATCTTCAAGTGCTAAGCATTCTTTTTTCCCCAGTGTGCATTAGTTCTTGGTTTTTATCTTGTACTTTAGGTGATGTCTCCTGGTTTCTCAAAATCCGAAAACCAATCTTCACTGTAACAGTGAAAATAAGGAATGACTTCCTTTGTTCCTAAAAAAGAGGGGAAAAAAATGTTAAAACAGGGTTGGAGGATTAATGTGATTATTCAGGAGTTAATAGCTACATTTAAGTTTCTTTTCAAATCTGCAAAAGGGAAAACAACTTTTTTAACTTTTACACAGCCTGGAGATTCTATCCCTCAATCTGAAAAGTATGTATCTGCGTCTATTTGTGAACTAACTTCTGAGGTCCCTGATATTAAAAAAAAAAAAAAAAAAAAAAACAGAACCACAAACTATCTCAAAGGAATATTTATGTAGTAGTAAGGCTTAGAGGTATGACATGGACTTCCGAAATACAGGATCCTTTAATATAGTACACAACATAACTTTTAAAAAGCAATTCTGAATATAATATTGACATTCACTATGCAATGCCATTTATATTAACTTTTCCTATACATTCTTGTAGTGGCTTTTTTGGCCCACAGAATCAGAATCAAGCCTGGAGAATTCTGAATCACACTGGCAGTATAAAAGTCACAGAAGAAAAACAAAACTACAGTAACTCCTCATTCACAGAAACTAAACAAGTATTACACTAGGAAAGATAAAGGAGACTTTTTATCATTACAAGTACGGTAAATGACAACTTTGGTATAGCACGTAAAATTCATCCGTAAACTGCATTTAAAAACAGACTGGTGATCTGATTTTGCCTTCCCTATTACAGAATTCATTCTGCTACAGATTTCTGAGGTTGTTGAATTGAAAAATACCTGTTACAGGTGATTCCTTCCCGAACGGGTTAGATGTCTGCATTATACACCACTGTATCACAGCAACACTGTACTCTTCAGGTCTTCTGACTGTTATCAGCCAAGTTGAAAAGTCTGATAGGTCCAGCAAGCCTTGGAGACGTGGGCTTCGGATCACAACAAATTAATTCCTGCCCACTCATCATTTCCTGTTGGGTTATTTAGTTCTTTTCTTTTCAGCTTTATTGTCCGCTGAAAAGAGCTCACAAAAATTTCATCAAGCAGACGCAGCTCCCTGGCACTTCTCTGGACTGAATGTATTCAGAGTAGATCAGTCTTCTCCAAACATTTCATGGTCTTCCCCTGTGATTTGGATTACCTTGCTGAGTGACCAGCCACGTTCCTAGCAGCAATTGGTGAAGTCAGAAAAAATTAAGCTAGACATAAATGGTAGGTGAAGCCCAGTAAATACTGGAAGGCAATTCAAGAGAGACCATGGACATGGTAGGATAATGTAATGGAAAAATATTTCTCATGTCTTGAATGTCAATTTGACGTCCATGTATATTATTACGATAAAACAATGCTGAGTATTGATAGCTGGAGTAGTGAACAGATGGGTTAAGATGATGAGAAAAGAATTGTGTGAGGATCCACCTTCGGCTTCACCACCTTCTGAAATTCTCCCCATCTCTGTCCTCAACTAAAGAAATGGTGAACTTAATTGGATTCTCAATGTTCTAAAAATATTTCCTTTTCCTTTACTACTTTTTAAATGTTTTTTAAGAAGTACTTTCCTGATAATTATTACATACAGTTGAAGAAAATGGAGTGAAATGCATTTGGAAGTGTATCTGATGTGAATCTTTTATTTTTCTCTATACCATATGTAAAAATAATCATCATCTTGTGGTATTTGAGCACTTAGAAGTAATACAGATCGTAGCAGACATTAGGAAAAATACCTTGTTAGTCTTTTAATGGGTTTTGGAATGTAGTATTTCAAAAGATTTTTTCTTTAGAAACTAATTAGGTAGAATTCTAATACATATAATAAGCCCATTTTAGTTGAATAAAGACAGACTTAAAGAGTGGACATTCTTAGTATATTTATTATAGTTTTCTATTGGAAGAAGCATTAAATATAGATTTTTCAAAAATAAAAATAATTATATAAAATACACTAGTGAATGCCATCATTTTGGGGGAATTTTTCCAAGAATGGACATTCCTGTAGTAGAGATCTACTGACTAAAGATTCATTTAAGAAACTGAATTCTCTGATGTGGAAACCTCTGAAAGTATAACTCCATGAATGATTATGTTTAAAAAGTACTTTCTCAAATTTTAACTAGAAAAAATTAATATGGTATGACCATCACTGAACGGATTTCTTGGAATCCAATCAGTGAGTCGCACTCGCTGAGCTGCATGCACAAGCCCTTCCTTGAGTGAAAACCAGAGCACGTCCTGGGAGAGCATGCCTTAGACACCCTTCGGTACTTAAGAGACTGGAATCAGGAGCAAGGAACCTAGAGCAGTTGTTTTCAAACTCCAGACTCCATAGATTTCTTGATGACCCAGATAATGGGGTTAAGGGGTAGAGGTCAGGGGACTAGGCTCCCCATACCTACTTTGTACCACCCTCAAACCTCCTATATTTATTTGGCTTTATATGTTGGGGTTTTTTAAGATTTGGTTGGGTTCTATATCCAAAATAAAACAAATGATTTCAATCAAAGGTCAAAAAAAATTTTGTTTGTATTCTGTGGAGTGGCACATTTTATTAGCAATACTTTGCTCAGGGTCAAAGTGTACCATCTGGAAGTGCATCTCTGAAAGTAGTCAGTCAATGAAATGATGTGTTTCATAAAGTCCATTTCGAAAAATTTCTCTAAGTCTGTGTTTATGTAATAATTTGTATAACCCCTGTGTCTAGTAACATATGAAATTTTGTAAGATTTTAAGGTGCTTTTATGAAAAATAGCTACAATACAAAAATAAGGATTAAACTTAAGTTTAATTACGATTTTTTTCCAAGAAACATACTAATTCAGTGGGTCCAACTTCTCATCTTTAAGACCTGGATAAGGCAGGACAAAAATTCTACTTATTTATTGAGTTAAGAGACAAACAGTAAACTAACAATGGAACTATTTCAAAATAAGCTAAATCTTTCTGATGGCTGCTAAATGCCTGAAGTGAAATATTCTAGGTCAAATGAGATTTCAATCTAATTGTATTTCAAGAAGCTACAATGTGATGATCCTATTATCCCAGCTAGCTTTAGGCAAAAATTGGTTTATTTTGGGGAAAAAGAAAATACATGGGTCAAGTGTAACAAGTCCTCATTTCAGATGCTCTACGTGGTCTCACCTAAATGGCAGCAACATTTCTCGGCGATGCTAGCAGTCTACCTCATTTAAGAATTCCTTGGCATTTCAATTAGTTACACAGTGATTAAAACACTCAAAAGGAGCAATGAAGTCCCAGCTGAGAGGCACAGGCAGAGCAGTGGGCAGGCATCGGTTTGCTAACCTGAGCTGAAATTTCTTCATCCTAAGAACCCCCACTACATTAAACCTGCAATTAATTTGTGAATCCTTCCCAAATACAGAAATTCATGGAAGAGAAGCACCTCAACTTCACTCCTAGCGGATGAGCTGCTGCGATGAGGACAATGTCAGTTAAGTATACTTCTTTGAAAAGTATGCTCAGATCAGAGTCTGTTTTTAAATCACAAAATTGGTTAAATACAACACTAAAAATACGGACCAAAGACATCCAAGTTCAGACTAGAGCAGTCATTCAGAAATTAAATAATTAGAAACCAAAAACCAAACCTTACCTGCCCACCACTTCCAGAAAGTAGGCAGGTATCAATCAGGTCAGCCCCAGAAGGGGGAAAGAAAAACAAAAAACATGAAACACAGGGGTCAGACTGCATGGCAACAGTGGTTAAGAAACAGACCTGTGCCGTAACAGTTCCACCCCTCGGTGGCAGTAAGAGTGCCAGAGAAAGATAGAAAAGGAAATACATTAACAGTTCAACGGCATTTACCCCAGCTCCCCTCCCCCATGACCAATTTGCAAGGCCTAGCTTCAGAATTCAATTCTACAATGGACCCCTAAATCCTTAATATTTGCAAGATCTTAAAAAATAAAGTGAAATACAAAAGAATCATTTTGAAATTAAGAACATATATAGTTCAACAGCCATTAAAAGAGATTTACTTTTGTGACTTGGGAAGATGTGTCGAGCTTTTCAGTTATTTGAGCACTAAAGAGACTAAATGAGATGCTCTCTAACTAAGAAGATAGACACTTTGGGGGCAATGCCAGACTCACCTCTTGAAATTATATCATGTTCACAATTTTCAATTTTAAATGCTAAAGCATTAACATGCAGAAAAAAATTCGTAACACTGTTAGTTTGAAAGAATGTCAAAGTACCATGGCTAACCAGATTCATTATTAAAAATCAACAAGTGTTAGGTCTAGGATTTTGGATTGATTGATCGATTATACCATATTCCCAACACCAAATGTTTATTTTGGAAAGGGTTAATGAATGAGTAAAAAAAGATGCAGTTGTTAAAAATGACCCAAAATCCCAAGAAAAATGATATAATATGTACACACATATATGTATATACAAATACATATACATATATATATGAACAAGGACATTTGGGTTTAAAGTTAGTAGTCAAATTTTCCAAGGACGTCTTTTTTCAAAAACAGAGCCAAATTTTTATGTATTTTAAAACCACCTCCTCGATCTAACACTGTTAGAAATAAATGAATTACCCAATTTTTTGTGTTCAATTTTTTTCCCTGTAACGTCACTTGGTTCTTGGCTACTAACCTTTCATGTTACTCTTGGTTTTGTCAGTTTGCTTGCCTGTGGGGGTTTGGGCCTGCTGACCCTGCCCACTTGAAGAGGCTGCCTGCTGAGCTGCTTTCTGCTTTAACATTGTCCAGTCAAATGTGTAGTCATACTGGTGGTTCAGGGTCCTGGAAAATAGAGAATTGTGTATGTTAACCCTTCCATAACAGAGTCCAGTTAAATTCTCTACTTAACTTTCAAGACAGTGAGGGCATTTTTTAAGGCAACAAGTATTTTCTCTGAAGCATGGTAGCCTTCAAAAGATTTCTTTCCTTATACATGATTTCTTATTTTAATTGTTCAGCTAATGAATTCCACTTTTTACATGTTATAATTGGAGGAAAATGGTGTCACTGTTTTGCTTTTTGGTCGGCTGTATTTAGTAAGAATAATCTTCTCCTTCTTCAAAAAGAAGCTGCCTTTAAACTTCCCTGGAAGGGGCAGGGTAGTAGAAATGAAAGGCAGTATGAACCAAAGACACTAAGTCAACCTGGCAATTATCAAGGGGATACTCACAGCAGGAATCACCTCCTAAAAACACATCAGAGCAGGTTTGGGACTTTGAGTTAGTTGAGGAAATTTCTACTGCCGGTAGTTTGCAATCACTTTTCTGGGGTTAGAGGAATATCCCCAGTTACTACTCTCTTCCAACTAAGATTTCGAGCTAAGGGCACACTAGAGGTTGGGCCTACCTCCACACTTATCATAGACTCCATAATTATAAGATATTTTCATTGTTTTTCATTTTGGTATTAATTAGGGTTCTGTACCAAAGCTGGAGTGTTCCAAGGGCAACCAAGAGATCTAATGTGAATTGCAATTATTGTAGAAAATTCTTCTACTTTGGCTTTGGTTCAACCATTTTTCCATCCGAAACTAAAGTAACTTCAAATATATTTGCACTACAAATGGGAAAATGCCAAATGAACTCAGTTTCTTTTCATTTTACTCATGCTGGTAGGATCCACTAAAATTTACGACTTACAGAATCAATACGTTTGGTGGGTTTGACTAATTTCGCTCACTGGCCTTTGTAGTCTTGAACACCTTAAAAACTGACCTGAAAAGAATGCGGAATAGCTGCCTCAGGTACATGTAATCCGGGGCTTCCTCAAAGCGCAGCCCACGACAATAGTTTAAATACATGGCAAATTCTGCAGGAAATCCCTGTAAGTTCAAGAGTCAAAACATCCAGTAAAAAAACCAAAAACTTATTTTTAAAACAGAAAAACAAATATATTTAACTGCAAGCAAAAAATGTGTTTGAGGAGTGTTTTACTACTTTGCCAGATCTGAGAAATAAAGTATAAAATGATTTGGTATTGTCAAATTTAACAGAATTTCATCATCCTGATTACTTTATTATGTATAGTATCTTAATATTGGTAGAGTGAATTTGCATCCTTTTCTTACAGTCTAGTAATTCGATGGCAATAATAAAAAAATGATGGAGGCCAGTAACACAGAAGAAACACATTTGGGGTTGGAGTAGAAGTTTTAAGTCAGGCATATGATTTTGAAATACCTATATTCATGAAGATAAATACACTGGGCTGGCTCTTAGAATACAAGTATAGAAGAAAGAGATTTGAAAGTTTTAATAAAGGTTTTTTTGGTATGTTTGTTTTAATTCTGTTCTTTGCTTCCTTTTGTGAACATACCCTTTTCCTATGTTACCAATTCTGGTTTGACTATCAGTCATCAAAGGGCCTTGCTTTCCCTTTCAGGATTGAGAGTACATGACCAAATGTCATGTCAATCAGAAAACAAAACTATGTACTGGTAAGGATGCTGGGAGAAAGTAGGTCATGTTTTTCAGTGTGATCACTAGCTGCAAGAACAAGCAAGCCCAGAGTAACTGATGGCCATTTTTGTTTCCATAGAGGCAAAGTCTGCAAATGAAGCTAATATAGAAGAAAACAGCTAACAAATTAAGAAAGCCAGACAATGTTCTTTGCCAGACAGGATAATGAATGGGCACTTTCTCCACTCTGAAATAACTTTTTTAAAAAATGACAGTAGTCTACACCTACATAAACAGAAAAGTAAAATCATCAAGAGTGCAATCATAAAGCAACTACTGTTGTGATACAGATCAATCCAATGCTTCATCTTACGAATAGGTTTGTCTTCTTTTCCCTGTTATCATACCACAGTCATAACATATTCTGCTTTATACCATCAACAATATATTGCAAGCATACTTCTGTTATTTCCAACCTCTTCAAAAGCTTCTGAATAGCTGCATAATATCTGATCTCAAGAATATATAATTAACTCATTCTCTGTAACTGAACATCTGGGGGATTCCAATTTTTCCTCTACTATAAACAATACTAGTAAGTAGGTCTGTGGGCATAAACTTTTTCTATGTTCAGTTTCTTAAGATTCTCAAAGATGTATATAAACATTTTAGAGGCTATAGATAACCTGTCACCAAAAGAATTTTGTCATCAGGAATGTAGAAATGCTAAGTATTAAGACAACAAAAACCTCAACATCTCTACCCTCGAATAATGGAGATGTGAAGGGAAGTTAAGAGAGGCAGTCTTCTTTAGCATCTTACTACACTGATGGACAGTGACAGCAGTGGGGGGGAATAAGGGGGTGAGGACTTGATAATATGGGTGAATGTTGAAACCACAATGTTGTTCATGTGAAACCAATGATACTTAAAAAAAAGAAAAGTAATGAGAAAAAAAAAGCAGTCTTTTCCCACCACCTTACAATTTTGAGAAATGTCGCACATCCGCATCAATGGATATGCTTGCAACATGTATTTTTATTGACTGCACTGATGTAAACAGATTTAATTTCTACAAAGCACTTCTATGAGGTAATGAATGTATCTCACATTTTTGTTTTTGTAAACTCTTAACAGGACTTCAAATTTTTTAATATACATTCATGGTCTGTATTAAATGTAAGCCACATTTACCAAATGAACTTGCTTTTTACATTATTACAAATGGAATTAAACAACCACAAGTGAAGATCCAATAGTGTACGTCATGAACTGCCACCTTACAAGAATAGGTAAAACCATAACAAAAGAAAAACTACCAATATCGTAAGAATTACAGATTAAGTTCTACCACTGGACCATGAGACTGAAAACAATCTCACTATTTAACAGTAATACCTACTACTCTTCACTACACCCTGAATCAATTATATGTGGCTAATCCAGTTTACAGTTGCTAGATCAAAATGAAAATGTACACAAGCAGAGAATGATGTAAAGTCTTCACATGGAAAAGTGTGTAGAAAACAGGATGTTTTGCTTCCTGAAGTATACAGATTTTGAAGTTACTTGGGTATACTATATGAACATTTTATTCATTAACCTGAAGTGTATTTCATAATTTAAACAAACCCCCAAGAGTCTCAGAAAAGATCCCCTCCTTTATTATAGATACATAGAAAAAAGAAAAAGCAAATCTGTGGAAGGGGAGACACATAAAGACATCACCATTTCCCCACAAAGTACTATTTCAACTCATGTTGATTTCTCCCTTCTATGTAATTACATACTATTTTTTAATTACTTCAGGAATGCAACTATCATCTCAAAGATGACCATGTAGTCTGTTTTCTATGGAAGAGACCATATTTATCCTTTCTAACAAAAACACCACCCCATTCTTAACTCATGGGCCTATGAAGTTTGAGATTTCAAAGAAATGAGTCTGATTCAAACACATCTACATCATCTGACATTTGCTATTCTGGATGATTTCATCTGCCTGCCCTTGTTTCCTAGCTCCTGGATGTGCCAACTGCTGATAGCCTTCCTTTTCTGGCAACAGTTAGGGATAAGAAAGGTATTTCTTAATTTTTCTCCTAAGTTGGTGAGGTTCTAAAAACTTTCCCTGACCTCTTACCTTTTCTCTAATTTTTAAAGATTACTGGGGCCCAAAGAAACCAGAAACAAAACGAACACTTAAATGACTCCCATGTTCCAGCCACCCTTAAAGATACTTAGAATTATTAGAAAGTACATTTAAATGATAAATAACTAGTACTATGTTCAAGTTCCAGGGCTGGCAAATAAAATATTCTTTTTTGTTCTTGGCATTTACATTTAAAACAAAATAAAACAAAAACTCATGAGGCACACTTACCTTACATAAAACTTCAACAGGAGTGGACATTTTCTTTTCACTAATCTTTTCATATTTTTGTTTTTTTGTTGCAGCCTGTGAGGAAAAGAATCAAACCACACAGACATACTCAAGATTACTGAGAAGAACCTTACTAGCTTAACATATTAAACATAAACTTGAGAAATCATAACTTGGAATAAAAGAGAAATCAAAGTACATCACATCTAAAAATATTTCCCCCTGAACTCTTAATTTTTATGAGTTTCCACTTTAAGAACATTTTTACCTACTAGAGAAGGGTGAGTCTAACAGGAACATCAAGATACATGATCTAAGTAAATTTGGGTGCAGTCAAATTTGAAATGAATTTTATAACCCACATTCAATACAAGACCAAAGGTATTAAGAGGATAAAAAAAAAAAGGTACCCATTATTTAGTGACATCAGTAACTGGTGTTAAGTAAAAATATTTACATAGGATAAAGCTACCCACACAAGCTGAGCAAATTTGTCAAGCTCACAAATACGCAATAAATGCAGGGACCATTTTCCTTTAAAGAACCAATAAAGTATCAAAATAGTCATTAAATTCTAAGGACATACTGATTTATTATTAACACATAAGCACAAAGGTAATGCTGAAACTCCTATGTAAAAGAAACGATGTTACAGTAATTACAGTTTAAATATTACTGGATAAACTCGTTACTTTACTGAAGTGTGTATTTTCAACATACTGGCAACACATCAAAAGAGAAAGTCTCCACCGTTCTCAGTCTGTGTTAACTTCCATCCAGATAGAGCTACTGGTCACCAATGGATACGTGCTCACTGTCCCAAAATAACTGTTCAGCTGTGACTGTGGGATTCTATTAACTTATTTCTTATGAAAATGATCAGATTTTATTTTCACAATAAAAAATAAAAATATGTTGAAGTTGATTCACTCTCAAAAACCCTCATATTTGAAAGGGACCTTAAAAGTCATCTCCAGTATGTATTTTTACTCTTAAAAGAAAAAACTGCTAACATGACTATGGTTTACCTTCAGTCCTTGCCATGGCAGGCTGGTTCTATTAAAATACATCAAAACATATCCTAATGATTCCATGTCATCTCGGCGACTAGAAAAGAAAATGTGCATTTATGAGCTAGAATTATTATGGAAAATATGTGAAAGCTAAGGAGAAATTTTTCCAAGAGAGGAGAATTGGTGTCTTGTGCAAGACAGCAATTAGTTAAGGTAAAAAAAAAAAGTTCATAATGAGTTACTTCTAACAAAATTTTCTCACAGAATCCAAAATCATAAAATCCAGCAGTCTTACAATTTAATTTTTAAAGAAAATTTTTAAAGATTTAGCTAATCAACTTTCCAAATGAGATTAATGATGGTGGAAGAACCAAGTCGAACACATAGGTTTTGTGAAGTTCTTAAAAAACTTCAGGATTGCTGAAAGAAATTAACATTTTAAAGCTATTTAAACATTTATATGAATATATACACACACACATACATACACATTAAGACAGACGCATTTATTTAAGGACTGGCAATACTTCGGCCCACAGGAAATGTGAAATTATAGTTTAACCAGTAGTATTCAGATATTCATGGGTATTTCGGTAATTCCTAAGCTTAAACCTGGAAGAATATCACTTGTTATTTCTATGTCTGTTTTAAGGAGCAAAACATGGTTGATAAAAGATGAAGGAAACATGAAAAACTAGAAAAAAATAGAGAACAGAAGAAACAGAGCATTATAACAACATTTATGTCAAACAAGTTCCTATTAATAGGTAGGAGTAGAAGAGTAGAATATGAAACGGTGTACCCCCTTTTGGTTCATTAGGGCTGATAGTATTTTCTTTATAAAAATAACTAAAACTTTCTTCCCCAAAATTCAGCTTACATCACTAAAATATAAAAAGCCCAAGATAAGCATTAAAATATAATTTTCAGCTTCAAAAATAAACATCAAGATAAAACTGTGTTTATGCTTCTAACTTTCCATCATGTAACAGTTTCTCCCCAAGAGACAATCATCAACAAAGAAAACAAAAAGGCCTCAATTTAATTGCTTCTCTGCACTGGCTAAAGCAATAGCTATGAGATTCATGAGCATCCTTCAAATTCTTTAACATCTTTAAATATTGTAAGAAACTAAAGTATTTCCAAAACTCATTAAGGGCTTTTGCTATGGATTTGATAAACACATTCAATTTTCAAACTCACCTCTGTTCAATACCAAGATGTGCATTGATGCTGGCGTATCGGGCAGTGCCAGTAAGATTTTTATCTTCTCTGTACGGTATGTGTTGCCTTGTCCTATTGTCTCTGTACTTTTTGGCCAAACCAAAATCAATAAGGAATAACTTTAAAAGAAAATAAAGAGACATTAGGTTTCCAACCTTGTTCAATTAAACTGCTTATTAAGTGGCAGCTATTCTATTTTGTTCAATTATATAAAGATAAAGTATCATAAAGAAAAACAGATAATAAACAACACTCCTCATCAACAGACTTTTACTAGACCTCATCAATAATCAAGTTTAAAAAATACAGTTAAAGCCTTATCACTCAGAAGCCCATCTCTAGAAAAGTAGTGGAAACATGTATACATGCTTGATAGCGGAGTTGACAAGTGTGCTGTATGCCGAAATGAAAACTGACTTTGTTACTATTGGTAAGCAAGAATGAGGTTTCAAAAACTAGACATAAGCTATCTGACTCGTCCATTCTTCAAAGGCCATTTGTCAGATTCCAACAAAATGCTCATTATCTAAAATATGGCAATTCTGAAAGTTTAATATTGACAACAAACTCAAGACATTATTAACAAAAAATAAGCACTTTTAAAACAAGCATGAATTACAATCCTACTACTTCCTACTTATGTTTATGCATGTGATTAGGTTAAACGTTTGGAACATATAACAAGTTGATATGAATTCTTAAAAAAGCACTTAGTATTTACTTAAATCAAGGTGGCTTACAATTAGAGCTAACTAAAAACCAAACTAGAATTTTAGAACAAGATGTTTAGTGCTGTCCCATTTACATGGTACACGGACAGCAGGATACTTGTTAATAATGCAGCTAATTTAGTAAGTAATTCAGGTTTACTCTCCAAGATTAAAACCCTTGAAGAAGGAAAAAAAAATGATTTTTGACCAAAAAAAAAAAAAAAAAATCCAAAATACATTCATATTTACCTACCTTCTAAAGCAAAATAATCTTTACTTCAAATTTTAGCCTTTACCATAAAATCACTTATTAAGTTAGGTCTACAAACATTATTGAGCAAGGCATGTCATCTATGTGCCCTTACACTATGTAGCACTAGACTTTTTCTAGTTACATCTAAATTTCGTAGTTCTTCTTTCCATTAGGCTGACATTGTGTCCCTCCTGCCAGTTTATAATCTGTGACGTGTTGGGAAACCCATCATATATATGGCCTGTTAGGGTCTGTGTCCAAAAATAAAGCAAGTTATCAATTTAGGTGAAAAAGCTATAACCAAGTGCCTCCCTTAGGATGAAAAACACTTATTTTTTTGGACAGGCACTGTAACTAGTCTACACTATACATACACTGGATGGGAAAGACAATGAGTTTGAGCTTGTGTAACCATGCTAACAATGAGATACTTATTTTCACTTTGCCTACTACAAAAGATTAAATTTTTAGTAAAATGTAATTGGATAATGAAAGTCTCACTTCTTAAGCAATATAGTTTTTACAGTAATGCGAAAATATTAGAAAACACTAAGAGAAATAAAGCTCACATTCTTAGTTTCTCTTGATATGAAAATCAGCTCAGTACACAAATATTGAGTAAAATACACTTCTGTTAATCAAAACAAAAATATGACTTAAGTTCTGCAGATTCACACTGAAAAGAAAACCTGGGGAAAACAAACACAAGAGGACATCCAGCTTCATGCTATTTTAAAAATACCCCTAAAAATTATGTGGGTTTTAAAAAGAGATCAGGACACTGACTCTCCTTCTAAAGGATATTTTCCAGATATTTATATATTTAGTACAAATATATAAATATATTAATAATGTAGATATATTGAGTAAATATATATTCAAATATAAATATATATTATAAATTAAAATAAATATTTAGTACTTCAGAAATATATATTCTTTCCTTTAGTACTTCAAAATGGAGAAAGCAGGAATAACTGAAATGATTATATCTGACAGTTTCTCTCATTTCTAAATCTACATTCAGTAGCTTCATTAGCAACTCAATAACCAGACACTTTCTCACAACTAAAAGACTGCTTGATACAAACTGTTTCCCTGAGCTCTTTCCTCCACAAATATAAAGGACAAAATCTAATGTATTAAGAAAACAAAAACATATAAATTATCTTCTTAAATATCTCAATCTCTAATATCAAAACAAAAAACTATAAAGCAAATAAATCAATTTCAAATTTTCTCATAAAATCCGAAAATAAGGAAAAGTAATGTCACTGCTAAACATAGGTATCTTATTTTAAGAGCAAACAACTGAAAGGAAAACTATTTAAAATTTTTTAAATCTGTTGGTAATCATGATCTTCTAATACTTATCAATCTTCTTCAGTAGCTCTCCATGCTTTGAATTTAAAAATGAATATAAACACATAATGGGAGTGTTTACGTGAAACCACTTGATACGAAGGACACAACCAAACAGCCACAAATATGTAAAAGAACCAAGCAGGGAATAGTCAATATTCAGTAAGTCATTCAGATAATGTATTTTATAGGTTTGCATATGCAAATCTTGGTAGGTCAAACTGCTTTTCTGTGGATTTTAATTACATGGTCTACGTAAAACGTGTGCCTGTTTCAAAGAACATAGTCTATTCTTCAAAAGCATGTGGAAATGAGTTAATGCTGGGTAACTTCATTCAGCAGGGCATTTTCTTCAGAAACACTATTGCCAATCTTAGTTTTTAGTATTTGCAGCAACTTTATTCCTAATCAGGGGTCACATTCCCCTGCCTTTCCAAAAAATTCACAAAATCACTTTTCCTCACAACCCAGCTAATCAGTAAGTAGAGAATACAAACAATTCAATTATTTTATGGAAATTAAATGATTATGCTACAAAATATAAGAAAAACTTATAAATGAATGGATAAATAAAAAGGGGCACTCTGTCTTACCATGTGCCTTATTACGTACCACCCTGCCCTCTCTCCCCAACCAAGATCTGATCACCACAGTTGGTTTTTCTTTGTGAATAAAAATAAATTTGAATTTCTGAAACCTTTTTAACAGCAGGAGAAGGTGGTTCCTAGAATAGTACTGGGCAGTATGCAAAAGGATCAGTGATTATGCAGATGATGCAATGTGGTAATTACCAGTGGATAAATGTGGTAAATACGAACTACAAAGGATATTCACATATCAAATACAACTTTTTTCTTTTCTGATTGCTGACGCCAATACTTCCTTCTCAATGTGTATTAAACTGAATGATAACGATTCATTTGTTAAGGAGCTTCAAAATTTACATACCTATTATTTTATGATTTAAAAAAACCACTATTTTCCCTTGTTTGCCTGAAAATTCATACAGTAAGGAAGCAATTTAACTTCCATGGAACTAAAAGAAAATGTGAAGAATTTTGCTTACATTAAAACCACATATATTTAGAAAATTATTGGGGTGTTTAGCCTGCCAAACACTAAAACAGATTATGCAGTCATTTATCTTATGTGTTACTAAAGTGGTAACTGTTTGATAAGTGCTTCTTATGTTATTGTTATAGTATTAGAATGCAAGGTCTTCTAATTCCAGAACATCTAATGCTTTTTAAACATTTTATGCCATTTGGTTGAAACAGAGAATTCAGATTGAGATAAACCAATCCTTCCTTAGAAACACTAGATGTGAATTCTGATCTACACCTATCTCAAGTTCATTAGGGGAAGAGAGTTGCAGCAAAATATATTGATCATACAGCTGATGCAACTAACTGAATTTAGATTATTTCAGGCATTAAGTTCTGCAACTCCAAGCACAGCTTAAAAAACGAAGTCTATCTCAAGTTTATCATTAGGTAAAGAATTTCAATACTAGACTGACATCATTTCCTCCTGTGGATGTTTGAGCTAAACATAATCCTGTTTTCATTTACATTTTCTTGAAACTTTATAAGCTTTAAGCAAAAGCCACAAAGAAGTATCTTAGTAATGTTATATGTTTGCCAAGTATGTCTGAATAATGCCAACGTAAGAGGTGCTTGAGCAAGATCTACATTCTCCAGAATTAAAACAAAAACAAAAATAGTCAAAATAAAACAATAAAAAAGAAAAGCACATGAATTTGGGATTGAGGTTGGAATAGGAGACAGTTTCAGACCTGGTTTAATCCTGAGAAAGATGGGTCCTGAGAAGTACTAACAGTCATGCTTCTTTTCCTCTTCCCCACTGGAGATTCTAAACACTAAACAGACAATAGAGGGTGGCAGCGCATCAAACAGTATTGCTTACATTGCAACAATGGCCGGCGCAGACAGGCAACACCGAGGCATTAGAGAAAGAACAGGGTAGCCAAATGCCATCCTTCTTCCACCAAGCACTGTAGCTTCTCAGTTTTCCAAGTTAAGAATCACATGCTCAAGAACATTTGAATTCTGGAAAATACTCAGGTTTTTAATGCCACTGCCTGAATCAGGGATAGCAATGGTGACATTTGGCTCTTTAATTTTTTAATCAAAAATGGGAAATTTGGATCTGCAATCTTTGGTACCACAATCTGCCCTTTCCCCCAAAAAAGATTGTACAATGGAAAAAATCTTCAGTAAGGAAGAGGTAGAAGGCATTTAGTCACCTTAAAATTTATTTTCATAAGCATGCAGGACTGATTACTGGAAGAGATGAGCAAATTCACTAAGATTGGAGTGGCCACTCCTAAATATCAAATTCAGAACAATTTTCCAGATAAGAAATTTGACTTTAAAAATCAACCTCAAAAGCCCCCCAAAACTTTTTTCTCATGAATAGAAAACTACTGGAATAAGCTAACCAAAGAATCCAGTCTCATACAACTGGCATTTTTCAAACTACAATACAGAAAACACTAAAAACCAACTATATATAGCCAAAACACTAATCTAAAATAATGTTCAAGAACAACATTTAGAATCTGCATCTTAGTTAAGTAAAACACTGCACTTCTACCCTAGGGTCTCTCTCCATCTGTGTAAAAGCAAGCAGCTCCACAGTACTTTTTTACCTCTCTGAAGAGGACACAAGATACTAAAAATGTCTGCCACAATGGGCAATTTGGACTTCCTGACACAACTATGTAATTAAACAAGCTATTTGTAATGGGGGGAAAAAAGCAAAGAGGTAAGTATTATCTAGGCCATCATTTACTTTTAAGGCAAAAACCATGTATTGCAACATCAACATGCAGAACAGAGATCTCATGAAGATTAATGGGCCCTTAGGGGGAAAGAAAATGGGAAGGAGGGCTGGGAGAACAGCCAAAAGACTAGGGTCAAACTTACAAAACTGTCCAAAAAATTAAGACCAGTACCAGGTTTTACATTAACAATTAAGAACCCGGATGCATCAAAGGGAGAAGCCACATATACTTTTCTACAAATTGCAAGTTGGGAATGGAAAGGTAAGTTATGTGTAGATTTAAATGCCTTTCATTGCTTAAAGCTCAGCTTTCAACAAAAAAATTTAATTTCCTAAAACTTGGTCAGACCAATATCATCTCACACATTAACAAAAAAACACCAGTTCTAATGGTAATGGCTCCAAGTTGGCATTCATACAGGCAAACAAAGGTAAACATTTATAGCTAGATCTAAAACCACCAAACATTCCCTAATGGTAAATTTAATAAAACATATGGGAATCTTCCTTCCAAAAACAAAACAAAAAACCCAAAAACCAAAAAGCCCCCAGTTGTCCTGAAGTTGAAAATTTCTATCAGATCATCAGATCGGAACATGCTTAGTGCATTGCCAATGCTGCCTGTCTGCCCGAGCTCAACAGTGAATCAATACATTAAAGCAATTCACTCAATAAAACTAATCACTGCAGAAAAAATTTCAACACAATTAGTTTCTAACTGCAATCATGCGTCACTAGCTAAAACCCAATCACCCCGTAATTCATTCTGAGACCCCAATTAACACTAATATTGTTAGGCAAATGTTCATTTCATTTGACTATTTTCCTTTGAAAGGGGGAGGATGGGTGAACCCACCCAACTTGGCATCCAAGTAAGAAACTGTCAACAGCTTTTGAAGCAGGCCCCAAAATTATCCTTTTGAATACACAAATCCAAGGACTGAAGAATTCTCTTTATCAACCATGCTCAGTCAGCAAATGTTAACGCCATGGTGACAGATGGGTCAGTGGCTCCCATGCTAGCACAAGCACAAATTATTACAGAAACCCACACTTCAGAGACAAAGGTTAAAATGTGATTTTAGCATTCAGGAAGAAAAGTATATGGGGTTCTTCACTATTCGAATGAATGGAAAATATACAGAACTGTTGAATAAGTAACAAGTGACTACATAAAGCCCTTGGGAGTTTTATATCTCCATATAGATAACTAACCTTGGTTTAAGTTGGAGAGAATTTATTTCAAGTTACTACATTAATAGAGTTAGCTGATTATCCTTCTAGCACAATCTTTCAAAGCAATTATGCATAGCAAATTCAATTTACTATGACTTTTTAAAGATTGAAAGTTTACCAAAGCAATTCTTGGAATTTTACTCTTTGTTCTTTCATGCACAGAACATTTGACTAACCTTATTACAGTGACGCCCAATACCCATTAGGAAGTTATCTGGTTTAATGTCTCTGTGTATAAAATTCTTTGTATGCACATATTCGATTCTACTGATCATCTGGAAAAAAAAAGGGAAGAAATAATTAAGTGATGAAAGAAAACAACACAGTAGTTCTCAATTATCTTTAATAATTTTAGAGTTCACAAAGAGTGCAACACAAAACTAAATGGGAAGAACAACCAGCATCTCCATTTCTCTCTAGATTGATGGAGAGACCTAAACATAAACCTGCAGCATACTGTGGCTTATTTTTCCAGCAATAAGAATAGTAACATAACAGCATCTGATCTGATAGGAAGAGTTGGTTCTTACAATTTTTTAATTAAAAAAGGACTAAATTTAGAGCTGTTTCAGTTGTAATATAAATTATATGAAGCAAAAAAAGCTAAACCACCACTTTTCACCCCCAATCCTATGCCCCTGGAGGTGACCTGTGTTAAAAAGCCTCACATTACCTGGATCTATTTCCATGCTCTTATACATATATGCTTGAGGGTAGGGAATGTCAACCAACTGACAGACACAGCCATATGTAGTTGTTATTTTAAATTTAAATAGAAGCAGCCTATTCACTTCATTCTTGTTTGCTTGTTTTTAACAAAACACATCCCAAACATTCCTGGAAATTGGTAGCATACAACATAAGCATGTAACTTTTATATGAATACAGACATATATATACTGTGTTCCTTTCCACATGCTCTGGACTCTCCCATGTTTTTTTTACCTTACTTATGCATTCTTTTTAATGACTACAAATATTATATTGTACAGATGGTAAGTATTCCCCAACAATCCCCAACTCCTAGTATTTCTACTATAAACAATAATGCCAATTTAAATATACCCTACCTAGTAGTGCTTTTTATTTCTATGGGCTTTAAATCCCATACAATTATAGGGAGAGTTGCTGGGCTAAATGGTATGTATATTTTTCATTTGGATGGGTGCCATCAGACTGCCTTTCAAAATAGGCTACAACAATTCATTTTTCCAGAAGTAGTATTTGAGAGTATTCTTTTTCCCACCAGCAAAGTTACTTTAGTTCTAAACTTTGCTAGATAGGTACTGACCTCACTTGCACTTCTCTAACACTTACTTTGGAAATCTCTTTATGGATCATTTGGATTTTCTATTATATGAACTGTCTGTAAGACAATCTACACTTTTTGTCCACTATTCTTTAGGCTTATCCTTTTCTTGCCAATGTTTAACAATTCTTTGCATACAACAATCTTTTATCTGCCATTTGTTATGTAAATTAATTTTTTAAAAATCTGCCTTTCAACCATTTATGGCATCTCTTCTATAATAGTTTCAATTTTTTAATTATCAAGGATGTCTATCTTTTCTGTACGCTTAGAGGTTGTAGTTGAAAATATTTTCCACATCCAAAGACTGCCAATATTATCTTTCTACCCACATGTTCTTACTCTTCTCAGCAGTATGTGTCAGGATTCTATTTTTTATTTGTCCCCATTTTCCCCAGAGCTTTTATTACCATGGATATACAGATTCTAAATCTTAGTTCTCTACCTTGACAAATGTCTTTTGAAGCCAATTCTGTAATCTCCAGCTTAAACTATTTATACTCCAAGGAAGTAAATATGTACAATGTTTAAATATCATCTTTAGGCACAGCAGCAACTTGTACATGAAAGTAAAACAAAACACTGGACCCACATATTTGTCCTAGCTAAGTAATACCCATCATTAAACCATGACTATTAACTCACTGGGAAAAGGTCAGGCAAAAGACAATCAAATGAAATAGAGATACCATTTGACCCAGGAATTCCACTCCTAGGAATTTACCCTAAGAATGCAGCAGCCCAGTTTCAAAAAGACAGATGCACCCCTATGTTTATCGCAGCACTATTTACAATAGCCAAGAAATGGAAGCAACCTAAGTGTCCATCAGTAGATGAATGGATTAAGATGTGGTACATATACACAATGGAATATTATTCAGCCATAAGAAGAAAACAAATCCTACCATTTGCAACAACATGGATGGAGCTAGAAGGTATTATGCTTAGTGAAATAAGCCAGGCCGAAAAAGACAAGTATTAAATGATTTCACTCCTATGTGGAGTATAAGAACAAAGAAAAAAACTGAAGGAACAAAACAGCAGCAGACTCACAGAACCCAAGAACGGACTAATAGTTACCAAAGGGAAAGGGACTGGGGAGGATGGGTGGGAAGGGAGCGACAAGGGGGAAAAAGGGGCATTACGATTAGCAGATGTAATGTTGGGTGGGCCCGGGGAGGGCTGTACAACTCAGAGAAGACAAGTAGTGACTCTATAGCATCTCACTACGCTGATGGACAGTGACAGTAATGGGGTATGTGGCGGGGACTTGACGTGGGGAGTCTAGTAACCATAATGTTGCACATATAATTGTGGATTAATGATACCAAAAAAAAAATTTTTTTTTAAAGATACTCAAATGACACAATCTACAGACTAACTACTGCAAGTGTTGTCCACCATCTACAGAGCACGATATAGCTGTTACCTCCTTAAACAAATGCTTTCCTACAACCCCCTTCCCTGAATTATTCTTTTTCCTGTTACCAGTGTTCCCAATATAGGATTTTACACAGAACCTTGAACATAATTTAACATTTTTCTCTACTAAAGTTTATGCTCCTAAAGAAAAAGGACTAGTTCTTATTCTTTGCACACTACCCCCATCCTGGTGGTGACCCAGTACAGTGGCACGCCCTGAATAAATGTTCACTGTATGAATGCCTATAGTGTTACTAAGCTTACAGAAGGTAATCTCTTTTATTAGGATTCACTCACATATTAGTTAAAACAAATTAAAAGGTTTTTAAAAACCTTTTTAATCTTTTGATATTTGAATTCATAATATGCCATAAACAGAAGTTATCTGCTAATATTTACTTGAACTACTCTTTTTATGTTAAGCTTAGATACCCGATCCTTGATTACACAAATTAAGTACTTTCTAATCCTTTGAATTTATACTTTCTAAAATTCTGCCTCAAATTCCAATTCAGTGTATCACTCATTTTTTTACTTTATTATGACATCCAATCTATATTTTTAAAATGTCATTCTCTTCCACAGTACTTTAATAAACACAGTTTAACTTGAAGCATTTCCAGCATTTTCCTGCCCTTAAAAGGAAGAGCAAATCCTGACCAAAATTTAATATTGTAAATGCCCTGGCATTTACCTATTATCTTTTACAGTATGTTTCTTTAGGTTTGTTCCTGACCCATGCCCCATTCTTTCAATTTTTTAAAACTAGTTTCCTTTCCTAAAACCAAAAATTCTGAGCTCTGCTTTAAAGTAATTTAATCTAACCTCTAGACAGTACATGAATCTAATACAAGGTATCTCAAAAATTTCCCTAGTTTTGCTTAAGTAACTACCAATGGCTGAGAATCCAATACTTCCAGGAGCATCTACTTGGTCAAAAATCCTTATTTCAGTCCTTTATTTTCCTCAAAAAATATAGCTCTTAGAAAAGTCACATACTTAATACACAGCATTCAGTTTGCTTAATTTAACCATAATATGTATATATATTTATATGTACTTATTTTCATACATACACTCTGAACCCTTTCTTCAAACATTATCTTGTAAGTTCTTTATAATCTTATAAGGAAACCCAGTATATTCAACACTAAAATGCACTCTGTCTGATGGAACAGATTGAAAAGTACTAGTCTACAGGTGATAAACCTACATAATCTGTTTTTGTCCTATAATCACAGGAAAACATTCACAGATCATATTAGAGTAGTACACTTGAATGACTACACCCTACTATTATGTCTTTTTTTGCTGATCCCAAAGTTAAATAGACACGGGATCATAATACTATGGTTTACAAACATTTAAATTACAGTTAAATAGTAGTAAACAGCAGCGTTCTCAGTTTTTTTCTCATCAAAAGTTCACATACCTGGTCAGCTAACATAAGTACAGTTTTCATTGTGAACCTTCTTGAACAGAAATTGAAGAGGTCTTCGAGGCTGGGCCCAAGAAGATCCATGACTAGAACATTGTAGTCTTTTTCCTGTCCATACCACCTAACAAAACAGAAGGGGAAAAGGAAAATTATGAAAAGCTGATTATCACTTAATATCACCAAATTTAAAAAATTCTTAAACCCTAAGAATAAGATAGTTTTCCTTTTCTGTTTATGTTTTATTTAAGTTTCCCTCTATTCAGATGATGAACGCACTGACTGACTATACCACCCAACACAAAATAAGAGTAAGGGGACTTTCTCCTTTTGTCAAGTGACCCAATGTTCTATTGAGAAAGGACTTGCATAGCAGCCTTAATACTCCTCTTACCCGAGCAGCCAAATTCTATACTCATCTGTCAGATTCTTGTGACAGTGGCCAAGTTCCTTAATCTCACCTGGTCCTACTTCCTAGCTGAAAAAATGGAGATTATTTGCCCTACTTGCCATTCTAAAATGTTTCAGAAAGCAAAGATCCCTCTTATTATAACTCCTGTCCCATTGCCTACCAAGTTCTACTTAATCAATAATTACTTGTCTTTTTTTTTTATAAAGGAGTCATATTTTTGCTTAGTCTCAATTACAGAAAATAACCAGTATTACCACAAATATGACTTTGCTTTTGATTATTTTAAATATACCATGCTGTATTACTGTGGATAAATAAATGTACATTTTGTCCCCAAAAGCTCAAGGAATATCTACAGCTAATTTCAGAGACTCCAAGGAGTAGGAACTACTGCAATAGGTGATTCCACATTTCTGTATACGTATAGACATCTGGTAAGGGTATTTCCCTAAAAATAAATACTACCATTTTAATTTCAATCTTATCTAGATTACAAATTTTGCCTGAAAACTGGCCAGTATTTTAAATTAAAAAAAGGCAAGCTATTTTAATGCTAGCCTGAAGTGATTTGTTAACTCCAATAAGAACTGATACCAACACAGGACATGAATAGACACTTCTCTAAAGAAGAAATTCAGATGGCCAACAGGCACATGAAAAAATGCTCCACATCGCTAATCATCAGAGAAATGCAAATTAAAACCACAATGAGATATCACCTCACACCAGTGAGGATGGCCAACATCCAAAACACAAACAACAACAAATGTTGGCGAGGATGTGGAGAGAGGGGAACCCTCCTACATTGCTGGTGGGAATGCAAATTAGTTCAACCATTGTGGAAAGCAGTATGGAGGTTCCTCAAAAAACTCAAAATAGAAATACCATATGACCCAGGAATCCCACTCCTAGGAATTTACCCCAAGAATGCAGCAGCCCAGTTTCAAAAAGACAGATGCACCCCTATGTTTATTGCAGCACTATTTACAATAGCCAAGAAATGGAAGCAACCTAAGTGCCCATCAGTAGATGAATGGATTAAGAAGATGTGGTACATATACACAATGAAATATTACGCAGCCATAAGAAAAAAACAAATCCTACCATTTGCAACAACATGGATGGAGCTGGAGGGTATTATGCTCAGTGAAATAAGCCAGGCCAAAAAAGACAAGTACCAAATGATCTCACTCATATGTGGAGTATAAGAAGAAAAAAAAAAAAAAACTGAAGGAACAAAACAGCAGCAGACTCACAGAACCCAAGAACGGACTAATAGTTACCAAAGGGAAAGGGACTGGGGAAGAAGGGTGGGAAGGGAGGGATAAGAGGGTAAAAGGGGCATTACGATTGGCAGACATAGGGTGAGGAGGCATGGGGGGGACTGTACAGCTCAGAGAAGACAAGTAGTGATTCTCATCTCACTACGCTGATGGACAGTGACTGTAGTAGGGTTGGTGGGGGGGACCTGATGAAGGGGGTAGTTTAATCATCACAATATTACTCATGTAATTGTAGGTTAATGATACTAAAATAAAATAAATTGTAAAAACAAAAAAAGAACTGATACCAAAATATACCATATTTGAGAAATATGTTTTTAAAATATTCAAAGGGGGGGAAAAAAATCTTATAAAAAAATAAAGCCCTGTATCCAAGGCATTAACAAGTATCAGTCTAGTAGGAAACTATTTAGTGCTTTTAGTGTTACTTCTGTTTTACAATTTTGCTCTAACATTGTTTTATCGATATGCCAATTAAAAGAAAATCAAGATTTAAGCTAGCATATGGGGATTTAACACTTTTTCTAGAGAATACAAAATTAACTACCTATGTGTGGTCCCATATTTAGATGTAATGAATATGGCTCCCTGCAATCTTATGTTGAGAATAAAAGAACACAAGGGAACTTAACATTTACATGAAAGAAAAGGTTACAGTGACAGGTTTTTGAGGGTGGGGTTTGGGGGTAGGCATGGGAGGAAGTAGATAAAATATAACAAATAATAATATTAAAAGGTAAAAGAGGAACAAAGTAAACAGGTTATACTCTCCTTTCCTTTTTCTTCCCCCTGAATTACAGAGGCAATCTGTGCTAATTTATCTAGATTTTAAAGAAAAAGAAATGACTCTATACAGTAACACTAAATCCAGAGAGCTAGGGCAGTGACATGAAGGCACAAAAGTCAAAGATGAAAGGGAAAGCATGGACCGATTGTCATAAGACCACATATCTCTCCATCAACAGATTCACACCACTGGCCCCCTAGCAAAACTACAATAAACAAGCAAGTTTTACAATCCATCTAAATGCAAACACAAATCTAAAATATAAAAGTCACAAATCCATACTCCGTATTTTCATGCAATCACACATGATTTCATAAAGCACTTTTGAGAAATCACCTGCAAAATAAGCCTTTACCAGAATCTTCTAATAATTAGAAACCAAGGAGAATTAGATAAACTCAGAAACACACTTTTTAAAAAAAGCCAGTTATTGGGCATTTTTCTCCTTACTTGTTAAGTGCATAAGACATATCCGCTATTCTCAATGTAAAGATAAATAGTCCATAAAAAACAGCTAAAATATAAATGTTTCAAAAGGATTTTTCTCCATGTAGCAACTGTGCATTTCTGAAATAATTAGGTCTTTCTGCTGTATGGAGATTGGTACTATAACTTCTTAACCCTAAGTGACAGGTGTTTCTATCTTTCAAACTTCCTTTTGGTCTCAAGGAATATATAGCGTATTTCTCTAAAGCTAACACCTCACACCCTCCCTATCTGTGCTTTCCACCTGTCTTAACTCCTGCAGATATTATTATACACAGATTAGGAGCTCAGAAGACTCTTCTCCTATCCAAAGTCTACTTACTCAGTTTCTATCTACACTCACCTCCATGTTTTGTTTCTATTCCAAGAGCATGTAACTATTTCCAGTCCCAACACCCTAACACCAGATGCCAAAGAATTGTTTCTTACTTAATAGCCTTCCATATTCATCTCCTATTTCACAGAATTCCCATAGCCATTAACTATGCTTGTATCCACAATCTAACTTCTTGACAATACAATATTCAGGTACTGTTACTTTGGTGTTCCTGTCTCTGTATCTGGTAGGATAGCGCTTACTGGGGTTTTCTGTTTGTTTTTTTAATAGTCTTCAAGGAATCTGAGTAATGAGCAGGCACTAACCTGATTCTTTGAGATCATTTTAAGTTTGCAGACAACCTGAAACATACCAACACGGAAACCTCACACCTATTCTCTACTTTCTAGGTGCCTTTAGCCTAGAAACTCAGGTCATCTTTAACATTTTTTATGTGAGTGAGTGCGATTTTGTACTGCTATTAATTACACAGTGGTAAAGTGATGTGCACAATATAGGTACTCAGATAAACATGAGACAAAACAAAGAACTCTGATCTGATTTGGAGTTCCTCAACTGTCCTAACAGTTCTTAAAACATGCAGAACCATCAAGCAATTTAATGGATGAAAGTTAAAAAAAAAGTTCAAGGGGGCTCATTTTCCATTTGTTTCAAATCAGTGTCTTCAGACCTAATGTTGCCTGACAAATCAAGTAAGCTGAAGAATGAGTTTGCAATTTATATATAACCATCACTACTCACTTAGAACGTAATGAGAGGGAGGTACCTTAAGGTCTGAAGAAGATGCTAAGGCAAGATCCATCTCCTTGCTCTCAAATCCTTTCCTCTAAAAACCATATCCAAACTAAACCTCTTTTAAAAATTAAGACACACATAAAGAGCACAACTATATGATACACGCACAAGTCATTCAGGCTGACAAAAAAATGCTAAGAGAACTGAGAAAACCAAAAGATCAATGGGAATTAAATCTGCCAAAGAAGCCTTATGAAAACGGTCTGTGTTGCCAAACAGACCCTGAAGGAGGGATCATATTTTGATAGAGAGGCAGAAAAAGGTGTGATAGGGAGGTGCAAGAACCAGACTATGGGGGCCCCTACAGAGGGGAGAGCCAAGGCAGCTGATCATTTGGGGTTATATATGGACTCCCGAATGCCAGGCTAAAGAGCATTGAGTTCTATAAATAACTTGGGGAACCATCAGTAGAAAGTGGCTAGGATATAATGTAATTAAACCAATACTTTAGGGCTAGCCTTAGCAGTATGTAATACAGAAATCAGGGAGTAGGGGAAGGAGTAACAATGACATGGGGACCAATTAAATGTGCTAATAGTTGGGAGATAGGAAGTTATTTAGGAAAGAAACTGAGTGACTGAAGTGAAATAGATTAAGTACTGCTGTGAGGCTAAAGGAATTCCAAGAACAATAAACCATAATTATCGTAAGTATGCAGTTCAGATTAAATTATTTCCATCCCTATGCATATACCAATAATAACAGAAAAAAAATATCTATTTAATGTGGGTCTTCCCCTTTAGACTATCAGCTTGAGAGGTCTGATGGTTAATTTTATGCATCAGTCTGACTGGGCTAAGGGATGCTGGAATAGTTGGTAAAACATTATTTTGGGGTGTGTCTGTAAAGGTGTCTGAAGATTTGAATCAAAACAACTAGCATCTGAATGATAGACTAAGTAGTAAAGATCACTTTCCAAATGTAGAAGGCCTGAATAAAAGGGAACTGAACAAAAAAGGCAGAGGGGAAAATTCGCTCTGCTAGAGCCAGGGCATCCATCTTCTCCTGCCCTTGGCTATCTGTGCTCCTGGTTCTCAGGTCTTAGGACTCAGGCTGGGAGTTAAAGCATTGGCTCCCCTGGTTCTCAGGACTTTAGGCGTGGACTAGAATACCACTGAT
The DNA here is from genome assembly GCA_029783875.1 of Phataginus tricuspis. Classification (NCBI taxonomy): domain Eukaryota; kingdom Metazoa; phylum Chordata; class Mammalia; order Pholidota; family Manidae; genus Phataginus; species Phataginus tricuspis. The sequence goes on along the minus strand of JAQQAC010020790.1, from coordinate 27,699,550 downwards.
TTGTACAGTGAGGAAAACAAGGAATACAAAAACACTCCCTGCACTGAAAATATGAAATCATCAGGAAGCATCTACTCATTCAACTAAGCCAAGTAGTTATGAAAGTTTAAAAGTAACAGTTCTGTTTTCTTATGCCATTTATCTTCCTGTCTATAAGTTATTAATGTCAGTCTTCACCGAACAACTACAAAATAAGGACTGAATCAGTGCTATAATATACTCATTTTCATTGCATCCACATTCTCTGCACATTGTCTCTCAAACCTAGTTTCTTGCCAGTTCATCATCATCCAACCTTTACATTCTCTATGAGCACAGAAAATAAGGCCCTGATCTAGTACATTCTTGCTAACCTCTTAAGCACTAGTTCAAATTACCCTGGCCTACTGCTAACAATTCCAGCCACATTGCTCTCTTTTGTTTAAATTCTTTTTAATATTCCCATACATTAATATTCATTTGAGCCATTCATAATAGCACAACTTTGCCATTCATAAGAGATATTCTTAAAATTATAGATACCTATTCTTGCCATCCTTAACCAGATCCAAACTACCATGATCAAAGAAATTACCTACAGGCAATTCTTGCTTATCTTTTCCAAAACTCTTTTCCTTCCTGCTTCTCATTACAATCATGCCATGTTGGCCTCTGTTCCTCTTTATGTTTTATTCTGGGTGTGTTTGTGTGTTGGGGTTAACAATTCATTTACAGCCCTTAAGAAAGGCACTTCCTTCTCCCCTCCCCTTCTGAATTACCAGATTCCAACATCAGGGCACTCTCAACCACAACACAACCCCTCTATTCTCAATTTAAATTCCTCAGAAGTCACCAATCCTTCCGGTACTGCCTTCATTTGTTGATTATTTCTGGAAACTGTAGGCATCTGAACTAACTTGAGTCTTAGACACTGTAACCTTTAATCTCAAACTGTCAGAATTTACTAAGCTTTATCTTATTAACGGAATTCATCATGAAAATAGAACAAATAATTTGATTCATGGTTAATTCTTCAGCCTTTCTGAAAAAGAACTAGACATCAAAGTAAATGTGGGTTACCTTCTGGCTTTCTATTAATTCTTGGTAAAAAGTCTGCTGTATTAACTGTCATTCTCCTTAAGCTTCCCCTGCCCATATTTGTGAATGTAATGTGTGGCCTTCATTTTATTTTGAATACAAAGCTCCTAGAATTTAGGATCTAAACCTGATTTATCCTGCCATCAAAAATTTAAGAGTATCAATCTATTTCCTTCTCTTGCAATTTCACACTTTATGAATCTGCAATTCAGATTTTAAAAGGTCAGTAACATATAATCTTTACCTGTAATCTTTTGGATTTACAAACTATAGAAATACCTTTGAAATGGCTTGGGATCCAGAGCATTTTTGCTAGAGAAAGACACTCAGTGTTGCTATTTGGTTACTGCAGGAACTGGAGAATCAGGTTTAATAAAGAAAATAGAGGGGGGTAGGTGAAATAGGTAAAGGGAATAATGAAGCACAAGAATCCCAACTACAGTATAAATTAGCCAAGGAGATGGAATTATAGCATAGGGACTATTGTCAATGATACTGTAATATCACTGTATGTTGACAGATAGTAACAACACAACTGGGGTGAGCATTTAATAACGTAGGTAACTGTCAAATCACAATGTTGTACACCTTAAACCAATACAACATTGTACATTAACTACACCTCAATGAAAGAAAAGAAAAGAAAAAGAAAAAAATTAGATAGACACTGTAGAAATACACCAGCTAGAACTACCTAAGTACAAATAGAGAACAGACTGACTTCTCCATACTGACAACTTAGACATGAAGCAACTGGGAAAAGAAACATAGTTTTAGCTCTGGGTATGGTGATTAGAGAAATAATGCTGATAATGTGACAATTTCAAATTTTAGATATTAATTCAACCTTTTACTTCAACTTTCCCCAGAATTGTTCAACCTTTTTAGACTAGCTGACTTCCTTCTTTACAATTCCACACCCCTGGGAAGGGCATTAAGAAGGTTGTTAGTAAAACTGAATCAGATTAGGAAGAAAAAAGAACGTAAGTATTAGAAATCTACCTTGAAAGACAAAGCTCACAATCCCATATGTTTAGTTACAATTATCAAGAACCTGTTCAAACAAGCTGGGGAGTGGTGGTGGAGTAGCTCATTCTACACCAGTCCTGTATCTTTTTGATGCCATAGATACCCCCACCTTTGGTAGTCTGATAAAGCCTGTATATCCCTTCTCAGAATATTTTAAATACATAAAATAAAATACACAGCATTGTACTGTACATGAACTCAATTATAGGGAAATTCAGCTACCATAAAAAAATCAATTTTGATACAGTAATATACATGCTCTTTGTTAACCCATTACATAAGAAGATACAGGGCAGGTCTAATTAGTACTATAATTTTGTAGTGATGAGTGTAAAGAATATTTTGAGATAACCTGCAGCAATAATGTGATATGGAAGTATCTGCTTTCTATGGCTGACAAAACCATAGATAGGTACTGCTTGCTAAAACTAGTGAGGGTTTCTTGCCTACATTTATAATGTAAAGAAATACAGATCTTCCTCAATTTGCAATGGGGTTGCACCCTGATAAACCCATCTCATGTGGAAAATATCTTTAGTTGGAAATATATTTAATACAGCTTACCTAACTTAAACAGGCTCAGAACTATTAGTCTATAGTTGGGCAAAATCATCTAGCACATACACTCCTCTATAATAAAGTGTTTAGTATCTCATGTAATTCACTGAATGCTGTACTGAAAGTGAAAAAGACAGTTGTTAAGAGTATCGGCTGTTTAGCCTCCTGAATGCATGGCTGACTGTGAGCAGCAGGCGGCTACCGCTGCCAGCATCATAAGAGTATCAGACCACGTTATCACTAGGCCTGGGAAAAGATCAAAATTCAAAATTACAAGTATGGTTTCTACTGAATGCATGCATATCGCTTTCACACCATTGTAAAGTAGAAAAACCCTAAACTGAACCACAGCAAGTTAAGTCTTACCAGAATTAGTTAGCAGTTCATGAAAATAAAAAAGTAATTTTTGCTATCCAAATTCACCAACATCTTGGATGGTAGAGGGGGGGACAATCTTCCCCACTAGGTTAAGAACCCCTGCTCTCAACTGATTTTTAAAGTAAACAGAGCTATAGAATAAGATCTAAAACCAGGACACATGTTTTATTCAGCAATATTGTCAACTAAGTTGACTCATTTTCCTTTACCCTAACCCTCCTCTAGACTACTACTAATTCTTTTGCTCACAGTATCAATCCTATGATCCCTGAATTATGCTGTAACATTTTCATATTCCTCTCATTTCTTACCCTTTGCCTTCAAAGATACATCAATGTTCCTTAACCTGAAAAATTATAACACAGAAAAAAAAGTTTTCATCCATATCCCTATTAACTACTAAAGCTACTATTCATTTATTTATTCAATATTTATGGTGGCTAACAAGACTAAGCCAAATAATTCCTGCTCCAACAGTTTATAGCACAGTGTGAAGGCCAGTAATTAACACATGTGAGTGAAGGAAAGACCAGTGATGAGAGGGTACAAACTATGGGGACTCTATCTTTTAGAAGGAGACATTAGAGAAAGCGTCTCTGATGACAAAGTATTACTGATTCTTGAAGCATAAAGGGAAGTTGGCCAGGTGAAGGTGTTGGCAGTGTGCCTAAAGCTTTGTGTTCACAGGAAACTAAAAGTAGCCTTCATGGCTGGTACACAGGGAGACGAGATCACCTTGTTTTCTTGCTCACCAGTTAACTTGTTCAAAACCTATTTATATTTGCCACCTTACTCAAGTTTTTTTCTTGGTTCCCAGTAGAATGGTCATCATTCTCATCATACTACCCAAAATTGTAATTCAAGGATCACAGATGATCTGATTTTTGTCAGTCCTTGTTGTCACTGCTTTAAAATTGCTAGCATTTCTTAAAATAGTCACTGCCTCTGCAAAATAGCCACTAACTACCCCCAACAGCTCAATACAGTGGAGTGTCAAGACCTTGGCACAGTATTTCTCAAAGTGTGGTCCTGGAGTATTCAGCAGAAATTATCTGGAGTACTTGTTAAAAATACAGACCCTTGGGCCCCACTCCAGAATTGGTCTAAGAGAAATCTAGGGGTGAGATGGTAAAACCTGCATTTTTAAATGAGTGCTGTAGGTTATTATGCATGGTTGATGTCTGCAAAGTGCTAAGAAAGCAGGATTCACTGGATGCCTTACTAGGATCCCATTCATGTGATCAATCAGGATGTAATCTCTCTGTGGTTCAGGAAGCTGTTTGGATCAGGAAACTGGAGCTCACGTGCATGGCATATGATCAAAAAGAATTTAAGCCTCATAACATTTTTGCCTGTTCAACTGTACTGTGTCCAGGTATCTTCAACTGTGCCTGGCACAAAATAGGCACTCATATTATATATTTGTTGACTGAATGAAGAAATGCTTGCTTATTCTCTAGAAGGTACTATATAAGGTGCTATAAAGTGGACGTTCACCAAGACACTGAATAAACATCAGAGCTTTTAAAGAGTTGAAGCTTAACACCTCTCCTGCCCTAAGTACATGAAGTATTAATATTATGGAGATTCAAAACTGGGAACACTAGGATTTCAGTAAGCAGAGCTTGGTGGGAAAAATAATTTTAATTGAGTGAGAACAGCTCAAAATAAAACAACCTATCCTGAATACCTAGTGAAAAGCATATTAAAGGAACAGAAAAGGGAAACAATGACATTTATATAAAACTATAAACTCCAGTCTGATGAGAAGGATTTCGTTATTTCAATATAATAATGAAATATTTCATTATTTCAATTATTACCAAATGTTACAATGTGTTCGACACTTCTAGTGAATAACTTGGAAAATCTGGAACTCAAAATTTACAAAAATTTCACGCTACCACTTTCCAACAAACAAAACAGCTATAAATCAGATCTCTCTTACCCTTTCCATAAAAGCCACCTTAATCACACAATAGCATGGCAGTGTAGGGAAATGTAACATAAATATTTAAGAGCAGCTTCCAGATGACCTGAAATATAGGACAACCTCAAACTTCAGAAATTTGGAAAGCTACACTGCACACTTAACGATGGCTTAGCCACTGCCGCCATCTTGTCTACCTTTAAAAACATCCTCTAGTACGTAAGTAGTAACTTCCTGGTGTTGAACTAGAACCAAAAAAATTCCCAAAGTACTACCACTAAGAGATGCCGACAGATACTTAAGCTGACAAATGTCCACAAGAACCTTTACTGTGAATTTAACGGACATTAGCATTTAATACGATAGTATCTTTACACTAGCATTCAGGGCTAAGTGAACTAGTAGTACAGCCAAATTTCTATTTGTAAACGGGCTGCCAGCTGCTGAGTTCAGCTGAATACTTAAGAAATACTAAGTACTACAGACATGATGAATATTTCCTTTAGGAACTTTGCATTCATCAGGTAACTCCACTCCTAAAATTCTGTAAATGTATAGGAACCATAATTTTCTACAAGGTTCCATTAGAAAGGTAAATGCATAGATAAAACAAATGAAGAATTTCCTTATTATTAGTGCCTATTATTCGAATCATTACCCAGCACTGTACTAAAAAACATAAAAAATACTTCCATCAGCAAGAGATGGTTCTTTCCCTCAAGAAGTTTCTAGAATGCTTTCCTGAAGGAATGCATCTGAGAAAAATGAATAGGAAAATGATTTCACATATTGGTTTTAGATACTTTTTAGAAATCAAATCATTTGATTGTATGGGATCACAGTGCACTTTCTATATATATCATGTTTCCTGGTATAGGATTTCCTAAATTAACCTCGTAATCATAGGAGGAGGTGAATACTAAGAATCCAGTCATATTAGTTGTAGTTCTAGTAAAGATGAGGGTTAGTGGATGTGGGTAGCAAAACACTATTATTAACCTCTACAACAGAGTAGAGTGGTTCCTCAACTCTGCTGCACCTAATAATCATCTGGGGAGCTTTTATAATTCTTGATGCCTAAGTCATACCCCAAATCAATTAAATATCTGATCAGGTATGAAAAACTTTTGTAAAGTTCTCCATGTGATTCCAATATGCAACAAAGTTTGGGAACTAGTACAGTTGAGAGAGGCAGAATAATCTATTCAAATAGTGCATTAGTTGTGGTACTTCAGGCAAATAAGTACTATGACTCATGGAGTTTATTAGAAACCCCAACTTAAGGATTGCTGTAATAATTCAGACCAAGGGCAATAATAGATAATGACTTTTTTTTCTTGCAGAGAAATGGAAGAAGGAATGCTTAGTCACAGTGAATTCAATCAACTACGCACTGATTTCAATAGTACATACCAATGTTATGCTAAAACGCAGCTATACATTAAAGTTAGAACAAATAATTACTGCATCAGAGAATGGCAGAGGCAGCTTTTATATAATTTATGTAATGCATTAAAAACAATCTTTAAGATCTAGTTGGTCCCACAAAATCCCTTTCATTAACGAAAGCTGAGACTACAAATTAGAAAATTCATCCTAGGTTCACATCTAAATGACATCACAGACAGAACCGTAACTCTTCTTGATTCTCAATATAATGCTCTTTCCATTTCCCTTTATATTGAGGATCAGAAAGTACTCTCCAGCTAAGCCTTTTTATATAGCACTTCCAAAATCCCCACTAAAACAATCACCCCACTGATGACTTACACACGAGGAAAAGGCAGTATTCTAGTTCTTCAAAGATGAAGATAAAGATCTCAACTGACACCAAGTATTCACCCACCCTCACCTGATTATTCTATTAATTAAGTCTTAGTGTTCTTCATGGTGATAAACAGATTACTAACCATAAGTCTTGTATGTGGACAAATCGACATCAAATCCAGAAAAAAATACGTAAATATGATCAAAAAACTAACTTAAACAGAAGAAACCTATGTTGTCACAGACTGTAGGTTACTAAGGACTAGCAGTATTAAAAAATATTTTTTTTCATCTCAATGTGTGTGGGTTACCAGTGTATGCATTTTCTAAAACTGATTCAATGGCACATAAACATCTGTGCATTTTACTGCACGTAAATCACATCTCATTAAGACATGCATTAGTTCATGTTACATGATTACTGTTCATTCAAAATTTCAAAAGCCACCTGAGATTGTACTGCTAACAAAAATAGTATCAAAAAAACATCATTTAAACTATTCATTTATATTATGAATGCTATAAGGTACTCATTTAACCTCAGAAAATGCGTTGAACTCAAGACTGATTTTTAAGAGCTTACAGAAGCTTTCAAGGTTCAATTTATGTTTCAAATTCTAGTTTTTTCTCTTTACAGACTTCTTGACAATAAAGTTTCTTATTAAACACTGACAGATCATGAGAAACCTAGCTAAATAATACTTTAGGTATACCTTAAATATACTTTGAAACAAAATGATTTAGTTCTAAATATGACTAAAACCAAGGTAGTTAAATCCATATACTATACATGGGTTCACAAGTATTTACTCCAATTTAAGGTACAAATTAATTTTTGTCCAACAAAAATTCTCAACCTGTGCAAATCTTTGGATTCATAAGAGAAACAGGCCAGGGCAAGCAAGGCCAGCAAATGGTGGGGGAGGGTGGGGAGTAGGAACTATAAGCACTTGGTTAAATAATAATACAAACAATAGCCTACTTACATTCAAGGAAGAGCTTTTCAGTTTCTCTGCATGTGGCCCACCCAATGTTTCAAGGTAAAGTATGGCTTTGCACCACCAAATGGAAAGGTGTGGGGTATGTGAGCAGACATGATTTGACCTTGACATAAAGGTGAAAATGGCTCACAGTTAAATGGGAGTTAGGCGACTCTGGTAACCCCCAAGACTCAATAGTCTTTATTATGAGATGTTGGGCTCTATCAGGTTTCATCCAGCTCAAAAATGCCACCTTCTATTCCCTAACTAGAATCCATTATAAGCCAATATGAAGCCCCATTAGTGTACCATGGATTCAGTTACCCTGAGTTAAAATTACATTTCCCATGCATTCAATGATCTGCAATGTGTATCTCTAATAAAGACATACCCAGTGCAATGCCACCTTGGTTCTCTGATAACAGCATCAGAACTTATTTACAAGATAAGTTTAATCTTAATCAAAAGCTAAGATTAAAATATAAATGCTTTTAACACTGAAGAGTAAGAATTAACTAGCATTTTATAAGGATCTTCTAGAATGCTTGACATTCAGAGGGCAAAAAAAAAAAGTGGTTAAAAAACAAGGCAGCAAGTCTCCCATGCCCCAACACCTTCTCTCTTCATCCCTGTAGAAGTATTCCCTCAACTACCTTTCTTCTCAATGGTAGGTAACCTATGTTCCTTGAGTGGCGTGTCATTACCAAAATAACATTCAAAGGTTAAGATCTTAACATAACATCAAACTGTGATGAAATGGCTTTCTAGCTATTATTATCCAGTCTTAAAATTTCAGAGCTGACAAAGAAGACAAGTAGTGATTCTCATCTCACTACACTGATGGACAGTGACTGTAATAGGGTTGGTGGGGGGGACCTGATGAAGGGGGTAGTTTAATCATCACAATATTGCTCATGTAATTGTAGGTTAATGATACTAAAATAAAATAAATTGTTTAAAAAAAAATTTCAGAGCTGAAAGCTCTGGGAACAACTAGGCCAATTACTTTTACTTAAGTAGGGAACCGTGTTCAAGCAAAACCATACCCAAAAGCTCAGCAAGCAAAACTGTTTTTCCAGCAGAATAGGAAACCCTAAACCTTTCTGTCCAGCACTCTCCTGTGCCTCTAACAATGTTAAATCATTACTAACTTGGTAAAATTCTTTTATTTCATGGATGAGGAAACTGATAGGCCCAAAGAGCCTTGTTAAGGGCTTGAGAGATCGCAGATTTAGTTTGACTGTATCATAATCACTTCTTTTGAGAGCATTAATTCAAGTTGAAATAGAGAGACAAAAAGGAAGGGCTGTAACAAAAATACAGTAATTTTAAACAAGCTCCCAGAGGTCAATTCATAAGGCCCAAAGATCTTAGTTTCTTAAAAATATCAAGAGACTGAATGACATCCTCTTATTCTTGCTTCTTAACACTGGACACTACACTTCTGTGTAACAACAGATCCCTCAGAAAAGCCCTTTTGTAGTAGGGACAAGGATTAGTGAGGTCTGCTATGTAAGCCAAGTGATTTTCAGCCCCTTTTAGGATAACTCAAAGTAACTTAAAAGAAAATGGCCGCTGGGGTGAGGAATGAGTGCAAATGCAGCAGAATCTAATTTTTAAAAATTAGTGTTAACACTTCTACAATGGATACACACAGACTGTCTTATTTAATCTAGTTAAACGGTCAATTTTATCCAATATTTACCAAATGCATACACTGAGTGTATACTATATATAAATGTGGAAATAGTGGGGCACAAACGGGATGGATAGATGTTACTACCCAAATAAAGAATGCTAATGAAAAGTCTTTTATCCTTTCTGCTTCTGTGGAAAAAGTTCTCTCACACTTCAAAAGCAAACAACCACCTTTATTTCTAGGTACCACACCACCACCACTCCTAAAACAAATCTCTTTCCCCGCCTTCGTCCAATTACTACACTACACCTTAGGACGACTCCCAGAAGCCTCACTATTCTTGGATGCCCTCCCCAACCAGTTCACCAAGCTTTCTTCCTTAGAGCCAGATCCTGAAATCCCATCTCCTCTCCCAGGAAGCCGTAACTTGAAAGCCAGGTTAATCTGTCATTAGCTCCACCCAAAAACAGGTTAACTACCACAACTCTCTCTGAACTCAACATCTTTTAATAGATGCCTATTATTTTTGCTCATAAATTAATCTCATTTATTCATGTGCTTTTTCAGTATATTAACTACTGCCCTTGTTGGTTTCTGTTAGTGCTGTCCTTAAATAAAAGCTACCAGATAAAAGGGCATGTATTTAATTTGGGTTTAGCACTGAAAATGCCAGATGCTTAGCACTTTTTAAAAATTACCTTCAAATACATTAAATTCAACCTGACTTTTGAAATTCATAAAACCTCCAAACATGGTCTCAAAAGCATTATGCTAAGTGACAGAAGCCAGACACAAATGACCTCATACTGTATGATTGCATCTACATGAAATTCTAGGAAAAACTAGTAATGGAAAGCAAATCAGTATGGGCCAGGGGTGGATAGAACTATATGCAAAGGGAAAAGAGTGTTAAAATTTTAGGCTACTACAAAATCTTTTTCTTTTGGAAAGAAAAAAAGTTAAAATTTTCATTAAGATTTTTACACAGTAACAAATTTTTTCCAACACAGCAGTGTTTTTTGGGGGAAGGATGGGAATCATTTAAAACCTCTGATTCACCTTAATCTCTACCTCATAAAGCTGGAATTTTCTCCCAAATAATTTATCACTTACAACTAATAGAACATTTTATCATTTAGTTCTCCATAAAAAATGCCTATCAGCATTGGAAATATTTTAAAGATAGTGTTATTGGTTGTTTCCACATCAGAATTAATGTATATAATCCAGTCCTTAATTTAAGATGTGAAGAATAGAAACTCGAACATAAAAAGAGGGTAAATACCATTACACTGAATTTTTATTTATTCTAGATCTTGTTGCCAATATTGTATGAGTAATTGTTGGAAAATGGTTGGGTTTTAAACTATTTTAGTCCCTAATGTAGAAACTAAAAAGTCTCTAAGTCTTATATAGTATCTATGATTCATATATAGTCACTGTGCTTTAATCTCAAAAGTCAAATTACTCAAAAACCCCTCAGAGTTAACCATTTAAAAGAACCCAATATCTTTATGTGGTCATTTTTTATCCCTATTACTATTATTATTTGCCTTTACCACTATCCCACCCGCTAAAGTGCCACAATTTCCCTGACACTTAAGTTATTACTAAGTAACTCAACAGGTTATAGATACTTATCAAACTGTGGTACGTAAGTGATTAAGCTTTCTTTTAATACATCTGATTTCAGTAAATTTCAACATAGTTTGTGCTGCTCAAACTGCCTTTACCGTTGCTCATAAAAACTTAGTACAGACTGAAAGGCAGCAAACTTCACCATCCATGAAAGAGTAATTAACACTTCTAAAAGGATTGTGAAGGATTTCGCAATGTATAATCTAACAATTTCAAATCGCATCTGCTGCAAGATCAGACTGTCATTATGCCATCTCTCTCCTTGAACCCCACCGCCGACTTGCAGCTTTATTTTTGCCTTTTAAAAGGTTTAATCCATTCAGGGCTGCTCAGTGGGAATCAAGGAAGCATAACTTGGGAACCCAAGCAGAAAAAAGGGCAGGACTACGTGGTCTTGAGTCGCGTCGTTCCGCCATTTTCTAAGCGGAGGAGGAAGACATGTTGGAACAAAAACACAACAAAAGAGCAGCCATTTCCCAAGCCAGCTCCACCAGCAACCCCAACTGGTCGAGCCCGCTCCCTTCGGCCCCTGCAAACCCACTTCCACTCCCGGGACAAGCCTAAGAACATCCGAGCTGCCGGCGTAAGGAAAAAGGCAGCCAGCGCTTCCCCGCAGGGATCAAAGATGACCCTCACAGTCAACTGCAAACGAAAGCCTGGGAAGAATGAGGGAAGCTAAATGGAACGGAGTATAACAAACTAAAACCCTTAACTAACTCGGCAAAGCAAAATCTACTCTAAGTGACTTTGGTGACTTACGGTTCACAGGAAAGCACTGCCCTCCAGGTAACTCGGTTACCCAGCCCCGCATTTGGCTGGCTGTCCTACGGACGGCCTCGGTCCCCTGGCCCCAGCCCGCACTTCCGGTGGAGGGCCCGCCGCTCGTGGGCTCTTACCGTATGTGAGGGATGCCAACCCCACCTTGGAGGATCTTATAGAGCTTGCTCTCATACAGCAGCTGGGGATGCCGGGCCTTCTGGGACTCCAGCTTCACTGCCACTTCCTGCAGGGGAAAAAGGGGAGGATGGCATCAACGTCCCCGCGGACTCCGTGTCACCTGGGAAGGAGGGGGACAGGAGCGAAGCTCCGACTTGCTTCTAGAAGGCGGAACGGGAGCCCGGGAAGAGGGGGCTCTCTGCAGTATTAAAACGAGGCAGCGAGCCTCAAAGGCCTCTTCAGGGGGTAGTGACGGTATCTGCACGTCCTCTTAAGTGCAGGAAAATGATTCACCCAGAAAACGTAACGAGATGTTATGAAGGAACCAGGCGATCGGAAACTGCCAATTGGAACAAGAACCCTCCAAAAATCAAATATATAGAAAATATAGGGAACAGAAATAGGATTTTGCCATTCTTACCTTAAACAACGGTTTTGGAAAAGTTAGATTCAGGTGCATTTTTAACAAGCCGGGACACTTCACTGTTAAACCTTTCTACCGGCTTCTTTTCCTTTTAGGGGAAGAGAGCGAGGGAGGTTCCTGGGGCAGGAGCACTGGCTCCCTCTGGCCTCCCCAGCGCGTGCGGTGGGAAAAGGCCCGAGCAGGTTGGGGGAGTGGGGAGAGGGGCTGAAGACAGGCGCAGCGCGGTCAGGTACCCCACCCCGGGTGATTACCTCGCCGTTGGTGATGTTGATCGCCAGATAGATGTCCCCGAAGGAGCCAGACCCGATCTTCCGTACTAGTTTGTATTTCCCTCCGACAATGAATTCGGCCTTGGAGCCGCTGCTGCTCGCCATCCTGAGAGACGAAGATGGAGGCTGGGGCCAGGCCCCGACACCTCTGTGAGGACTGAGGTCCCTGGGGCTCGTCCACCGAGCAAGGTTGCGCAGGAGGGCAGCAGGAAACGGAAAACGCTGACTTTCTCGGCGTTACCGGCCCAGAAACGGCAAAGGGGAACCTGACCACCCCCGCTCAGTCAGGTTTCTTTTTGCCGGGCCGCAGTTTGTGAGGGGGTTCTCCCGGTTACCAAGCCTGGGCCACTTGTTTCTGGGCGGCCGCCGCGGCCTCGTTTCGCGGCGATGTCGCGGGCTGGAAAGGGGTGCGGTGAGTTAGGGCGACGATACCGCTGCTACCACTGCCGCCGGCTCCCGCCCGCAGGGACCCCTGTCACTCTGCCGACGCCGCCATCTTGTTACTCCGGCTCCAGCCAACACAAAATGCCCCCAGTCCCCGGGAGCCGTTTCTTCACGGCGCAGGGCACTCTGGGAAAGGGATCTCAGACTGTAGCCCCGGAGGGTCCGCAGCTAAAGGAAGGGCGGAACCGGATCCGTGAGTGTAGCGGCCCACGCTTCGAGCGTCATCGCGTCACCGCCCAACTGCGCATGCGTACTGCAAACCTGCTGAGTGCGCAGGCGTGACGTGGCCCCTCCCCACCCCCGTCCCGGCTTACTTCCACTTCTGGTCGTTGGCTGTTCTACTTGTGCTGCTTGTGTTTTGGTCACCTTGAATACGCCGGTTTTATGAAAGGCTATCCGTCCCCAGGTCTCTAGAACAGGCTAGGAAGGAGTCACCTTCATTTTTTGTGGTAGATGGATACTTCAGGACTCCCTTTGAGTTGAGTATCGAGCTTTGCTCTTTGAGGCGACTTTTAACCTCTGATCTTTCCTGGGACCACCCCCCCGACCGGCCTATTCCAGCCCAATTTCTGTTCTGTAGGAGGCTGTCACCTCTGGGGGAGAGAAAGAGAAAACAGCCCTGGGACGTCTGGATTTGTTCACGGCTCCCGATTTTAACTGCTAGTTAATTAGTCTTAATAAATAGAATTCTGTGTTATACGGAATGTTGGAAAACACCTTTTTACAGAGTGGGAAAAGAGGGAAAACAAATTATTCTGCCGCCCTATGTTTTTGTTTCATTGCCCCACCTATATATTTGACCCAAGGAAAAAAATCTTAACATCCCGATTCATAATTTTAGTGGCAGATATATACAGTCAACAGAAAACGAAATTTACAACAGTGAGAAAACTCGCAAAAGTTGTTATAGCCCTTCCCCCTCAAAAAATCCTGAAAAAGTCGTGTCTTGCTTGTACTGAAAACTGCAGTTTTGACCCCAAAAAGCAGGGTAGAAATAACTTATAAAATAGACGTTTAAAACTACGCAGTAAAATTTCTTAGTGAAAACCGGTCAAAGAATCAAATATGACCACATTTGAGTTTACCAAATTTTACCTGGGAAAACAGGGCGCAGTAGTAACGATGATCACAAAAGAACTCCATTGTCGATGCCGTCATCTGTGATACGAATCAAACCCTGATGATAAACCTCATTTGCAAAATTTTAAACAGAATTTCTGTCCTAAATAAAATAATTTAATTAAAATGTAAATGGTAAAAAAAAAAAAACAACGTAGACTTAACTGCAACTTTAAAAGGCAATCAAGTAATTAGTAATGGGGTTCATCCTGGAAGCTAACTAAAATTCCTCCGTGTTGCTCTTGTTTTCTGACTTAAATATTTATATTCATAAAGCTCTGAATTTCTTGAATTCGAAAACAGAGGGGAAGAGAGTTCCCCTAAAGTTTAGAATGAAGTTTTGAGGCATTACCAACACCCAAGCTGCCTGACTGCCAAATCAGCACTACTAGACATTAGACATTCTCCTTTGGTGACTCTCAGACTCTCAAACACGTTTGGCCTGCTTAAAATTCTCTGCTGTTAGAACCTGATCTTAAAAAAAAAAAGCCAAGCTAACATCTTGAAGGTAGTAGCTACTGTTGATGCTGATTTCTGCCACAACCATCCAAAATTTTATGGGTTCTTCAGCTTGAGGAGTTCCCCATAAATGGGTGGGTTTTACATTTAAAGGGATTTTTTGGTGTGGTGAGGATGCAATGCTGGATTGAGGGGAGAGGGGTTAGAGGTAGGCATGCAGAGGTCTAGATTAGGGGTTCCCAAAAGTCTTTGTGTAGGCAAGGGCAAGGCTAACAGTTTTCCATAGAGATATTAGAAAAGTAAGAGCGGTGTAATGCATTTTTCTTTCATTTATCTAATTTCAAGTTGTACTTTATTCTGAGATTTTATCTTCCTACCGAAGTGTCATTAAAACAACCCTTTTATAAAATGGTGCTGATGGTAGATGGTTGGTTGGTTGGTTGGTAATATCTTTATTTGACAAAATTATATGTTGATATTTTATGTCTGCTCCCCCCCCTTTTTTTTTTTTAACTTGTATACGCTTTTGAAATCCCACACTCTGGGACCCACTAGCCTAAATGACTTATAGAAGCCCTTCCAAGTGTGAGATTCTGTGATTTTATATATATATTTGGTGTATCATCTCATTTGTTTTCTGCCTGCTGGAGTCACTATACCAGCACTGACAATGTCCTGCAAAATGTACTTAAAAGCTATATGAGAGGTTGTAGCCTTTTCAGATGTAATTTTAGTTGAGTCTACCTTAAGATTTAAACTTGTCAGATTTAAGAAGGGCAAAATTAGGATTTGTGGTAGAAAATGAAGTTTTTAGGTTTTGGATATGACTCAGCCTTTTCCTTAAAATGTATATATGTTTGTGGTAACTTTTCAGCCTCAGCAATTGAAGAATAACCTGTTTTTAGTGCTGCTATTTTAAAGTTACAAATCATTCTGTACTTAATGAATCAGTACCAGCCCTGGTGTAATGGAAGGAGTCTTCTAAAATGTGCCAAAATGCAATTCCTGACTCCTGGATCAGATGAAATCACTAAAAATATAATAGAAGTATAGAATAAAACACTGAGACTGTGAGGGAAATTTAGAGATCATCTAGTTCATAGTTCAATGATCATATTTTTTAATGTTTTGCAATTTACAGAGTGGTTTCACATGTATCAGTCATACCCCACTAGGACAAAGTGTCTTGTCCAAGATATGCAGATTTTAGTGGCAAAGAAGGACTGGAATCCCAACCTCTATTCAAAAGAAAGATGAAAAGGAAAGGGTAGAATGCAAATCAGGACAATCATGCACCAGTGATTACTTCTGTGTTCATAGAGAGGTCAAGATAAATTGAAAAACATGTTTTTAAAGCCACAGTGTTTACCCAAGGAAAGGTCACTAGTAACTGGAGTGTTTTCAGTAAATGTTAAGGACAAATACAAAAAGTATATATGGATGCTATAAGAAGGAAAATAAAAACATAAGGGTGGTCTGCCCATTTCTAGAGTTGGCTGGTACAAATAAGTAGAAAAATGAAATGCCTTAGAATATGTCAAACACTGTCTCAACTGTTGTCTCACTGTTACCAAGCTTTGTGCATAATCAGTATCAGGTAAGTGAGTTAGTGGAGTGATTGAAAATATGAGAACGTCAGAAATATCTTACTGGGTCGGACTGATAATCCTTTCAGTCTGTTTTCCAGTCTTCAGCCATGACAGCAATCTCTTTTTCTTGTCTCAGTTCCTGTTCTCCCCGGTCTGCACTGTTCAGGAGATTTTATGAAAGTGGATAGCCATGCCTATGACAGCAACTTTAAACATGTTTAAGACATTCTGCAAATATTTCTTACTTTTTATGGAGTTACTTCAATTAATTCTTTGAACTTCTATGTGCTTGTGACCCATTTGGCTTTAATATTCTAAAGATTGATAAGCTCCATATGAATGCTACCTAGTGATCTTTTAATAATCATGTATACATGTAAAATGTTTATTATTCTTTTCCTTATAAAAGTGACAAATATTCATTTGGAAAATTTAGCGGAAAAAGGAAAGCAAATCTTTCAAGGGATAATCACCAACTGTTAACATTTTGCTGTATATGTCCAGTTATCCTTTCTATGCATATTGAGTGTGTGTGTGTATGTTAGGTGTATGTATTTAAGTTTATATGCATATGTATATGCATATTTAATTTTATTTCCTAAAATTTGCAACAAGTCGTCATAGTGCACCTTCAGTTTTGAGACATTTTTTTTTTACTTAATGATTTGCTGGAGACTTGTTTCCATATAACTAAATAATCTTCATAAAAAACACTTTTAATGTCTGTATATTAAATATCTATTGTATTCGTGGAACGATATTTAACTAATCTCAATTGAGTATTCTGGTTATTTCCAAACTTTTGATTGTATAAACAAGGCTTTAATGGATATTCCTTTAGCTAAATCTTCACTTGCATCCAAAATTAATTGGTTAGGATATATTTCTAGAAATGCCACTGGTCTTAAAACCCTTTGAATCATAAACAACTTATTATTATATTTTGGTACACTCTGTAATGGTTAAACCCATTTTCTTGGGCTATCCTATCTTCTCATTTCTTAAATTTATTTTTACAAACTTAAATCCTAATCCTTTCATTCTATCCTTACGAGTTTTAAGTTTTCATTTCTGACCAACCCCTGTTGTAAAACCTAATAAACTTAATTACAAGGGATCTTTTCTTTGTAACTCCCCTATTCCCTTCCCCACCCATTTCAAAATCTCAAGAATTTTTCAATTCTGTATGGTTCACAAGGAAGGGCTCACTGTGATTTAAAGTGTCCCTTTTATGAACACAGGTAACAAGACACATTTGTTGGCCATTTGTGAAGCAATTGCTTTCTATAGGTATTTCCATTTAGTTGAGTTAGGGAGGGGAGAATTAGTTTCCTGTAAGAGAGAGTAGAGGTCAAAGTACCCTCACAATCAAGAATGTATTTAACCAAGTATGAAAAACAGGATAATCTTATATATATTGAAATCTCCCATATTTTGAAGAAACTCAAGTATCCCAGAGAAATAAATATGTATTCCTACAAAATTAAATTTTCAGGGTCATAGAGATGGGAATAATTAATTTGTAACTGTTCCAAAACTGAGATTAACCCAGACTTTATGGAAATTTTTTAAGTGGTTGAGTTAGGCATTTCAGTGTACTTTGTTTAAATGAGAATGTGCTTTTTTCCACCTCTATTAAGTAAAACATTGACATCTACATTTCAAATAGTAGAGGAGGATTTCTGGGAAGATGGCGGTGTGAACAGAACGACAGAATTTTCCTCCCAACATTATATTTACCCACGAAAACACAGCAAACGCAACTATTCCTAAAAAAGGGACCAGAACAGACAGGAAAGCGCACACAGTGCAGAAACACCTGAGAGGACTCGGCAGCGGGCGGCGGGTAAGAAAGAGAACCACGAACCGGCAGAACCCGAGCACTCCCCCATCCCAGTGCAACGGCGGGAGGAGAGGATTCAGAGCCAGGAGGGAGTGAAACTGCAGGACCAGGAGATAACTGGCCCTGAACCGGCCCGGGAACGCGGGCGCACAAAGTGCGGCTTAAACGCCTGTTTGCTCGCGGCTGGCTCAGGGAAGGAGAAGAGAGAAGGAAAAAAAGGAGAAAAGCGCGCGCCTTGTTTTTCAGTGGTCTGAAAAGCCTGCTTGCTCACGTATGGCTCAGGGAAGGAGAAGAGAGAAGGAAGAAAAGGAGAAAAGCGCGCACTTTGTTTTTCAGCGGTCTTAAAGAGACGGGAGTGCAGCAGAGAACCGCCATTCATTCTCACCCCAGCCACAGCTTTAAAGGGCCATGCGGAGGGACCTGGCCACGGCTCTGGAAAAGTGGAGCAACAGCACCACCTACAGCATTCACACAGAAACCACTCCTGGTGGGCGTTTTTTTTTTTCTTTTCTTTTCTTTTAGGTGTTGCTGCTTTTTCTTTTTCTCTACTTTCTTTTCCTTCTTCTCTCTCTCCTTTTACTTTTTTTATTATTAGTAGAATTTTTTTTTCCTTTCTCTCCTTGCTACCAACAACCAATTCTATAGTCATGAGAAGACAGAAGAATATGATACAGACAAAGCTTCAGACAAACACCACCACAGAGAAAGAAGCTGAAGGAATGGATATGCACAGTCTTCCTGAAAAAGAATTCAGAATAAAAGTCATAGCCATGCTGACGGATCTACAGAAAAATGTGCAAGAGCTGAGGGAGGAAGTGAGGGAAGTGAGGAAAGACAATGCAGAAATGAGACAAGCCATCGATGGGCTCAACAGCAGACTGAATCAGGTTCAAGACACGATCAAGGAAATACAAGGCAGGGAACAGGAATACAAAGAAGCTGAGGCAGAGAGAGATAAAAGGATCTCTAAGAATGAAAGAATATTAAGAGAACTGTGTGACCAATTGAAACGGAGCAATATTCGCATTATAGGAGTACCAGAGGAAGAAGAGAGAGAAAAAGGGATAGAAAGGGTCTTTGAAGAAATAATTGCTGAAAACTTCCCTACGCTGGGGAAGGAAATAGTCTCACAGTCCACGGAAGCCCACAGATCTCCCAACACAAGGGACCCAAGGAAGACAACACCAAGACACATAATAATTAGGATGGCAAAGATCAAAGATAAAAACAGAGAGTAAAGGTAGCTAGAGAGAGAAAAAAGATCACCTACAAAGGAAAACCCATCAGACTGTCATCAGACTTCTCAACAGAAACCTTGCAGGCCAGAAGAGAATGGCATGATATATTTAATGTAATGAAACAGAAGGGCCTCGAACCAAGAATATTCTATCCAGCAGGATTATCATTTAAATATGATGGAGGGATTAAACAATTTCAAGACAAAAGAAAGTTGAGAGAGTTTGCCTCCCATAAACCACCACTACAGGATATCTTAAACGGACTGCTCTAGAGGGAAATACCCCTAAGGCTAAAAAGATGTCACCAGAGAAAGTAAAATCATAGCAAAGAAAGCAGACCATCCAAATACTAACTAAAGGCAAAGAATAAAACACCTAATATATAAAGAACAGAGGAGGAAGAATAGGAAGGGAGAGATAAAGAAACATCAGACGGCATTCACAATAACTTAACAGGAAAGTTCAGTGAGAATCTTAGATAGTAAAGAAGCAACCCTTGAACCTTTGGTAACCACGAATCTAAAGCCAGCACTGGCAATAAGTACATATCTATCAATAACCACTCTACATGTAAACGGACTGAATGCACCAATCAAAAGACACAGAGGAACAGAGTGGATAAAAAAGCAAGACCAATCTATATGCTGCTTACAAGAGACTGACCTGAAACCCAAAGATATACACAGACTAAAAGTGAAGGGATGGACAAAAATATTTCAAGCAAACAACAAAGACAAAAAAGCAGGGGTTGCAGTACTTGTATCAGATAAAATAGATTTCAAAACGAAGAAAGTAGCAAGAGATAAAAAAGGACATTACATAATGATAAAGGGGTCAGTCCAACAAGAAGATATAACCATTATAAGTATATATGCACCCAACACAGGAGCGTCAGCATATGTGAAACAAATACTAACAGAAGTGAAGGAGGAAATAGACAGCAATGCAATTATTTTAGGAGACTTTAACATGCCACTCACTCCAAAGGATAGATCAACCAGGCAGAGGATAAGTAAAGACACAGAGGCACTGAACAACACACTAGAACAGATGGACCTAACAGATATCTACAGAACACTGCACCCAAAAGCAGCAGGATATACATTCTTCCCAAGTGCACATGGAACATTTTCCAGAATAGACCACATTCTAGGCCACAAAAACAACCTCAGTAAGTTCAAAAATATTGAAATCCTACCAACCAACTTCTCAGATCACAAAGGTATAAAACTAGAAATAGATTTTAGAAAGTAATCAAAAAGGCTCACAAATACATGGAGACTTAACAACATTCTCCTAATAAATCAATGGGTTAACGACCAAATCAAAACAGAAATCAAAGAATATATGGAGACTAATGACAACAACAACACAAAGCCACAACTTCTGTGGGACGCAGCAAAGGCAGTTTTAAGAGGAAAGTATATAGCAATCCAGGCCCATTTAAAGAAGGAAGAACATTCCCAAATGAACAGTCTAAAGACACAATTATTGAAATTGGAAAAAGACCAACAAATGAGGCCCAAAGTCACCAGAAGGAGAGACATAATAAAGATCAGAGAAGAAATAAATAAAATTGAGAAGAACAAAACAAAAGAAAAAATCAATGAAACCAAAAGCTGGTTCTTTGAAAAAATAAACAAAATAGATAAACCCCTAGCCAGACTCATTAAGAGAAAAAGAGAATCTACACACATAAACAGAATCAGAAATGAGAAAGGAAAAATAATGACGGACTCCACACAAATACAAAGAATTATAAGAGAATATTACGAGCATCTATATGCCAACAAGCTCCAAAACCTAGAAGAAATGGACAACTTCTTAGAAAAATACAGCCTTCCAAGACTCACCAAGCAGGAAACAGAAAAACTAAACAGACCAATCACCAGCAACGAAATTGAATCGGTAATCAAAAAACTACCCAAGAACAAAATCCCCGGACCTGATGGATTCACCTCTGAATTCTACCAGACATATAGAGAAGAAATAACACCCATTCTCCTTAAAGTTTTCCAAAAAATAGAAGAGGAGGGAATACTTCCAAACTCATTCTATGAAGCCAGCATCACTCTAATACCAAAACCGGGCAAAGACCTCACTAGAAAAGAAAATTACAGACCAATATCCCTGATGAACGTAGATGCAAAAATACTCAACAAAATATTAGCAAACAGAATTCAAAAATACATCAAGAGGATCATACACCATGATCAAGTGGGATTCATCCCGGGGATGCAAGGATGGTACAACATTCGAAAATCCATCAACATCATCCATCACACCAGTAAAAAGAAGAACAAAAACCACATGATCATCTCCATAGATGCTGAAAAAGCATTTGACAAAATTCAGCATCCATTCATGATTAAAACTCTCAACAGAATGGGTATAGATGGCATGTACCTCAACATCATAAAGGCTATATATGACAAACCCACAGCTAACATCATACTTAATAGCGAGAAGCTGAAAGCTTTTCATCTAAGATCAGGAACAAGACAGGGGTGCCCACTCTCTCCACTGTTATTCAACATAGTACTGGAGGTCCTAGCCACGGCAATCAGACAAAGCAAAGACATACAAGGCATCCAGATTGGTAAAGAAGAAGTCAAATTGTCACTATTTGCCGATGACATGATAGTGTATATAAAAAAACCCTAAAGACTCCACTCCAAAACTACTAGAACTAATATCTGAATTCAGCAAAGTTGCAGGATATAAAATTAACACACAGAAATCTGTTGCTTTCCTATACACTAACGATGAACTAACAGAAAGAGAAATCAGAAAAACAATTCCATTCACAATTGCATCTAAAAGAATAAAATACCTAGGAATAAACCTCACGAAGGAAGTGAAAGACCTGTACTCTGAAAACTAGAAGACACTCCTAGGAGAAATTAAGGAAGACACTAACAAATGGAAATGCATCCCATGCTCTTGGCTAGGAAGAATCAATATTGTCAAAATGGCTATACTACCTAAAGCAATTACAGATTCAATGCAATCCCTATCAAACTACCAACAGCTTTCTTCAATGAACTGGAACAAATAACTCAAAAATTCATATGGAACCAGAAAAGACCCCGAATAGCCAAAGCAATCCTGAGAAGGAGGAATGAAACAGGGGGAATTATGATCCCTGACTTCAAGCTCTACTACAAAGCCACAGTAATCAAGACAATTTGGTATTGGCACAAAAACAGACCCACAGACCAGTGGAACAGAATAGAAAATTCAAACATTAACCCAAACACCTACAGTCAATTAGTATTTGATAAAGGAGCCTTGGATATACAATGGGGAGAGGACAGCCGCTTCAGCAGCTGGTGTTGGAAAAACTGGACAGCTACATGTAAGAGAATGAAACTGGACTACTGTCTAACCCCATACACAAAGGTAAACTCAAGGTGGATCAAAGACCTGAATGTAAGTCATGAAACCATAAAACTCTTAGAAAAAAACATAGGCAAAGATCTCTCGGACATAAACATGAGCAACTTCTTCATGAACATATCCCCCCCCCCCCCCCGGCCGAGGCGACAAAAGCAAAAAAGGAACAAAACAACATTGAAAAGTTTCAGAACAGCAAATCACACCATCAGTAGAACAAAAAGACATCCTACAATATGGGAAAATATATTCATAAATGCTGTATCTGATAAGGGGTTGACATCCAAAATATACAAAGAACTCACACACCTTAACAAAGAAAAAGAAAATAACCCAATTAAGAAATGGGCGCAGGACATGAATAGACACTTCTCTAAAGAAGAAATTCAGATGGCCAACAGGCACATGAAACGATGCTCCACATCGCTAATCATCAGAGAAATGCAGATTAAAACCACAATGAGATATCACCTCACACCAGTGAGGATGGCCAACATCCAAAACACAAACAACAACAAATGTTGGCGAGGATGTGGAGAAAGGGAACCCTCCTACACTGCTGGTGGGAATGCAAATTAGTTCAACCATTGTGGAAAGCAATATGGACTTTCCTCAAAAAACTCAAAATAGAAATACCATTTGACCCAGGAATCCCACTCCTAGGAATTTACCCTAAGAATGCAGCAGCCCAGTTTCAAAAAGACAGATGCACCCCTATGTTTATTGCAGCACTATTTACAATAGCCAAGAAATGGAAGCAACCTAAGTGTCCATCAGTAGATGAATGGATTAAGAAGATGTGGTACATATACGCAATGGAATATTATTCAGCCATAAGAAGAAAACAAATCCTACTATTTGCAACAACATGGATGGAGCTAGAGGGTATTATGCTTAGTGAAATTAGCCAAGTGGAAAAAGACAAGTATCAAATGATTTCACTCATATGTGGAGTATAAGAACAAAGAAAAAAACTGAAGGAACAAAACAGCAGCAGACTCACAGAACCCAAAAACAGACTAATAGTTACCAAAGGGAAAGGAACTGAGGAGGATGGGTGGGAAGGGAGGGACAAGGGGTAAAAGGGGGCATTGTGATTAGCAGACATAATGTTGGGGGTGTGTGGGGAGGGCTGTACAACTCAGAGAAGACAAGTAGTGATTCTATAGCATTTCACTACGCTGATGGACAGTGACTGTAATGGGGTTGGTGGAGGGGAACTGATGAAGGGGGCAGTTTAATCACCATAATATTGCACATGTAATTGTAGATTAATGATACCAAAATAAATTATATTAAAAAAAATTCCTAGGAGTGGAATTCCTGGGTCCAATGGTATTTCTACTTTGAGTTTTTTGAGGAACCTCATACTGCTTCCCACAATGGTTGAGCTAATTTACATTCCCACCAGCACTGTATGAGGGTTCCCCTTTCTCCACATCCTCACCAACATTTGTTGTTGTTTGTCTTTTGGATGGGGGCCAGGCCAACCTAATTGGTGTGAGATGATATCTCGTTATGGTTCTAACTTGCATTTCTCTGATGATTAGCGATGTAGAGCATCTCTTCATGTGCCTGTTGGCCATCTGAATTTCTTCTTTGGAGAAGTGTCTGTTCAGATCCTCTGCCCATTTTTTAATTTTTTTTCATTGGAAAAATCTTTTGTTTTTTAATAGTTTATTTTGGTATCATTAATCTACAATTACATGTGCAATATTATGGTGATTAAACTGCCCCTTCATCAGGTCCTCCCCCACCAACCCCATTACAATCACTGTCCATCAGCGTAGTGAGATGCTGTAGAATCACGACTTGTCTTCTCTGAGTTGTACAGCCCTGCCCGTGCCCCACCAACATTACATCTGCTAATCGTAATGCCCCTTTTCCCCCTTGTCCCTCCCTTCCCACCCATCCTCCCCAGTCCCTCTCCCTTTGACAA
The DNA here is from genome assembly GCA_029783875.1 of Phataginus tricuspis. NCBI lineage: Eukaryota > Metazoa > Chordata > Mammalia > Pholidota > Manidae > Phataginus > Phataginus tricuspis. Next base: position 27,674,898 of record JAQQAC010020790.1, on the reverse strand, counting down.
CTGTTAGTCCATTCTTGGGTTCTGTGAGGCTGCTGCTGTTTTGTTCCTTCAGTTTTTTTCTTTGTTCTTATACTCCACATAGGAGTGAAATCATATAATACTTGTCTTTTTCTGCCTGGCTTATTTTACTGAGACTCTAGTTCCATCCATGTTGTTGCAAATGGTAGGATTGTTTTCTTCTTATGGCTGAATAATATTCCATTGTGTATATGTACC